>CM057255.1:19164576-19400576 GCA_029931835.1 Etheostoma nigrum | reverse complement strand
GTGAAAATGACTAAAATAATCTGCATCTTTCATTTTTTTTAAGTACAAACAGAAAAACTCCAGTTCTCCTGAATCAACTTACCAGAGACATTGAGCCAACATCTACCAGAGCTCCTCCCATATCTTGTGAACACTTTACACACATACATTCCCGAGTCTTCAGTCCTGAGTCTGGACACATGAAGTCTGAGTCGTCCTTCTCTGAGGACGCCTTTGTCCCACTGGACTCGTCCTGCAAACTGTTCATCCTGAGACTCTGGGACCTCGACTCCTTCACGGAGACGAAACAGGACTGAGACTGTGAAAACAGTTACAAGTTCACAGAAGATATTAAGAGAGGTGGAGGAACTGTAAGGGTTGGCGGTGAAGGTCCACTCCAGTGTGATGTCCTGGTTCTCCTCTGCCTGATAGGAGGTCTGTGTCACATTCACTACAAATGTTCCTGTTGAGGAGACAGAGAGGGAAAGTGAGGAGCAGACACACTGACAACTTTAAACTCCATCTCCACATGTTTCTGTGGACACTTTAGTCCTTCTTTGTTTAGTGGTAGTGGATAATAAAGTGAAGCTGGAGACTAACCAGAGACACAGGAGGTCAGGATGATGAGCAGCAGGATGCTGCAGATCATCTTCTCCCTGTGAGAGGAGACAGAGGTGAAGAGTCACCAACACATGAGCTCAGAGTTCACTTATTACAGGACAGAGAGGACATATACAGTCTGGTGATACTTCTTCCTCTGTGGTACTTATTACAGGACAGAGAGAGGACATATACAGTCTGGTGATACTTCTTCCTCTGTGGTACTTATTACAGGACAGAGAGAGGACATATACAGTCTGGTGATACTTCTTCCTCTGTGGTACTTATTACAGGACAGAGAGAGGACATATACAGTCTGGTGGTACTTCTTCCTCTGTGGTACTTATTACAGGACAGAGAGAGGACATATACAGTCTGGTGATACTTCTTCCTCTGTGGTACTTATTACAGGACAGAGAGAGGACATATACAGTCTGGTGATACTTCTTCCTCTGTGGAACTTGTCGGTACACGATCCGTCCTGCCAGCACAATCCGTTCTGCGCATGTGCAAGATGTTCGCGCATGCGTATATGATATCATGATGAACGCGTATTTACGACACTGCACGATCTGTTCACACATAGACAGTTAAAGAAAGTCTGTTCGCCTCCACCGGAAAGCTAACGTTAGTTTAGCTAACAGCTAATTGGGCTAACCGCTAGCTGAGGCCATAGACATGTAAAATGAATGAATGAATGAAGTTAACCGTTTAAATATGTAACAGCTGTTACGTCAGTTCTACTTTACTTGTGCTCATTTAAAATACAATCACTCAATACTTGTCTTTATTATTACTGTAAAGTCTTAATTTAGCTGTAGCTGCTTTCCCCACTGTTTAGTTTGGGTAACGTTATTTTAGGCTGAATCAAGCTGTCAGCTAGCAGTTAGCCCAATTAGCTGTTAGCTAAACTAACGTCTTTAGCTTTCCGGTGGAGGCTAACAGCAAACCGCTATTGTGGAACGGATCGTGCAGTGCCGTAAATCCCTGGTAAATCATGATTATCATCTGCGCGTGCGCTTTCATTTTGCACATGCGCAGAACGGATCGTGCAGGCAGGACGGATCGTGTACCGACCGTACTTATTACAGGACAGAGAGAGGACATATACAGTCTGGTGATACTTCTTCCTCTGTGGTACTTATTACAGGACAGAGAGAGGACATATACAGTCTGGTGATACTTCTTCCTCTGTGGTACTTATTACAGGACAGAGAGAAGACATATACAGTCTGGTGATACTTCTTCCTCTGTGGTACTTATTACAGGACAGAGAGAGGACATATACAGTCTGGTGATACTTCTTCCTCTGTGGTACTTATTACAGGACAGAGAGAGGACATATACAGTCTGGTGATACTTCTTCCTCTGTGGTACTTATTACAGGACAGAGAGAGGACATATACAGTCTGCTGATACTTCTTCCTCTGTGGTACTTATTACAGGACAGAGAGAGGACATATACAGTCTGGTGGTACTTCTTCCTTTGTGGTACTTATTACAGGACAGAGAGAGGACATATACAGTCTGGTGGTACTTCTTCCTCTGTGGTACTTATTACAGGACAGAGAGAGGACATATACAGTCTGGTGGTACTTCTTCCTCTGTGGTACTTATTACAGGACAGAGAGAGGACATATACAGTCTGGTGATACTTCTTCCTCTGTGGTACTTATTACAGGACAGAGAGAGGACATATACAGTCTGGTGGTACTTCTTCCTCTGTGGTACTTATTACAGGACAGAGAGAGGACATATACAGTCTGGTGGTACTTCTTCCTCTGTGGTATGATGATCAGAAAACTTGGTACAAACTTAAGTTTAATGTCAAGCAAAGAGTCTGAATCTTTTTGTTCTTTAAAACAACAACGTACCTGTTGATGTCTGCTTGTAGACGTTTGTCAGCTGTACCCAGGAACCAGGAACTTCTCCCCAAGAGCATGGACGAGGACGAGCAGGAGAGGATTTCCCTCTGGACAGTATTCTGGCTGCATCTGAATCACGAACATATTCCCCCTCCCAACTTGTATAGCATGGTCAGACTGCGCTGCAAAGGAAGAACATTGTTACACATTTTATTTTTTATTTTCTTAAATCGATCTGGTCAACATTCTGAATCCCAAATATACCACAATGCTAACCCTTCTCCAACTAATTTCTCCCAAAGAGAAACACAAAGTTTCTTCCTCTTCTCACCTAGAGACCATCAACATCAGCACATTCATTCAAGCAGAGAAGAAGAAAACACACACAACTCTATTCCTGGTCATAGAGCTGTAAAGGGATGAAGTTCATGTCATCAGTATTGTTTCTGGGAATCTAGAAGTACAAAGGTGTACTACGTAACCTGATAAACTGGTTTTGATGTGTATCTAAACTTCTTCTTTACACACCAGCACAGTATATTGCATCATTTAAAGGTGTGCACTTGGAAGGATTTGGCTGTGTGGTCAATAACAAGATAATAACAATAAAAGAAGCAACAAGATACAAAACACAATGAGAATTTAAGAGACCAGATTCCCAGCAGGAGGAGTCCATTTCTCATTTTCTGGTTCCTAAAGCACATATACTTCATAAGTCTTAACAAATGAACAGTAATCTATTACATCAGCGACAGGTCAGATTATGTCTGAACATGTTACATGTGGACACATTTTTGTAAAAGTAAAAAAAAAAATGGATTGCACAAAATACATAAAATATATTTAAAAAAAATAAAGTTAAGGCCGTGAAAAATTGTCCAGGTGATTAAGTCCATTAATAATAGACCCCCCCCCCCCATATACCCACTTAAAAACGGCCAATGACAGCAACAACATACTTTCCGTTATATTTTTGATATAGCCTATATTGAATTGTCATCTGTGGTTTTCTTCTACACAAAATATAAAAAATTGGTTGGTAAACTGGTTGATAAAAGTGTATCCAAAACAGGAAATTGTTGATGCTCAAACATATACACCCGCACACACACACACACACACACACACACACACACACACACACACACACACACACCAGTACATTAGACTACTGGCCGTTGAATGCAACAAGTCATCCCGGTAAAGCTGCATTCCTTTGTTGCGCAAAAACAATCTCAGAGCACTTCCTCTTCTTCTCTCTAAAGAAACTACGCAGAAACTAAAATATGGATCATCTAAACTAAAGAAGAAACTTAAACCCAAACACCACTTAACCCTGTCTTTAATCAACTGAATCACAAGAAGATCTACACCTGGAGGAAGCTTTTCAGGTTCAATAAAATAAATAGTTCAATAAAGACCACATGTTCTAATCTGCAGTAAGTGTCCCAGCCCAGATATCAAAGTAAATGTCCCCCAGTTACCCCCCCCCCCCCTCCATGGGAATCATTAAATATGTTTTAGTTACTTACGTGTGTGAAGAAGAGTGAGCAGCGAGCTGTGGTGTGTCTCCTGAACTAGTCTAGTCTGGTCTGTTTAGTTCTCAGCTGTTAATACTGTTTACCTCAGCTCATCACGAGGATGGGGGGGGGGCACCGCTAGGAGACATGCGCACACCCATTCCACAGTAACATAGCCAGAGGCTGTATGTCAAGATATTTACAACTTTGATTGTACTAGTCACAACTTTATTCAAGATCTCTTTAAATCTTTATAACAGGGGTGCCAAACATACGGCCCGTGGGCCAGAACCGGCCCACCAAAGGGTCCAATCAGACCCGCTGGACGACTTTGTAAAGTGTGAACATCGCAGAGAAGTAATTCATTCCAATTCCAAATTTACTACTATAATCTCAGATAATATTCAAGGTCTTTTTCTCTGTAACTTTACGACTTTAATCTGTAAATTCAGATTTGTTTCTCAGAATATTACCCCTCTCTCTCCTGGGTCCGTAACATTATTTAACTTTTCTACAACAGAAGCAGAAGACACTTGTGTTTGCCGACATCAAGCTGAAGGAACTCTGTGGCAGAAGAAGTTTCGGATCTTTTTGGAGGTTTACTGGTCCGGCCCACTTGAGATCAAATCAGGGGAAAATGAGTTTGACACCCCGCTTTAAAAAATGTGTCTGTTTTAACATTTATTAGCTAGACTGGATGTTTATTGCAGATATCCATAATTCAATTCTTCTTAGTCAAAAAGAACATTTCAGATCTCCACAATGACATTCTTCCGATCCAGAATCAACATATGTACTGTATACAGAATATATCTGCAACAAGTCTTACTAGTCCTACTTTAATATTAGATATCTAAAATTAAAAACAGATGTTTGTGGATATCTGCAATTGCATTGTTTCTATGCCTAATTCTAATTGTAGATATCTTACATAATTTGCATTTTTACTAGCTAAAATGCCAATTTTGGCTATCTGTGATTACATTTTTACTAGTAAAAAAGTATTTTAGATATTTTAAATTACATTATGGATATGAGAAATTGAATCATGACTAGTTTTCACTACTTGTTTCAGACTTGGACCCACATGCAGAAAGGCCACAGCAGGTATGAAGGAGTCTTAATAAAGAACACAAAGAGAAGTTAGAAACACGTATACGCTGATGTCCAAACAGGGAGGAAAGTCCCGACTAAAGTACGACGACAAAACAACCACAGACACAGAAAACAGAAGAAATACACAAACTAACGAGGGTTAGAAATTAATGCCATGTCATTAGTCCCAATCACGTTGATATCTGAAATGTTCTGTTTGACAGGAAGAATTGAATTATCTATAAGCTACAATACATATTCAAATAGCTATTAAATCAAACTGGCTTGCTCCAGATCACGCGTCCCCCTCATGTGCTGTGTTTCCATGAAGTCCCCAGACCTGTTATACTGTCCCTCAATGAATGGACATGGCACACTGGCTTCCTCACAGGTTTGATGTCAGATAACAGCTGCAGCAACATCCAGTAATCTTAGACGTTATGTCAATGTAACTTGTTAACAGTGTACACACCCTGCAGCTTGAGAAAGAACACAGATTCACATGCACATGCACAGAATGAAACTTTTCCAGCAATAACCCCTATGGGGGGTGGGGGGGCAAACATCATGAAGGTGTTCATATTTTTGTTACACAGCCAATGCTCCCGGGTTTGGTGGACCCACCACATCATTAGGCTTTTAAATCAATGTAGCCATAAGAATGTATATAAAATAAAAATTAAATGTTTACTTCAGCTCAATTACCAACGATAAATACATAATTTATGGTTCAGATGTGAGATCACATTTATGATCATATGATCATTTACATTTTATGTAAGAAAACAAAGAAATTAAATTATAAAAAAGGTTAAAAAAAATAGAAACAAAATTTTTGATAATTATTGGTGTTTATTTCTTAGAACTTAATTAGAACAGCTGAATGTGCTTGAATTTGAATTTTGTTACTATGTGTGAGAAAAGCAGGTGCAAAAATACAACATGTCAGTACACAGATACCAACACCCAGCCACACACACACACACACAGCAGTTAGGAGGAGGACACAGTTAAGTTTCATAACACATAAAAGTAAGTGGACTGTTCATATTGTACAGGAGCCAATCACACACAGTGGCCAAGGCTGGCGTACAAGGTGCCAGCTGCTCATCAGATTAGCACTCCACACAGCATCGGGGGAAACTTGGGGTTCAGTGTCTGGCCAAAGTACCCTTTGACATGCAGGGCTAGGGATTGAACTACCACCCTTCCTATTAGCAGGCGACTGCTCTACCACTGAGCCACAGCTGCCCACCTCCAATTATTACACTCAGGTCCAGTAGACCCCAACACCTCATATGTAATAGTTATGTGTAGGGGGGGTGTACCATATGCAGTCATTGAAAATAATGAACCAAAGCCAATGAGGTTGAGTTAGAAGAAATAATAAATAGCATCACTTTTAGCAAACATTGAAAACACCTGACAAGGGTCAAGACAAGATGAAGATTATCATCTCTCGATGTTTAGTTACAGCTGAAGTTTAGCTCTCACACAGATCCTTCTAGACCACATGCAGTTTGCTCATTAAGTATCTAGATGAGGTACAGGAATGTATTTCTGTCACAAGATGGCACCAGTTAGTAGAGTTTAATAACTGAGGAAGTAGGAGTCTGAAAATGATCTGAAATGAACTGTGAGATAAAGCAGGGGGCGGGGACTAAAAGCTGTAGTTAAACTACCTTTGACACACTGAGCTCCTCTCTCCTCTCTCTTTCCATTTGTGTCCATCCATGTCCCAGAAATGCTTGTTACTAACCTAGTTCTGGGGAGTCATTCCCCAGAGTCCTTATGTTCTTTTCCCCCAGCATGTCTCTTCAGAATAAGGAGGCACAAAAATCATGGTTGCAGCTGTCGCTATGGTCCTGCAACAAGTCCTGTGATGCCCTGTTACACCCTGCTACGCCCTGCTACGCCCTGCTGTGCCCTGTTACACCCTGCTACGCCCTGCTACGTCCTGCTGTGCCCTGTTACACCCTGCTACGTCCTGCTACGCCCTGCTGTGCCCTGTTACACCCTGCTACGTCCTGCTACGCCCTGCTACGTCCTGCTGTGCCCTGTTACACCCTGCTACGTCCTGCTACGCCCTGCTACGTCCTGCTGTGCCCTGTTACACCCTGCTACGTCCTGCTACGTCCTGCTGTGCCCTGTTACACCCTGCTACGTCCTGCTACGCCCTGCTGTGCCCTGTTACACCCTGCTACGTCCTGCTACGCCCTGCTACGTCCTGCTGTGCCCTGTTACACCCTGCTACGTCCTGCTACGCCCTGCTACGTCCTGCTGTGCCCTGTTACACCCTGCTACGTCCTGCTACGCCCTGCTACGTCCTGCTGTGCCCTGTTACACCCTGCTACGTCCTGCTACGCCCTGCTACGTCCTGCTGTGCCCTGTTACACCCTGCTACGTCCTGCTGTGCCCGGTTACACCCTGCTATGCTCTGCGGTGCCCTGTTACCACCCTGTTTGCGTCCTGCTGTGCCCTGTTACACCCTGCTACGCCCTGCTACGTCCTGCTGTGCCCTGTTACACCCTGCTACGCCCTGCTACGTCCTGCTGTGCCCTGTTACACCCTGCTACTCTGACCTTCAAATCTGGGACTGAAATGGGAGGTAGAGAAAAGCCAGTCTAAAGTCCAGACTTTAGATAAACTAAAGAATAAAGACAGGCTATGAAGTTAGGTCCATATATCAAATATCTTAAAAGAAAAAAAAAGCTTTGAACATCAAAGCTAGACTGCTCAACACGCTGTCAGCTGTGAGCCCAAAGTTCATTTGCCGTCAGCATCTGATCTTTGTGTCCTTCAGACTTCTAACAAACACTTTCTGTCTCAAGAGATTGTCCAAAATTCTGAATTTGATTCTTAAACAAAAAAAAAACAAGTAGAGGAACACTGAAGAAAACATCCTCTAGATGAACTGCCAATAACTAATTAATAAGTAATACATATAATGAAAGCATATATTATCTATAGTTTACATATATAAAAGTAGACGTGTACAATTTTATAAGTCTGATAAGTGCCAGGGGTGGCCTAAAGATTAGAGAAGCGAGCTTGTGATCGGGAGGTCGTCGGTTCAATATATAAATCAGGGTGCAGCATAATGCCTCTTTGCCCCCGTAACTCCAACAGCTCCAGTAGTCAGTGGATGGGACTGTGGTTTACTGGGCAGCTTCCAGGGGTGAATGTGTAACTGTGCTAATGAGATCAGGGCAGTCATAAGAGAGGCTGCCCCTAAAAATCAACCGGAATAATTAAAAAAGAAGTAAGGACATAAATAACTGAAATAAAAAGGACAACAACACAAAGGTTATTCTGTCTACCCAAAATACACACCATGAAATAAGTCAAATAAAAAATCATAACAGCGAACAGTTTAAAATATGTTCCACTAAAAAACTCCATCCAGCTCCACCCCCAACTCTCTGGTTGTGTTGGGTGAGAATCTCTTTCCCAGCTTCCTGTGTTTGGTAAAGAGAACAAACACTGTTTCATTCATGTGAAGGAAAACATTTCACTAATTCTAAATGCACCTTTAATGAAGTTCTCCTGAATCAACTTACCAGAGACATTGAGCCAACATCTACCAGAGCTCCTCCCGTAATCTGTGAACACATCACACAGGTACAGTCCAGAGTCTTCAGTCTTGAGTCTGGACACATGAAGTCTGAGTCGTCCTTCTCTGAGGACGTCTTTGTCCCACTGGACTCGTCCTGCAAACTGTTCATCTTGAGACTCTGGGACCTCGACTCCTTCATGGAGATGAAACAGGACTGGATCCTTGAGATCAGTTAACAGCTCACAGAAGATATTAAGAGAGGTGGAGGAGCTGTGAGGGTTGGTGGTGAAGGTCCACTCCAGTGTGATGTCCTGGTTCTCCTCTGCCTGATAGGAGGTCTGTGTCACATTCACTACAAATGTTCCTGTTGAGGAGACAGAGAGGGAAAGTGAGGAGCAGACACACTGACAACTTTAAACTCCATCTCCACATGTTTCTGTGGACACTTTAGTCCTTCTTTGTTTAGTGGTAGTGGATAATAAAGTGAAGCTGGAGACTAACCAGAGACACAGGAGGTCAGGATGATGAGCAGCAGGATGCTGCAGATCATCTTCTCCCTGTGAGAGGAGACAGAGGTGAAGAGACACCAACACATGAGCTCAGAGTTCACTTATTACAGGACAGAGAGAGGACATATACAGTCTGGTGATACTTCTTCCTCTGTGGTACTTATTACAGGACAGAGAGAGGACATATACAGTCTGATACTTCTTCCTCTGTGGTACTTATTACAGGACAGAGAGAGGACATATACAGTCTGGTAATACTTCTTCCTCTGTGGTACTTATTACAGGACAGAGAGAGGACATATACAGTCTGGTGATACTTCTTCCTCTGTGGTACTTATTACAGGACAGAGAGAGGACATATACAGTCCGGTGATACTTCTTCCTCTGTGGTACTTATTACAGGACAGAGAGAGGACATATACAGTCTGGTGATACTTCTTCCTCTGTGGTACTTATTACAGGACAGAGAGAGGACATATACAGTCTGGTGATACTTCTTCCTCTGTGGTACTTATTACACATGACTGACAATAAGCAGCTACAGTGATGTATTTCTGTCACAAGATGGCGCCAGTTAGGAGAGTTTTACACTGAGGAAGTATGAGGAAGGTGTGTGTGGTTACCTGGAGCATGCGCACAGACAGAAGTAGTGAAGGGAGGACAGTGTGAGCTCGGGAAGCGTCTTTCTGATTAGAAAAGCTGCAGAAAGTTATAGAATATTTCCACTTTCTTTCCATATCTAATCATTTTATTTATAAAAAGTGCTTATGGGATAATGCTGTAAATAGCAATGCATTCTGGGAGAGCCAGTTAGTAGAGTTTCAACTGAGGAAGAACAAGGAAGGTGTGTGTGTGTGTGTTTGTGTGCGTGTGCATCACACACAGAAACACACACTGAAGTCTAAAGGGAGGACAGTGTGAGCTCGGTTTTTTTAATATATTTTTAATTGCCAACTGTGTTTTCCTTCTGGTAGGGTAAATAAAGCCCCCCTTGTTCTTTGTTGAACTATTTTTTATGTAGGCAATGAATTTGAATTTTATTATGATTTCCCAGTACTAGCCCAGTTGACTAATGACAGAACAAAGTGTTCACTTTGGTTAAGCTTCTCCTGGAAATTAGTTTGGATGATCAGGACAAAAGGTGGAAGGTTAACTAAGAAATGCAGATTCATGTCAGGCTGACTGGCTTTCAACAACACACATATTCAGAGCTCTAACAGCAGCAGATTAACCATTTTCATAAATACATAAACTATTAACTTGTTGTGGTCTGATGCTTTTCCATCCTGGTGCGTCTATCTCAACATGAGGGTTAAGAGGCGTGGCCAGTCACCCCTATATTCCCATTTATTCACCTTGACAATACACTTCATATAACTAACTATTAATAACTAGTATTGGTATTTATAATGTAATCATTTTGCAATAACAGAACAAATCTGTCTTTAATATCAGAATCAAATAGGTTATTGAGTATAATTAATAAGCTTTTAACTTTGTTTGAACAAATCAACTGCAGCTTATGTTGGACTATCTGAAAGACTTTAGAAAGCAGAGACAAGGACAGCATCAGCTGTTGGACTCCTTACCTTGAGTTGGTCTACCTTCACACAGAGCCTCAGCTGAACTAAGAACTCCTAAAAACAGCCCGGTCACTACAACCACCAGATAAGCAGCCTGGTCCAGACCGGTAGAGGACACTGGTAGAAGACACGTCCTCAAGAACAACTTTAACTACAATCCCCCAAAGTGGATAAAAACAGGAAGAAAGTCCAATAATGTCCGAGTCTCTGTCCGGTAGACAGCAGCTGGACTCCCGCAGCAGTAACAGTGGTGGGGACACTGAGATAATGTCCTGCTGTTATAATATCACTGGTGGTGGAGCCACGCCTCCAGTCTTTATAAAACCGTCTATCACCAAGGAATAGAGACACAGAAGAAGAGTGAAGTGACTATGAGAGGAATCTCTTTCATCTGAACCCAGTCACTCATAGCGTCAGGTTGGTTGGACTTTTGTTCCTTTTGGGGGGTTGTTCTGTTTTTATCTTCCAGTGTAAGAGGATCCCTGTTGTGATGTTATTATTTCAGACTATGGTGCAGGTAGATTATTTTATGAAATATAGTGACTTTATTCTTGTAATAACCAACTTTATTTTTTACAAAGTATCCCGACTCCTCCAAACCTCAGAGAACACACATGAGATGAGTTAGATTTTGAATGTGCATAAAGTTTTGGACATGAGCAGAAATCTTGCTCAAACATCTGAAATTGTACAGTCCAGGTGTTTATTAATGAATTAAAATGAATAATGAATCATTGAGGTGAATAATTGAACAGAGGAGGGAAGAGGAGATGATGCCTGAGCTACATGTGCTGACTCAGATATTCTTACAGAGGAAAGTCCATCTAAAGGAGAATAAATACAAAGCAATGCCTAAGAGCCTAATTACAATGTATTCCATCATGTGTTTATATTTGGATTAGAATGTTTCCCTTTACAAGATATTTCAGGCATATTGATCAATAACAAGATAGAAATAGGTACATAAAAAGTCACCAAAATGCAGGAAATGAAGTGTTTAATGCTAAAAAAGATTCTGGGGGTGGAACTGTTTTGTTAATTGTGTGTTGTAGGTGTGTTAAGAGTTTAGGAAAGTTGACACAAAATATGGATGAATAGGGATGTATGTGTGTAAAGTGTTCACAAGTTATGGGTGGAACTCTGGTAGATGTTGGCTCAATGTCTCTGGTAAGTTGATTCAGGAGAACTGGAGTTTTTCTGTATGTAATTTTCACTAAGGCAGGTTTCCTTCCTGTCAATCAGCCACATTATATATCTTCTGTTCTTTACAGCAGCTGCTGATGAGCCCAAACCTCAGAGACCAACAGTGGGACCAGAACCAGAGAGTCCACAAAACATCTGGATCCTCTACGCTGGACTGGCAGTAGTAACAGTAACAGCATTAAGAGCGATTATATTGATTGTCAGATTTAAACGCTTCTTCAACCCTTGTTTTACTAAATCTACTGATAAAAGAAATCATCTTTATTTTACAGCTGTGAGTCTTTCAGAGAAGCGAGTCATCAGGAATAACAGCACTCAGTCTGGAGGACCCTCTTTAAAGAAATCATCAAAGCATAAAGGCATAGAAACATAATCAGACTCCTAGAGTCTCTCCTCCGTCTGTTCTTAGTGTCAGAAAACTATGTGTGATATAAATGTTGTTATATCTTTATATTTTACACGAGGTTCATGTTACTACAGGTGGGAGGTTAAATGAAGTTGGCATGTTACATAATGTTTTGTCTTCTTCTAGTTGTGTATTTACTTGCATCATCAATATATTATGTCATATGTTATCTTCTATGTTCCCTGTCTAGGGGCTACTGATGTAAATTAGCATTGATGCTAACTCTGGCATGTTAACATCTGGATGTTCATTAACCAGCTCTGTCCATGTTCAGTTACTGTTGAGCTGAATCTCAGGAATGATGCTCTCTCATAGAACTGCACTTCCCAGAGTGCACCAGCAGCAGCAAACTGGCTGCTTTGCACCTGATGAGTCATCCTCACTGATGTGGAGCAGCTGTTAGGACATGGAGGTGCTCAGTCATTCAGGGAAACAAACTGCAGAGAGAAGACGCCGATGGTCGGTGAAATGTTTTATTTACCTTCATGATGTTGAAATGCTGCTTGCTATGTTGAGCTGCTGTGTAGATTGGTTAAAACACACATTGCTTTGACTTAATTAATTTTGTGTTAAATGGGTTTGTGCTTAAATAATAGTTCATTTTGAGCTTGAAATAAATTAAAAGAATGGTACAAAGTTAAAAATGGTAAATGTTAAGGTCTGTTAAATGCTAGAATTTTATTAACTTAGTAAGATTCATGAAATCATATTTTTCTTTATTTCATGTGAAATGCTTAAGTGGTTAAAGAAGTTAAAATGTATTTAAAAATGTTTAAAATGATAACTCTGGTTCTGTGTTTAAAGGTTTATAACCTAATCTACTGGCAGACCAATACACTGACAAAGCCTAAATAAGAATAAAAGGGATTGAGTTGTACTTTTGTCCTTTTGGAAGTTAAACAAGAGGATTTAACAGTTACTATGAAATTAAATGAAGTTATTACTCAAGAAATGAGTAATATCAGTGTAAATATTTTTTGTTGAGTAAATGTTTTTGCAGCTTTTAAATAATCAAGGAATGAAAACTTGCATCTGAGATATGATTTGGTGTTTTACTACAACAGAAAATGTAAATGAAGTTAATCAAATATTGTAAATTACAGTAAATAAAGTACACAGAACAATATGGAGGAGACTCTTAATTCACCTCTACTCTATGTATCATCCAGACTGGAGTAAGAAGACATTTGTCTAGACTGTAGATTTATTTTATTCTATCTGTTGAATATCTATTGGTCCAGAGAGAGAGATCCTCCTCTGCTGCTCTGGTGTTAAAGTGGTTGTTGAGTTTTTCCTTAATTCAATCTAAGGTCAAATATAGAGGGGGGGGGGGGGTCTCTTGAGGCAGATGTGTGATGAGCTGAATATAATTGATTATGTGACTGATAGTAGCATACAGGAGAACTGAATAAAGATTTATCAGATATAATTAAATACATTTTTTTTATGATTGAGCTTATTTTATTTTTTTTATGTTGGTTAGAGTGTTATTTGTAACAAAATGTAAACATAATGATAGAGTTCTTTAACCCGCTTTTTCTATGTCTCTGTGGCTTTTCCCTCACGTTTTAGTCGCTATTCTCATTGTTGATTCCTACGCTTCGCATAACTGGGGGGGGGCTCTGGTTTCTCAGACTCTAGTCCTGCCTTCAGCAGCCAGGGGTCCGATTCCAGTAGCCTATCATATTAACCCGTGGATGGTGATGCGTTGCAGCGTAATGAGGACTGAAACTTTAACCAAACCCCGCGAGAGAGAATCGGAGTCTGAATCCGTTATTAGTACTTCAGGAGACACACCACAGCTCGCTGCTCGCTCTTCTTCACACACGTAAGTAACTAAAACATATTTAATGATTCCCATGGGGGGGGGGGGGTAACTGGGGGACATTTACTTTGATATCTGGTCTGGGACACGTAGGCTACTGCAGATTGCAGCTGCTGCATAATGAGTGGGCTTAGGGTTACTTAGTTAAACTTAATACTGTAAGTATTTACATTGTGTTAAAAATGTAGGCTATTTTTCATGTACACAATGCTACTTTTCATAATACATAATCGAGAATGTTGACTTATACATAGATGCTGTTTACTTAAGTAGCTAAGCTACAATTTAAATACTTCTTTATACCACTGTTTTACCAAAATAAAGCAGTAAATGCTAAACTGAGCCACAAACCACTGACATCAATACATCTTATTGAACTGTAAACAGTTCATCAGTTGAGAGAGAACTTGTGTGAAGGTTTACCAAAGCAACAGTTTCCTGATTCTTACAACTTTACCGTACATACTGGTACTGTGCACGTGACGTCATAGGAACCCATGAAAGGAAACTAACAGACAGAAACAGAGAGGGAAAAACAGACCAGTTACCAGTTAGAATTTTTTAATTTTAATTATAAGCGTATCTATTCTATACCGTCGCATAATGGACTGTAGCCTATACTTTCTTCTGTTGGTATAATTGCACGCGCCGCCGACAACCCTCTGCCAAGACAGGGTTAAGTGTTTATTTGTTTTAAGTTTCTTCTATAGTTTGGATGATCCATTTTTTAGTTGCTGCGTAGTTTCTTCACGGAGAAAAGGAAGAGCGCTGAGAGGAAGTGTAGTCTAATGTATTGTTGTGTGTGTGTGTGTGTAATACAGTAAGTAATTCAAACAAAACATTCCTACATTGACTCTGTTCAGCTCATTTGCAGAGTTTGACACAGATGAAACTGGACCCTATCCATCAGATGTTACTCTCAGGCAGCTGTGAGCTGTTCATTATTCATGATATTTAGTAGGTAGACCAAGGGGCATTAATCTATAGAATCACACTGGTCGGGCAAAGTGGCAAATCTATCCGTCTCAAAAATAAATCTGATGTTAGTGCGTGGATGAACACTTTATGACTATAGCCTAACATAGACGTGCTCATCATGCAGGGTGTGGTTTGCCGGGGGAATGCGCGTTTTACAACTTTAAGGTGAACTGATGAAATGCGACAATTACAATGTACCCCCCTCTCTCAAAGTGATCATACTTCACCAATATATCTTATATATAATAGAAGTCGCATGGACTGGACATCAGGAGCACTGGGCGATGGGCCGGTCTGTTTGAGGGCTGCGCACCGCTCAAAAGTTTTATTTATTTTTTGATAGAGAGCGAGCCCGTAAAGAGAGGGGGAGATCACGTGATTTGGCCACTTGTGTCTTTCACAGGCCCAGTCTGATTAAACACACTAGAGGAACGAACAAGCGCTTCCTGGGTGAAAGTCCTTTGTTTAGGTTTCAAAGTCGCCAAGTGGGCGAGTCCTACGTATGGGAAGAGGAGTGGGTTTTCGACATACTGGTTTCCCAACATACGGTCCTGTTGGATACACGCCATCATTCTCATATGGAAGAAACCTTAAAACTCAGATAAATCTTGTCTCGTGGTTTGGATCTTGACCCACGAGGCAATGTGTTGACGTTGTGTTGGTGTCATGATATAATAATAATAATACATTTTATTTAACAGCGCCTTTCTTAACACTCAAGGTCGCTTTACAGACAAAAAAGCGAGATAGAGGGAACAGAGTTATAACAAAATAAAGCAAAGCAAAACAAAACAAAACAAGGCAAAACAAATTACAGGGATATGAATCTTGTTGTACAGATTTAGTGTGTGAGGGTTGGTTAGACAAGAAGTTAACAGATAATAATCTGCTCGGTTCTCTCAGTAAAGAGACAATTCAACAACAGTTTAACACACATTTGATTTAGATCATCCTGAAACCTGATCCACATAAAAGCTGCTCTATGAGACTTTAAACAGCAGCTGTAACCTTTATAAAGACTCGTTTCAATATGACAGCATGAGGTTGTCTGACTGACTAATTAGAAAGACGCTCAGCAAGGTCACACTGTCCTCCTTTCACTACTTCAGTGAGTTTCTGTGTGTGCGCATGCTCCAGATAACCACACACACTTCCTCGTTCTCTCTCAGCTGAAAACTCTAACTGGCTCCATCTTTTGACAGAAATACTTCACTGTAGCTGCTTATTGTCAGTCATGTGTAATAAGTATTAATATATAATATATAGGTTATATTATATATTAACATGATAAAGATTAATGTTATGATGATCACAGATATAGCCTAGACATGATGTGGCTGCACTGTTACAGATTAACAATCACTGGAGAAGGAGCACAAAGTCTGAGTTTGACATGATAACAAGGAAGCTGGTGAAGACCTTTAAACAGCTTTAAAATACAGCTTTTAGTCTCCACCCTCAATTTTATCTCACCGGTCATATCAGGTCATAATAGTAAACTGACTCATACTTTACTCATTCTCCCTCAGTTGAAAACTCTACTAACTGGCGCCAGTGGTCGGACAGGTTAGGTGACAATGTCAGCTGCCTTCTGAACAGGAAGGGACAATCACTGTGGTGTGATTCCGATTTAATAAAATATAATCAGACCCTCATATCAGCTGGTACACAGTCTCCAGTTGTTTTAATTATGACAGAGCTCTCAGAATGATCTACATGCGATCTGTTGCTGATGTCATCGATGATCCAGGATCTCGTCTACTTTACAGGCGAGGTGCAGGTCGTCCAATAAGTATTGGGGTACCTACCCGCTCTGCTGTTTATGTAACCTGATGTATAGTTTTATGTGTAGGGTATCTGAGTCAGAAAATGACATAATCTCTGTTTTGGCTCACCCTGCACGCAGTTCTGTTAGATTCTCTTCCAGACTGTGGAACACTCACTAAAGGCTTTATATTTTGTATTTTTGTGTTTGTGTATGTTTTTATTGTGCTATGGATCTCCCTGGGTCTGAATACTAGTGCTTATATCCCATATCAGTGTGGATAACGTTACCTACGTTTGCACGTTGCGGGCAAAGTTGCAGACAAAATCTCTTCCTGTAAGCAGATTCACTTTCTCCTTCTCAACAAAATAATTAAACAGCAAGAAATGTGTGAAGGCTTTGAAATGCAGCGCGGAAGGAAAGGCAGCAAAACAAATTCAATGACGCAAACACGCAATGACTTGCACTTGCCAGCTTGTTTTCATTGTACATTATACAAATGCTAAGGAGGAGCCTGCATGCCCGGACCTCTGAAACACATGAGAGGTTTTAGCCAATTGGCTTTGTCGGCTTATTAAAAAAAAAAGGCGGTCCTAAGAGGCGTGGCTTAAGAACAGTTATATGTTCGTCCTGATTCTCGCTACCAGTTGCTGTTTATCTGCTCCTGGTTTGGATCTTAAATGATTGAAGACACATGAGGTAAAGTGTGAATGTGTTGATGTTGTGTTGATGTCATGATATGAATCCTGTTGTACAGATTTAGTGTGTGTGGATTAGACAAGAAGTTAATAGATAATAATGTGGTCAGTTCTCTCAGTAAAGAGTTTAACACACATTTGATTTAGATCATCCTGAAACCTGATCTACATAAAAAGATGCTCTATGAGACTGTAAACAGCAGCTGTAAGACTCGTTTCAATATGACAGCATGAGGTTTGTTTGTTTCTACATTGTCTGTTGTATAGGCTGTTGTTTATCATTATTGGCGATTTTTCATCTGTCAAAGATATGGAAAGTAGGCTTGTTGCGGGTCTTTTTAAAAAGTGGATATGGAAAATCCTGGAGCTTTAGTGGGTATACTGCGTATAACCTAAGTATCACGTAGCCTAGACTACACCCCCATCCCAGACCGACCTCTAACTTTCTGCAGCTTTTCTCTGACTAATCAGAAAAAAACTCACCTAGCGCAACCTATTTCTGCTTGAGTGTTTCTGTGTGTGCGCCCAGCTAACAATTTTTGGTTCCCAGAACGTTCTGGGAACGTTCGTTTTTGGCTGCGGGAACGTTCCCTGAAGGTTTGTTTTGGTTGTATTTCGGTTGTCTGTTGGTTAATTGGAAGGTTTTGCTAACGTTCTGGGAACGTTCGTTTTTGGTTACAGCGAACGTTCTCGGAACGTTCCCCTAACGTTCTCTAAAAGTTACAACCTTTAGAGAACGTTCGGCGAACGTTCCGAGAACGTTGCAACCTTTAGCGAACGTTACGGGAACGTTCCCTTAGCGTTGCAACCGTTAGATAACGTTAGGGGAACGTTCGCTGTAACCATAAACGAACGTTCCCAGAACGTTAAGAAAAGATTAGATTCCCTAACCTTTAAAAAAACTAACACCCATACCATCTGTGTGTATGTATGTACTGTATATACACACACACACACACACACACACACACACACACACACACACACATATACATACAAAAGTTATATTAATAGGAATGAATGAACAGGCAAACTTTATGGCATTTCAAAACTTTAATATTCAAACTAAAAAAAATACAAAAAAGACAAGGATGTAGTGCAAATGTAGTGCAATATGCATAAAGTTATGTTTGTAAACTGTGTGCAAAATAAGTCACTAAAAAAAAAAAGTTTATATTAATAAAAAAAATTAAAAAGGGGCTCCATGGTTTCACGGCTCAGTCCTTCTAAGCTGGCCTATAAAGAAATAAACAAAAGTTAGACATGTAATACTAAGAATGAACACATTGACAAAAGATTTTTTTTTATGAACTTTATTATGAACATCACGCAGAAGAACTTCAATTTACCGTCTGTGTGGGGCAAACTTCAGAACTTATCCAATCAAATCCTCCGCTTCTGCAGCAGTCAGCGCAGGGACATTTTTCTGGCAGGCCGCTAGAGTAGAAAATGAAGCAAAGTTATAATCAAATTAAAACCTCTCGTCAGCCAAGCTAAGCATAATACTAATGTGAACAATAAAATAACACCTGCCTGTTATAACCCTACTTACAGCCAGGTCCTGTTATAACAGCTGCTTGTTATAACCCTGCATACAGCCAGGTCCTGTTATAACAGCTGCTTGTTATAACCCTGCATACAGCCAGGTCCTGTTATAACAGCTGCTTGTTATAACCCTGCATACAGCCAGGTCCTGTTATAACAGCTGCTTGTTATAACCCTGCATACAGCCAGGTCCTGTTATAACAGCTGCTTGTTATAACCCTGCATACAGCCAGGTCCTGTTATAACAGCTGCTTGTTATAACCCTGCATACAGCCAGGTCCTGTTATAACAGCTGCTTGTTATAACCCTGCATACAGCCAGGTCCTGTTATAACAGCTGCTTGTTATAACCCTGCATACAGCCAGGTCCTGTTATAACAGCTGCTTGTTATAATCCTGCATACAGCCAGGTCCTGTTATAACAGCTGCTTGTTATAACCCTGCATACAGCCAGGTCCTGTTATAACAGCTGCTTGTTATAACCCTGCATACAGCCAGGTCCTGTTATAACAGCTGCTTGTTATAACCCTGCATACAGCCAGGTCCTGTTATAACAGCTGCTTGTTATAACCCTGCATACAGCCAGGTCCTGTTATAACAGCTGCTTGTTATAACCCTGCATACAGCCAGGTCCTGTTATAACAGCTGCTTGTTATAACCCTGCATACAGCCAGGTCCTGTTATAACAGCTGCTTGTTATAACCCTGCATACAGCCAGGTCCTGTTATAACAGCTGCTTGTTATAACCCTGCATACAGCCAGGTCCTGTTATAACAGCTGCTTGTTATAACCCTGCATACAGCCAGGTCCTGTTATAACAGCTGCTTGTTATAACCCTGCATACAGCCAGGTCCTGTTATAACAGCTGCTTGTTATAACCCTGCATACAGCCAGGTCCTGTTATAACAGCTGCTTGTTATAACCCTGCATACAGCCAGGTCCTGTTATAACAGCTGCCTGTTATAACCCTGCATACAGCCAGGTCCTGGAAGGCTTTTTGTTTTTCTTCCGTGCAAGCTGTACTGTCTCAGCACAGCATTCGTTGCAACTTGCCGCAGCATGCGGCGGATGGCATCACCTCCAGTACAACCACCGAGGGTTAACAGGAAAAGTTGCTGTAAAACATATAGTAACAAATTATACATATAGTAACAAATTATACATATAGTAACAAATTATACATATAGTAACAAATTATACATATAGTAACAAATTATACATATAGTGCAGAGCTTGTACAATCTCATTTTGTAAGAGAAGTCAGTTCAGTTAGAATATTGGATTTTATGCAATTATATAGTGTTCATCTTAGGGCAGGCCTATGGCCACTTAATTACCATATTGTTCCTCCTCTACATACATACATACACACACTCACAACTTGAGTCTTACCTCTCATTCTGATCTCCATGTCTGAGCCACCTCCCTCTGTGGGATGACTTACCTCCCTCTGTGAGAGTTTTTCTGATTAAAACAACAAAAACGTTATGTTACTCTAGTGATCCATTAAATTGTACTTCATTACAAATTCAAAGCAACTGTACCTTCAACTGGGTCCCAAGATGAAGTGGCAATCCGTGGTAGGTTCACTAAAGACTCATCCTGCTGTGGGCAACCAGCTGGTTTCCTGCATGGCGTTGATACACATAAAAATAAATTATATATAATTATTATGTAAGATGATGAAGTTGATAGGTTGCCTGCACATGCACTTACAAAATATGAAGCTATTCTGTTACATTAGACAATTAGACAAAATATATATAAAAAACTTCCATGCAGGTGGTGGAGGAAGTGTTATCTGCTGAGCTGAAAAAAGACAGGAAGAGACAAACATCAGAACAATCACATGATATGCACCATGTTGACTGTCAGTGGTTCCATGTTAAGAAATATGACTGCTTTCTTATATGCATGCATACATTTTAACTTACAGACAGGGCTTCCAGACACACGCTCCGTCCTGGACAGTTGATCTGCTCGTGCAACAGATTCATCTGTAATACAGAGACCATATCAATTGTACTGATTGCAAAATATGCAATTTGAAATATGTAAAAAATGTAGTCTATAATTAAGGTCTTACCATCGCTTGAAGAATCTGTCATGAACCTCCTTGGGCGTCGGCGCTGCCTTTTTTGGACACTTGGTTCATCTTCTGTCCCAATGCTGGACGTGTCCCTCAGCCGGCGACACCGGTCCACAGCTTTGGCGTAGGAATCTGTTAAGAGAACATTTGTGATCCAGTAGCGCAAAAAAAGAAAAAAAGAAAAGCATTTCCATATAGAGAAAATTATTTATTTATAATTATTGTATAGCAGCAATAGGTTACCTGTACACAGCCATATTTTTTTAACTGGATATTTGGCCCAGCTGCTGTTGGGCAAATGGCACGCTGTGACTTGGAGCAGAGGGAGGTGACAGGGAGCTCCTGAAGAGCATGAGCAGCTCATCCATCTTCTCCTCAAATGTATCCATCCGCTGTGCCATGCGGGTAACGGGTGTCCTCATGGCTATGAAAAAAACGAATGCTGTTAGTTTTGTTGTTATACATTATCTACTTATATGTGAACAACTTAACTGAACTTAACATTAAACCTTTCTGAACAGCTGGGCCCAGGACATTAGACTTCCTATAAATACATATTATTTTAATGTTAGAACATTGTTGCCTATTGAAGACATACATACATGTGATCAACTGTGTTTAATTTCCAGCTCAGTCTGTGTCAGTGTGTTGGAATGTGTTGCTGACTGAGATGCAGAAAGAAAGTTGTTCAGCAGGAAGTTTAAAGAAACCTTCATCATAACTTCCTCGTCCTTGTTCCTGCACGCTGGGAGGAGTTTTGAGGTTACACAGCTGGCAAACATCTGCAAACACACACAAACAGGTAGGATGTTATTTTCAAAAAGATTTCACATTTTGTGATGTTGCAGCTTTATGATGAAACCTTTAAATTCAGTTTTCTCTCATCAATGAAACAACAGAACAGTCAGGTGTAGTAACAGCTGAGTACCACCAGACTGTATATGTCCTCTCTCTGTCCTGTAATAAGTACCACAGAGGAAGAAGTATCACCAGACTGTATATGTCCTCTCTCTGTCCTGTAATAAGTACCACAGAGGAAGAAGTACTACCAGACTGTATATGTCCTCTCTCTGTCCTGTAATAAGTACCACAGAGGAAGAAGTACCACCAGACTGTATATGTCCTCTCTCTGTCCTGTAATAAGTACCACAGAGGAAGAAGTATCACCAGACTGTATATGTCCTCTCTCTGTCCTGTAATAAGTGAACTCTGAGCTCATGTGTTGGTGACTCTTCACCTCTGTCTCCTCTCACAGGGAGAAGATGATCTGCAGCATCCTGCTGCTCATCATCCTGACCTCCTGTGTCTCTGGTTAGTCTCCAGCTTCACTTTATTATCCACTACCACTAAACAAAGAAGGACTAAAGTGTCCACAGAAACATGTGGAGATGGAGTTTAAAGTTGTCAGTGTGTCTGCTCCTCACTTTCCCTCTCTGTCTCCTCAACAGGAACATTTGTAGTGAATGTGACACAGACCTCCTATCAGGCAGAGGAGAACCAGGACATCACACTGGAGTGGACCTTCACCACCAACCCTCACAGTTCCTCCACCTCTCTTAATGTCTTCTGTGAACTGGTAACTGTTCTCACAGTCTCAGTCCTGTTTCATCTCTATGAAGGAGTTGAGGTCCCAGAGTCTCAGGATGAACAGTTTGCAGGACGAGTCCAGTGGGACAAAGACGTCCTCAGAGAAGGACAACTCAGACTTCATGTGTCCAGACTCAGGACTGAAGACTCGGGACTGTATGTGTGTAAAGTGTTTACAAGTTATGGGAGGAGTTCTGGTAGATGTTGGCTCAATGTCTCTGGTAAGTTGATTCAGAACTTTCTAAACTGATGAATTTAGCGTCTTTTAGGATAAGAAGAAAAATATTGCAGACACCCACTTCCTTCTTTTAGTGAATGTTTTCCTTCACATGAATGAAACAGATGTTTGTTCTCTTTACAACAGCGAGGGATCGGCCTGAACCTGAGACACCGAACACAAGTCCTCCACGACCAGAGAGTCGGGGACGGATCGGTCTCTACTGTGGACTGGGACTGGGACTGATAGCAGCAGTTCTGCTGGGTTGTTGTGTCTGTTGGTTCTGTCTTTGTCTGCCGAGAGAACAAGATTTCTATCGAGATGAAAGTTACAGTTCAGCAGGTGGATCAGTGGAAACAGTTTATTCAACATCTTGAGAAAGTTAGGAGACAAAACTGTTCAAATTAGTCCGACATTACTCTATAGCACAGTGGAGTAGCTAACGTTAGCTGCTGGCTATGTAGCCCGCGCTCACACGGAGCTCTGTACCCGACTGACAGACGCACTTTCTGGGCTTAAAATGACTCACCGTTGGTCGGCTACAGCCGCTGAACACGGTTTATTGTTGTTTCTGTCATCAGTCTGTTACGGTGGTTGTAGACAGCCCCACCCCCGTAACATTAACAGTCAGTGTGTGTTAGCATGGGGGTGTTAGCCAGGACCAGTTGGGATCACTTCCCTGGCATGTGTCTCAATAGTTTTGTGAGTAACTTGTACTGACTGGACTGCAAACGCTGACGGCCATTTTCAAACTACAGCTTTTTATTATGTTGTGTAATTGAAACTGTAACTGTATTATTTCTGTTATTCTTTACACAGAAAGCTATCCTTCTTACAGAAGTATTAACTTGTACACTCACCGGCCACTTTATTAGGTACCCCATGCTAGTAACGGGTTGGACCCCCTTTTGCCTTCAGAATTGCCTCAATTCTTCGTGGCATAGATTCAACAAGGTGCTGGAAGCATTCCTCAGGGAGTTTGGTCCATATTGACATGATGGCATCACACAGTTGCCGCAGATTTGTCGGCTGCACATCCATGATGCGAATCTCCCGTTCCACCACATCCCAAAGATGCTCTATTGGATTGAGATCTGGTGACTGTGGAGGCCATTTGAGTACAGCGAACTCATTGTCATGTTCAAGAAACCAGTCTGAGATGATTCCAGCTTTATGACATGGCGCATTATCCTGCTGAAAGTAGCCATCAGAAGTTGGGTACATTGTGGTCATAAAGGGATGGACATGGTCAGCAACAATACTCAGGTAGGCTGTGGCGTTGCAACGATGGTCAATTGGTACCAAGGGGCCCAAAGAGTGCCAAGAAAATATTCCCCACACCATGACACCACCACCACCAGCCTGAACCGTTGATACAAGGCAGGATGGATCCATGCTTTCATGTTGTAGACGCCAAATTCTGACCCTACCATCCGAACGTCGCAACAGAAATCGAGACTCATCAGACCAGGCAACGTTTTTCCAATCTTCTATTGTCCAATTTCGATGAGCTTGTGCAAATTGTAGCCTCACTTTCCTGTTCTTAGCTGAAAGGAGTGGCACCCGGTGTGGTCTTCTGCTGCTGTAGCCCATCTGCCTCAAAGTTCGACGTACTGTGCGTTCAGAGATGCTCTTCTGCCCACCTTGGTTGTAACGGGTGGTAATTTGAGTCACTGTTGCCCTTCTATCAGCTCGAACTAGTCTGGCCATTCTCCTCTGACCTCTGGCATCAACAAGGCATTTCCACCCACAGAACTGCCGCTCACTGGATGTTTTTTCTTTTTCGGACCACTCTCTGTAAACCCTAGAGATGGTTGTGCGTGAAAATCCCAGTAGATTAGCAGTTTCTGAAATACTCAGACCAGCCCTTCTGGCACCAACAATCATGCCACGTTCAAAGTCACTCAAATCACCTTTCTTCCCCATACTGATGCTCGGTTTGAACTGCAGGAGATTGTCTTGACCATGTCTACATGCCTAAATGCACTGAGTTGCCGCCATGTGATTGGCTGCTTAGAAATTAAGTGTTAACGAGCAGTTGGACAGGTGTACCTAATAAAGTGGCCGGTGAGTGTATATCTGTGGGTCTCTAAAGCCCATTCACATGTTTCACAAACATGGACTTAGTGTTATTTGAATGTATTTAACATGAGTGCTAGCTGGTAGCTGTTACGCTAGCTGACTCAGGGGTTTATTTATATATGTAGTAGAGATTTATATGTAGCATCTTTATGTAGCTGTTAGCATAATAGAGTCTGGAAAAGACTTCTGAGACCAGGTCTGACTTTCTGTCTATTTAGTGTTTCATGTAGTAAATCAATTCCTGGATACAATTATTGAAAACACAATTTTTGTGTTGAATGTTTTTTGACATATTCTTCAATTGATGATGAAATGTATGTGGATGTTTTTGTTATGTGTATATATAATATATAATGGTTAAGGCTTTGTTTCCATTTACAATATTTTTATTACAGTTTTAATAGGCTATTTTAATCATTTGATTTCTTTATTAAAATGATGAAAAAAAAATAAAGCTCTACATTGTTGTTTTTCTTGACTTTGGTTTTAACCAAAAGGAGTTCATCAGATTTTATTGTCCGGCGGTTTATCTAGAGGATGTTTTTTAGTGAACTGAGTTCATCTCTACTGGATGATTTAGTGTTTAAGAATTAAAATCTGAATTATGGTATGGTTTCTGGAGACAGAAAGTGTTTGTCAGAAGTCTGAAGGACACAACGATCAGATGCTGACAGCAAATGAACTTTGGGCTCAGAATAAACCAACAGGTTGATACTGACAGCATGTGGAGCAGTTCAGCTTTTTAGTTCAATAATCAATATAAATCCTACAGACACACGTTCAACATGATGAAAGTGTTTAGTTCAGTTTAACTAGATGTTGTCCCTGTCCTCCCCTGTCCACTGGATCCTGAATGAAGGACTTCTCATTGTTGTTAGCTTTCTCTCCACTAGGTGACACTAACAGCTTGTTCAAATACAATATAAAGATGGACACGCTCTAGTTTCCTGTACTAGTGAAGAGATCAGGACAGAGACAACTTAATAAAACATTGAACTGTTGTTAATGTACTTTAAACTATAATTATAGTTAATCTCGTGAACAACTCCTAAAATGATGCTCTGTAGCCTCTGAATAAGTTATATGGACTTAATGATGTCATTGTGTAGCTCAACATCTGTCTGTGTAGGCTACGATTAACACATTTCTTGTTGCTTTGACAAAAAATGCATTCAGTTAACAAAAACTTTAAAATGCTTAAACATCTTTTACAAACAAGCTCAACCAAGTCCAAAACAATGGCTTTTTACTGACAGAATCACAAATGCTTTCACACTGTGAGTCCGAACAGGTTCCGTCATGTTCTAGACTTAACTTAGAGGCTAAAGTGAAAGAGAACAGCAGTAAACACAAATATATCCCCTGTATTTTATTCCATTGCTACTGAGAAACAGCTGATTGAAGTTATGAAAATAGATCACTCACAGCTGATTCCCCTCTAGGAAACACACTCAGCTGTTGAGGTTCTTTCAATCGCATGACCATCTGTTTTTACAGTATTCTTTATATGTTACAGTGTGAGTGTTGTACTTTGAGAGCAAGGATTACAGTAACCAAAGTCACATTCCTTGTGTGAGTACACAAACCTGGCCAAACCTCGTTGGGATATGTTCCAGTAGTACATACTGTGAAAGATAGGGTGACCAGACGTCCCCGGTTTCCGGGGACAGTCCCCAATTTTGGTGACCTGTCCCCGGCTGGATCTGTCCCCGGTTTTCACTGTGACTGACAGACCCGAAATTGGAGTGAAAGAAAGAAAACTCTGACCAAACGGAGCCGATCGAGCAGCGCTGCTCAGAGCTCAGAGATGTTTTAGAAAGCCGTATTTTACCATGCTAAAATCACTGATTATTTACATGGAGTCTGGTGGAGATATGCTGCTCTATACACGCTAAAATCACTGATTATTTACATGGAGTCTGGTGGAGATATGCTGCTCTATACACGCTAAAATCACTGATTATTTACATGGAGTCTGGTGGAGATATGCTGCTCTATACACGCTAAAATCACTGATTATTTACATGGAGTCTGGTGGAGATATGCTGCTCTATACACGCTAAAATCACTGATTATTTACATGGAGTCTGGTGGAGATATGCTGCTCTATACACGCTAAAAGTAGTGATTATTTACATGGAGTCTGGTGGAGATATGCTGCTCTATACACGCTAAAATCACTGATTATTTACATGGAGTCTGGTGGAGATATGCTGCTCTATACACGCTAAAATCCCTGATTATTTACATGGAGTCTGGAGGAGATATGCTGCTCTATACATGCTAAAATCACTGATTATTTACATGGAGTCTGGTGGACTTTTATGTTTTAAAAAATGATCTTAATCTTTAACAGAAAGGTCAGCCTCCTTAGAAATCCTTTCCATAATGTTATCAGACACTTAGAATATTAATCTGAGTCTGTCAGCAGCAAAACGAGCACTTTATGAACGTAAATACAAGCTGGACAATTCTCCCATTAACTTCCATTGTAGCTTGTTTCTCTGCTGCCGACTGCAGCGATCTCGTTTCATACTGCATCAATGTCAAAGGAAAATTTTTCCTCAATAGTTTATATTGTATCCGATACTCAGCTCTAGGTCTAGTGTCCCCGTTTTAAGTTTTACAAAAATTAAAAACATGACGTGTTTTGGAGGTATTTACGCTTCTGAGCTGATAATGTCCCCGGATTTTGTCTGAAAAATCTGGTCCCCTTAGTGAAAGAGGAACAACACAGTAATGATGAACACAAAGAAAGTAAGAAGGACAGGAAGACGAGTACCAGGACAATTCTGTCTCTTTTTCCTTTTTGTTCATAAACCGTAGATTATATAAAGCTGCTCTGAGATGGCTCATTCATTTCTGTGTTGAATTTCTGCAGCTAAAGAAACAATATGCAGCCTTCACTAAACCCAACATATCAAAAATGTAGAGAGGCTTCAAGAGAAACTGCACGTATCAAAAAGTTATCGATGATTGTTTTTTTTAACCAAAATACACGATATAGTTTCATGATGACAATCGTTGTCATTTGAAGTTTACCCAGCATTCACAGGGTTAAAAAAGAGTCATAAAGTCAGCTTTATTGCTTTATTCCATTTACGTCTTCAGGTGTCATTTGTTCACAGGTTATGGGAGGAGCTCTGGTAGATGTTGGCTCGATGTCTCCGGTAAGTTGATTCATTATAAAAGGGTTGCCTAAATCAAGCAATCTGATTGGTTTTAAAGATGGAAGTTGGAAAACTGGAGTTTTTCTTTTTGCACTTAAAAAACGAAAGATGAAGAGTTATTTTAGTCATTTTCACTAAAGCAGGTTTCCTTCCTGTCAATCAGCCACATTATATCTAAGGATCATAGAAGAAAGGATGGGTCTCTACTGTGGACTGGGACTGACAGCAGCAGCTCTGCTGGGTTGTTGTTTCTGTTTGTTCAGTCGTCAAAAGAAAAGTTACAGTTGTGCAGGTGGATCAGTGGAAACAGTTTAATCAACAACTCTGAGATCAAACTGGTAGACTATAATCACATACCACACAGCCCCAGAACATACTAGTTCCCCGTTGTCTGTCAGGTTACAACACACACATCAGCAAAATAAACACAAACACACTGAAAAGTGGAATGAAAGACATCTTTCCTTTATATTCCTCAGTAAGTGACTGAGTGACCAGTGTTGACTCTGCATGAAAACAGGTTAATCCTTACGCCTCCTTACTGTATGTAGGCTAGGCACGGTTGCATTCAGTTTTATGAATATGGTTTTATGATTTCCTTTTTCTTGTTTTATCACTAGGAAAGGACAATAGTTTGCTTATCCTTTGTTGTATGTTATTTATTGCGGTGTCTTTGTTGTACCAGCTTGTTGCCTTGTGTTTTAGGTAGCTATAGCTGGAGGGGGGAGGCATTTCCTCCCTCCCAGGGAGACTCCTGTCCTGCCACTGGGTCCACCCCCCCAACTGCAGCTGATTCAGGAACAACTGAGGCCACTCGCTCTGTTTGGAGAAAACACACAAAGGAGGGGTGAAGGACATGCTTCTCCTCCTGGCCCCTGTAGTCCCGCATCGCCAGATCTATCACCGCAGTGCTAGTGACTTTTTTTAGGCCCACAGGTGTGTGTGGGGGGGGGGTAATCTGGAGCATGCACACACACAGCAACCCACACAGTAAAAACTGAAGTGTTAATTTAACTCCTATAGAGTTGAAATTGACTCCGTTTCAGATAACATTTGGTCCCGCTCAAAATCAGTGTAAAATTAACTCTTTGGTCAGTGTTAAGTTTTTAGAGTTAATTCTACTCAATATTGTGTAAAAAATAACAATGAAATGTGTAAATGTATTTAACACTGTAGTTTAATTGCACTGTTAAGAGTAATATGATCACACTGTAGAGTTAATTTAACTACAATTTTCCTTTAAAAAAAATGACACTTTAAGTGTAATATTTACTTTTCATTTCTCAGTGATTTAAAAAATTATAAATCATAAGATGCAGTGTTACTGAATTATAGAACAATCAACTACAATCAAATGAAAACAAGCACAATCACACTAGATCACAGCACTCACCATTTATTTTAACAAAAAAAAGAAAGCATTTCAATGTCAGTGAAATTACATTGCAAACCCATTGCCTTGTCTCTGACAGAAACATATCTTCATCATAAAAATGTTTACCAGAGAAAGCAATATGGCACGATGAGGAGAGTTGTGTCATTCCCTCCATATGACATTTGTATGTCAAAAGGCCTAGGGTAATGCAGGTTGTCGACATGAAAAAAAACATAATCCTGCTTTGATTTGATCACCTCATAAGCATGGAAATGTTCTGGAAAAGTTACTGTAACTAAAGGCACTGTGAGTAGCAACAGTTTTTCAAACATTATCAGAACTGACTCAATCTGATAAAACACGGGCACTTCAGATTCAACTTTCCCACAGATAACCAAGTTTGGTCGATAAACAAACCCATTATGTTTAGCCCAATTAACCTTCATAACCTGAATGCTAATGGGCACTTGCATTGCCATAGCAATTCCAGAACCTCCTTTTACCATATTTAAAGACACCATTTTTCCTGGACCAATGTCAAACCGACTAAAAGTCGTTGAATTTCGCCAACTATATGCCATATGAATCTGATGCTTTTTTGCAAGCGTTTTGGTAATATTTTTAAACGATTTAAGCTGTTTTTTGAAAAAATTATGCTTGCCTTCATACCTCATACACCAACTATGAAGGACAGGCCCAATTTTTTGGATGCAGCGGGGATAGTGGACAAGAAAATGATGCTTTGGTAAAAGGTTTTTCTGAGGATACAACTTTTTAAACAGTGTGTGGTGATCCACAATTAAATGTTTTAAATATACACATAAACCTTGAGATAACATAGGCGAGAATATGATGTTTATTATTTGAAGAAGTAAAAGAAGCAGGCTCCAGTGTTGGTCAGTAGAAGTAAACAAATCTCCAAAGATAAGAGGAACATTCCTAAGTAAGCACCAGGACTGAACTGCATTCAGTCCCAGATCATTAGATCCTTCACTTAAATTAACAGCTACAGGTCTGTTGTTTCTCTCCATGAAACCATAATCAAAACTTTGTATTCTTGAATGTATTTCTGCTGATGTAACATGCTTTTCCTTCAAATACAGAAATAATAACTTCAATTCGTACTGGCCCACCCCTTCTAACACATCATGCATCACATCAACTGAGAAGTTCTCTGTTGTGTGAAAATACTCCAATGAATTTAATATGCATGAACTTTTCACACCAAAAACGTAGGGAAGGGATGGATTACAAGCCATTTCTTGACAGTGAGCAGTGTGTACATCTTTGGTGCGCAAAACTATTTTGGAAGAGTCTTCAGAGAATTCTGTCTGAAAGTCCTCCTTTTCCGCTAAACAGAACCTGCAACAGTACCTTGCACTGAAAGACTCCACTAGACCAAACAAACAATGCAATCCCAAATTATCACCAGTAACCTGCACTACAGTGCCACGAACAAAACCATTGTATAATGGAATCTCAATACCATCACTCTCTAACACTTTAATATCTCGAACAATGGGAGCAAAAATTTCACTAAAACCATAACGTTTAACATCTTGAGCATGAAATAAGGCGCACAGGTGTATGTTAGCTAAAAAAGAATTCCATTTTGGAGAGAAGTTTCTTAAAGTAAAATATACTCCACCTAATTTATGAATACCTCGCTTTGGACCCAGAGGGTTGGCGACCTCAAAGTCATCATAGAACATCTGGATCTGTATTGTCTGCTTCTCAGTTGAGAACAGGGGGTGACTTTTAAAAAAAGATCCATCACAAATATCTCTCAGTCTAGAGTCGCTGGTTGCTGAGCGTTGCAACATTTCTGCAACATACGGACTTTTAAATATTGACTGCAGTGTAGATAAAATTGGAATATACATGAATTTATCTTGAACTACTACCTGATCATATGTTCCAGTCTTTTTATTTCGTCTTGTGTCAAATCTTGAACCAATCACACATTCAATTGGTTCGACCATTTCCCACTTCTCAGTCATAAATTTTGATCGTTTGTATTCCGAATTTAGAATTGTGAAAGGATTCTCTAACCCCTCAAAACACGCCTCAACTTTCTTGCACATTTCCGTTTCTCTTTCATTACTAAATACATGCTTTATCACTGTCTCTTTAGCATGCTGATGGATATCTTGAACAATCTCTTCCATGGAAGTCACTACAGAATTCAGTGTACTTTGAGCAACACCTGCTGCCTTTAGATCAGAAATTACAGCTGAACAACTATTTACAATGTATGGCGAAGATGACTGTGACTCGGCTTCTAACTCTTCAGTCGACTCTTCAACATGAAAAACATTACTTGTATTGATGGTGCTTTGAGGATATGAAAGATCAGATTCCACAGAATCAACTAAACTGCTTCCATGGCACTTATTAAGATGCTTTCTTAAACCTGAAAAACTACCAAAAGAACGTGAGCATCCTTCTTGACCACACTTCAAAAAAAGAGTCCTGCCTGTACATAGTCCATGAATTACCTTAAAGTGCTTAACAAGGTTGTTTGGACTTCCATGGTCACTTTTGCAAAGAAAACACTTCATAGTTTTATCTCAACTAACGCACCATTCTTGCTCGCAACTCCGCAACTCTAGGGGTTTCCTTTGTTTCCCCCATGTCGATGTTATAGATGGTTGTTTGCACAAAAGTGAAAAAGCTGCTCAGGGAAGAACTGTATGACGTACCAAAGACGTAATGGGCTTTAAAGAGTTCGTCAAAAGCGCCAACTGAACCTTTTGCCTTGCATGGAAGTGCATTCTTGTCAACCACAATGAAGAAGGAGTGAATGGTGCTTTGTGTGGATCCCTGGGCGAGAAGGTAGGGCTGACTGCTTTGGGTGATGTTGTCTAGATGCTGCTGCACACTGGTTCCAACCTACAACAAAACACATTTAACAGAATTGTTTTAGTGACTAATTTTTGACAATAGATCAGATCACCTCAAACTGTGCACAAGATTGTAGTGATGGAAGATATATTTTAAACAACTCTTAAAGGATTAGTTCACTTTGAAAACATTTTTTGCTGATAATTTACTCACCCCCATGTCATCCAAGATGTCCATGTCTTTCTTTCTTCATTTAAAAAGAAATTAAGGTTTGAGGAAAACATTACAGGATTTTTCTCCATATAATGGACTTCAATGGAGACCAATGGTTTGAGGGTTTTGAAAACGACCGTTTGTTTTGCTAGATAAGAACTTTATTTCTCTGCTGAGATCATGTCAAGACTTTGAAGCTACATTGAGACAGACTTGAACCCTCAAACCATTGGTCCCCATTGAAGTCCAGTATAGAGAAAAATCCTGTAATGTTTTCCTCAAACCTTTTTGACTGAAGAAAGAAAGACATGAACATCTTGGATGACATGCGGGTTAGTAAATTATCAGCCAAAATGTTTTTAGAAGTGAACTAATCATTTAAGCATACCTTTTGAAATCTGATGAGCTGATCTACAGCTTGATATGCAGACAGCTTTCCCGGCCTCTTTCTACCTTGTGCAGATGGTGGTAGCAAATGTAGCAGCAGCAACATGGCAGACATGTCACTGTCCCAGCCTACAAATAAGTGAATAAAAACCTGGTTAACATTATACCATAGTATAGCATTCAAATTGACAACTAGTACCAATAAGGAAATGTACACTTTCTACACACCTACTTAACCCACAATAAAAAGTAAAACAGTTCCATTCATACCATTCTCAACTTCAGCAGCTGACTCAGCATTGCGCATCAAATCCAAGAGTTCTGTGGTGGGTACAAGTCCATGGCTTTCCTTTATTACTTTTGCTTTGAAAGTGGTTGGCCACTTCTCCAAAAATTTGTTGGCCGTGGCCTCACCAAACAGAAGTCTGAAATCTTGTTCTATCTGCAAGTTAACACACATAGACAGAAGTGATGAGTGATACATAATGCTACATTGGATATTTTGGTGATGCAATGAATTATTAAGATGTCATACCAGTCCTGGTGTGTCCAGAAATCGTGGGAAGACCAAGAAGACATCTGATGATTTGGCTTCATCGTTGACCATTGCTTGCCGATATATGAAGGTCATTTTCATCTTCTCACGGACAGTCTTTTCATCAGAAGAGTGTTTTAAAACAGCAATAGCTGCTTCCACATCCTCATCAGACAGCTCTCTGTCATTGGCAAAGGGCTGACGACCACGGCCTGGCCCACCAACTTAAGAGAAAATACAATGTTAAGAACTAATTTCTGTACAATTCACAGGTTATAATCACATGTCACTGATCAGTAAACATACCTTTAGGAGATTTGCTGACTGAGGCACCTCTTTCCTCTGCTGATTTTCTCTGTATGGTCTTCAATCGCCATGCAAGGTATCCCGAACCACTCTCTGGATCGTAGTAATGTTCCTATGCAATTATAATAATTTATAAAGGAGTACTACTAACATTTCAAACAGTAAATATGTGCATAATGTTGCACTAACCCATTTACTTACATATCCATGTTGTGAGTATGGGTCTTCTAGATAGGGAAACAAGGCTACTATCCCCTGTGCATACATCACTCTAACACTTTTGGGGGGGGATGTCCTAGCAAATGAATTCAAAGTTAACATCATACTCAATTGACATTGCACAACACAATTTACATAATTAATAACTGTAAAATAATAACAATGTTTCTTTATAGCCCCTTAATGCTTACCCATGTGTTTCTGTCATCTCAGCAGCAAGTATGTTAATCATCTGTCTCTGGTGGCATCTGTCAGAGATTTGGTTTTTCCATACTCTTGCATAATGCGTTCACCACCAGGTTTTGATGTTAGGATTTTTTCAATCAACTATAGGTGGAATAAAATGTGCTTTCCGTTATTGTGAAACCATATGTAATGTTGAAAAAAAATACTTATCTAGAACACTTCCCATGGTGAAACAACATTCAGATTGGACTTAACAGCAATTTCCACCACTTACCGATTTTGCCTCGTAGTTTATGTGGCATGGCCTTTTAGGCTGGCTTCCTTCGTCAGCGGCTACTTCTTCAACAGGGTCACACATCATTAAATTCAGGATGATGGTGTCATCAGATGTACCCGAGCATGATGATGATTGAGAGGCACCTGTTCATTATGAAATATGTACAAAATATGAACACATTACAAGAATCAGTTATTTTTAAGACAATAAATATTCTCATTCCGGCCTTTAAACTAAACAAAATAATTTGTGAATTGTCTGAATAAATACCAAGTCCTCCATTGCCCAGCATGATTCTGAAAGTTCCAGGTGACTCCTTCACTATTTCTTCAAAAACCTCTGTGTCAACTTCTGTGTCTGACTGGTCATAAACCTTAATGTCTGGCTGCCTGCTTTCTGGTATGTTGAATTTTAGACATGCTGTTTAAAAAAGTTTAATAAAGAAAAAACATTCCTTTGTCACAAGAATCAATGGTCATATTTCATTTTGTATTCAAAAAAAGATGAAAGACCTGCACCGGAGTTTGAACAGCAATGATTATTGACTTAACTAGATATCATAGCATAATAGGTTAATGCTGTATTATTTTGTTATTGGGTGATGTATATTGCTTTAACCTAATGTACCCACCTTCTTTCAAGAAAGCATCGAATGTCAGCTCAGACAGCTTGACGTATTTCTGCTCTTCCCCGAATTGAACACGCAACAGCATTTTGCCCCTGTTAACATAGAAAATATATTCAAAATCATAATTTAGGGCTGGTTCAAATAAAAGTTACCTATCCATTTCTCTCAGTACTGGCAATGCACTAGATGTTACACGGTTACAAAGGGCGGCTGAAGAAGACAAAGTTGTGCTGGTTGAATAACGTTTGGCTATTTTCTGCAGCAAATATAGGTTTAGGCTAGTTAAATTTTAGAGGCACGTACGTTGTCTCATTAGCTAACGTTACCAGATAGCTGTGCCAAAGTTAGATATTTTAGTTCGAACAGTAACCTTAACCCGTTAAAATAGCCATGTTAAACAAACACGTACATGCAATCAGTGATCTAATTATCGTTTAGATAAGACCAACATTAACTATCAGAAGCATGCAATTGCTAACATTGCCAGTAACGTTATATAACGTTATAAACAGATTAACGTTGCCTGGGAAGCTAAAAAATACATTAGCTATGAAAAGCTGTTAATTGTATTGTGTAATATTTTGTTGTTATAGCGACCGAGCTAACGTTATTTTACGCATAAATCGTTCATAAGTGAAAATATTGCAACACCGCGTGATATTGAAATATTGAAATCAACGACATGTATTGCTAGCTGGTTAACGTTAAGGTTACGTTAATACCCTTGACTCATATCAGCAAAACTTTAACATTATGTAACTTAACGTTAAAAAATATCGTTTTGGTGTTAAAAACACAGGGATGTTACTTACCAAGTTGGTATAACGCTCATTCGCAGTCTTCCTCCACCGGCATGTGCCAAACTTCAGCACAGCAGAATGGCGGGTATTCATCACTGCGCGTAGAGTTGAAAATGCTGCGTTTCTGCAGATTTTTACACTCACTTTTAACTCCACTGATAGAGCAACTTTACTCTCCAAAATGTTGAAAATACTCTATCTGGGTTAAAATATGTTTACTCTGAAATATTAACACCCCATTTTTTACTGTGCACTCTCAGAAGTAGTGAAGGGAGTGTGCTGCCTGCTTCTCCAGAGCCTCCAGCCCCGGGCGGTGGATCTGACTACAGAGATGTCTGTCTGGATTATTAAAGACTTTTCAGCCTCATGCATGCTTATATATTGTATATATGTTGTTCACTCCTAAATAAAGATCAAACGGGGCCAAAGGGCTCGTCTGGATTCACTGTCTACTCTACTGCTCAAATAAAAGATGTTTCTGAGCCTCAGGGGAAAAGGGTGAATTTAAACGCACACAGTGGCTTTGCAGGGGGGTCAGTTAGAGATGAACAGAGAATTAATTATACACAAGTATTGTTATCAGAGATGTTAAAAAAGAAGCAGGTAGTTTCTGACATTTACTGTAAGTTGTTCTTTTGTTTCTCCTTTTAGGAAACAAGTAATTAGAAGTATCGCAAAGTCTTGAGGTCAGTGCATATTTTTCGACATAGCAATAAAATGATTTTCACAAATAAATAGTCTATAAGGATTATTTATTATTTGTGCGCGTGTGCACATGCAATGCAGTTTAGACTGTCTCAAGACAACAGTGGTTGTCCGCTGCACTTCATCTGCTGTATAAAAACGAAAACGAAACTATGGCAGAAAAACACGGAGCAGAAAGGGGAAACATCTGCCACAGCATGCCCACAGCAGAGCGTCCATTATTATTATTATTATTATTATTATATTATTATGATGACCTGAAGCAGAAAAGACCGGGAGGAGTGCTGCTCGTCTCTGATTTACAGCGAGAGTGGGCGCTAAGCAACACACAGGTCTGCTTCAGAGACTGGACTTCAAACTAAATCACTTTCTGTTGATGGTCTCAGTGTATTAGACTGACTGAGCTATGGTTCCTCACTTAGCGATGGTTGCTAGGTGATAGCCACAATAAGTAGGCTGATGATGGTCAGACCTCACACATAGGTAGGTTCACCTCAGAAAATTAACTGGTTACAGTTCTACAAAAAATAATATAAGAACTGCGAGTGCCTTGAAAAATACTTGTTTTCATAATTTGCATGTGCAACCCTGGCACTTTTTATTCTATTAACACAAGCTGACATGATGAAAACCAGCTTGCTTCAAATCTGCGATGGTTAAACCATTATTGAAGAAACCAAATCTGGATATAAACATGTTTGAAAATTATAGACCTGTTTCTAATCTTGCCTTCTTATCTAAAGTCTTTGAGAAAGTGGTCTCAGCTTTTAAAATATCTGTCAGATAATAATCTTTTTGAGCCGCTGCAGTCTCCTTTTCGAGCAAAACATTCTACTGAAACAGCACTCACAAAGGTGATAAACGATCTGTTACTGGCTGCTGACTCAGATTTAACATCTGCTTTTGATACTGTAGACCACTGTATTCTTTTGGACAGAATCGAGAAATATATCAGCATCTCTGGCCAGGTACTTAAGTGGTTGAGATCCTACCTTTCAGAAAGATCTCAATGTGTGTTTTATAATAACACATTTTCCGAGCCTTCCCCACTTCAGAACGTGGTTCCACAGGGTTTAGTCCTTGGTCCACTATTGTTTTCATTATACTTAGTGCCATTGGGTCAGATAATTAGTTTTTTTGGGATTGCTTTTCATTGCTATGCTGATGATTTACAAATATATATGGCAGTTAATGCAGGAAATGGATCTGATTCGGTTAAGTTATCGACTTGCTTGACTGCTTTGAAAAGCTGGCTATCAGCAAACTTCCTGCTACTCCACTCATCAAAGAGTGACAATATAGCTAATGGACCAGCTAGATTAGGTCATTGTATAACAATTTTACTTCATCCTTTCAATGAATGACCAAATCGTCAATGGACAGAGTAAAGAATCTTGGGGTAGTTTTTGATCGGTCACTTTCATTTGATTTACATATTAAAGAGGTGACAAAAGTAGCCTTCTTCCATCTCTGAAGAATCGCAAAGATTAGATCAACATTGGCACTTAAAGATGCTGAGGCCCTTATTCATGCCTTTGTTACATCTAGGCTGGACTATTGTAATGGGGCTGCCGCTCCTACAGGTCAGGACTTCTGACTGTACCAAAGGTTAGGAAGAAAACGGTTGGTGAGCAAGCCTTTTCGTTTCGTGGAACAGTCTTCCAGCAGATATTAGATTGGCATGCTCAACTGAGGTTTTTAAATCAAAGCTTAAGACTTACTTATTTACTGCTGCTTATGGGTTCTGAATGTTCAATTATCTTTGGAGTCTTTGTATAGTGATTTTTACTTTTAACTGGTTTGATTTACATTTTAATGTATTGTTTGTATTTTAATTGTATTATTTTTGTAAAGCACTTTGATTGAAAGCGCTCTATAAATAAATTTATTATTGTTATTTTTATATTAAAATGACTGTTAATGTCTTATAAAGATGACTATTAAAAGGTTTTAGGAAGTGTTGCCTCAAATTCAGGTCACTTCCTCTTACAGTGTCTTGCATTTTCTCTGTCAGCTATCAGTCTGAACACGAGTTTAGGGAGGAACTAAACCACAGCAGGGTTTGTTCAGGGCTCAGCATGTAGTCCTGCTGGAGTCCTTTTAGCAGTTGTTCGGATCTTGTCCATAACACTTAAAGCAGCTACGCAGTAAGTGAAACACAGAAGAAGAGTGAAGTGACTATGAGAGGTTGTTATCTCCACAGCTCTTTCATCTGAACCCAGTCACTCATAGCGTCAGGTTGGTTTGACTTTTGTTCCTTTTGGGGGGGTTTGGTCTGTTTTTATCTTCCAGTGTAAGAAGATCCCTGTTGTGATGTTATTATTTCTCCGGTTTGTCCAGCAGAGAAGTCCCGGTGCTGTCCCAGGACTCTTTACAACTTCCGAACCTGCTTCTAGGCTACATTTAACATTCAATTAAAACAAAATAGAAAATATACAAACTTTTTTTTGGCTCAAATTTCAGCAATGCTTTTTGATTATAAATCGGTTTTATTTATTTTTATTTTTTAATGTAGACCAAAGGAGAATAAATACAAAGCAATGCCTAAGAGCCTAATTACAATGTATTCCATTATGTGTTTATATTTGGATTGTAATGCTTCCCTTTACAAGATATTTCAGGCATATTGATCCATAAAAAGATAGAAATAGGTGTATAAAAATTTACCAAAATGCAGGAAATGAAGTGTTTAATGCTAAAAAGATTCTGGGGTGGGACTGTTTTGTTGGTTGTGTGTTGTAGGTGTGTTGGTGGGTTAAGAGTTTAGGAAAGTTGTGAAAAGTATTGAAAAAAGTGTCATAGCGATCATATAAAACTGTAAGAACAATAACATAAAACAAAAGTTATCAATGATTGTTTTTTGGGCTGTGAAACAGTCCTCGCCAAAATATCATCAAGGACTCGACCCCTGCTACAGTTGTTCTCTCTCCTGCTGCAAAAGACGCACTGGGTGGGGTTCACACAGTCACATCTGGGGAGATATCCGAGGTGTGGGGTTGCAGGCATGCTGCTGCTCATCATCCTAACCTCCCTTGAAACTTGAAGCTCATTTGATATTTTAGTTAGTTTTTTTAGCTACTGCTATTTCAGGTACAATAATTACAATAAAGACACTCAGTCTCAGTTTGATGTTAACAACAGGTGTCCAGTTGATATGCTCACATTATAAGTAACATTCCAAGGCTCCAAAACAATTAAATTATAATTAAGACTCCATTTGATTTAGTGTGTGAGGGTTGGTGGATAGACAAGAAGTTAAGAGATAATAATGTGCTTGGTTCTCTCAGTAAAGAGACAATTCAACACACAACAGTTTAACACACATTTGATTTAGATCATCCTGAAACCTGATCCACATAAAAGCTGCTCTATGAGACTTTAAACAGCAGCTGTAACCTTTATAAAGACTCGTTTCAATATGACAGCATGAGGTTGTTTCTTTCTATATTGTATAGGCTGTTGTTTATAAGGAAAATAACACGTTATGTGTTAGGCTACTACTTGACTCATATAGTTGGCAATTTTGCATTTCATAGTGGGGGGGTCTGGGTGTCTTCCCCAGGGAAGATTTGAGCATCAACGACTTAATTTCCTGTATTCAGATACACTTTACGGACAATTTTAAGGTGGAAAATAAATTTTTATTTAGCAAGTGAAGAACAGAAACACAGATGACAATTAAAATTACAGTATATCAAAGATATAATGGAAAGTATGTTGTTACGTGTCATTGGTCATTTTTAAAGTGGGTGTATGGAAATCCTGGAGCTTCAGTGTGTTTACTGTGTATAACCTGAGTATCACGTAGACTACACCACCATCGCCAACTGACCATTGACTTCCTGCAGCTTTTCTCTGACAACCCAGAAAGAAACCAAGCTCACCCTATTTCTGCTTGAGTGTTTCTGTGTGTGCATGATAACCACTCACACTTTTCTTGTTCTTCCTCAGTTGAAACTCTACTAACTGGCTCCATCTTGTGACAGAAATACATCACTGTAGCTGCTTATTGTCAGTCATGTTTAATAAGTACCACAGAGGAAGAAATATCACCAGACTGTATATGTCCTCTCTCTGTCCTGTAATAAGTACCACAGAGGAAGAAGTATCACCAGACTGTATATGTCCTCTCTCTGTCCTGTAATAAGTACCACAGAGGAAGAAGTATCACCAGACTGTATATGTCCTCTCTCTGTCCTGTAATAAGTACCACAGAGGAAGAAGTACCACCAGACTGTATATGTCCTCTCTCTGTCCTGTAATAAGTACCACAGAGGAAGAAGTATCACCAGACTGTATATGTCCTCTCTCTGTCCTGTAATAAGTACCACAGAGGAAGAAGTACCACCAGACTGTATATGTCCTCTCTCTGTCCTGTAATAAGTACCACAGAGGAAGAAGTATCACCAGACTGTATATGTCCTCTCTCTGTCCTGTAATAAGTACCACAGAGGAAGAAGTATCACGAGACTGTATATGTCCTCTCTCTGTCCTGTAATAAGTGAACTCTGAGCTCATGTGTTGGTGACTCTTCACCTCTGTCTCCTCTCACAGGGAGAAGATGATCTGCAGCATCCTGCTGCTCATCATCCTGACCTCCTGTGTCTCTGGTTAGTCTCCAGCTTCACTTTATTATCCACTACCACTAAACAAAGAAGGACTAAAGTGTCCACAGAAACATGTGGAGATGGAGTTTAAAGTTGTCAGTGTGTCTGCTCCTCACTTTCCCTCTCTGTCTCCTCAACAGGAACATTTGTAGTGAATGTGACACAGACCTCCTATCAGGCAGAGGAGAACCAGGACATCACACTGGAGTGGACCTTCACCACCAACCCTCACATCTCCTCCACCTATCTTAATGTCTTCTGTGAACTGGTAACTGTTCTCAAAGTCTCAGTCCTGTTTCGTCTCCATGAAGGAGTCGAGGTCCCAGAGTCTCAGGATGAACAGTTTGCAGGACGAGTCCAGTGGGACAAAGACGTCCTCAGAGAAGGACGACTCAGACTTCATTTGTCCAGACTCAGGACTGAAGACTCGGGAATGTATGTGTGTAAAGTGTTTACAAGTTACGGGTGGAGCTCTGGTAGATGTCGGCTCAATGTCTCTGGTAAGTTGATTCAGAACTTTCTAAACTGATGAATTCAGCGTCTTTTTGGATAAGAAGAAAAATATTGCAGACACCCACTTCCTTAGTGAATGTTTTCCTTCACATGAATAACAGATGTTTGATCTCTTCACAGCAGCGAGGGATCAGCCTGAACCTGAGACACCGAACACAACAAGTCCACAACCAGAGAGTCGGGGATGGATCGGTCTCTACTGTGGACTGGGACTGTTAGCAGCTCTGCTGGCTGGTGGTTTCTATTGGTTCATAAAGGGAAGAAAGCAGAGAGAACAAGATTCCCATCCGGGGAATGTAAGTTACAGGTCAGCAGATGTTGAATCATTAACAACTGAGACAAAGCCGTTAGAATCAACTGTTTATACCACAGAAACGAAGAAAATACTTTTTCTCATTGGCAGGTAATATAACAGCAGGTAACCATAGCGATGTTGATGTTTCTCACACATGAAAATCAGCAAAAAGAACAAAAACAACCTGATGACTGAAACACATTCATGATATAAAAGTCTAATTACTGAGCTGATGCACAACAATATTTATGGAGGAAAACAATGTTCTCATTATTTTTAAGGGATGTCTCGTCAAACTGTTAGAGGAGATCGGGGCAACCGTAACATATTTAATATTTTCCTTCATAACTCACAGACGACTTTAAATACTCTCGTCATCTTTTGATACAAGAAATTAAAGAGTATTTAAAGTTGTCTGTGAGTTATGTGTATATATATATATATATATATATATATATATATATATATATATATATATATATATATATATATGGTCCACAACCAGAGAGTCGGGGAAGGATCGGTCTCTACTGGGGACTGGGACTGACAGCAGCAGTTCTGCTGGGTTTCTTTACCGTCCTCTTTCTCTCCAAAGTTTATTTCTCTAAATCTAAAGATGAGAAAGGAAACCTCTCTTCAGTCGTATAGAGTTCCTCATCAGAGCTCTGATTCAAGACCTGAGACTCCAAGACTCTCTCTCTTCAACGTCTGTCAGATAATATATAAAAAGTATAATATATGTTGTAGATGATGTTCATGTGACAATGGGTTTGAGTTTAAATGAAGTTATTGTAAATAGTACTGCCAGCCGGCCAAAGAGTAGCAACGTTACGTTTTGAGTGGATGGCGAGCGCCAGACGCTGAAATGGACGGCAATAAGATTCGGGATGGAAAGATTACTTTTTAAAAACTGCCAAATGTTCTACTGACAAGACCAAAGTGATCTGTGTATTTGAATGGTTTATATAATGGCACTAATTGTAAATAATGCTTCCATTGACTCTCACCTCACCTATAGTCATGAAGGATGGGTCATGACCAAAAGAACGAGATCCAGGGTACAAGCGGCCAAAATGGGTTTCCTCAGGAGGGTGGCTGGCGTCTCCCTTAGAGATAGGGTGAGAAGTTCAGTCATCCGAGAGGAGCTCGGAGTAGAGCCGCTGCTCCTTCACCTCGAAAGGAGCAGCGGCTGTTGAGGTGGTTCGGGCATCTGGTAAGGATGCCTCCTGGGCGCCTCCCTAGGGAGGTGTTCCAGGCACGTCCAGCTGGGAGGCCTCGGGGAAGACCCAGGACTAGGTGGAGGGACGTCCGGCTGGGAGGAGGCCCCGGGGAAGACCCAGGACTAGGTGGAGAGATTATATCTCCAACCTGGCCTGGGAACGCCTCGGGATCCCCCAGTCGGAGCTGGTTGATGTGGCTCGGGAAAGGGAAGTTTGGGGTCCCCTACTGGAGCTGCTGCCCCCGCGACCCGACTCCGGATAAGCGGATGAAGATGGATGGATGGATGGCTTCCATTGACCCAGATGTCAAACAGCACAAATTGAGACAGTTTTGGGAAAATGAACATCAGCTCATCATATCAATCATCTGTCTACTGATGATATTGGATGTATGTATAATGCACTTTATGTTCTCTTTCTAATGTATTTCTATTGTAAATTAAACTCTATTTCTATGAGAGAGGTCATGATTCTTCTGTGTGTGACACGTTGAACCTCAGACACAATACCAGAGAATTGACTTCCTGGTATTGAACATACTGGATCTAGACTGACGCCTCCCAAACCCTCGGGCAGATCATACTGTCATTATTTTAAATGGCAGAATGACTGTAACAGTAAAGGAGCCTTCATGTAAAAAGCTGCAGTGTGTAAAATACATGCAGATATTCTTAAAATGTGCTTAGAATGATAAGACGACACCAGGAACAAAAGCATCTTTTAGGAAGTTCAGTAACCTTCTTTTCTTTCTGATTTCTAGTCAGTTCCCTCTGGTTGTTCATGTCATGTAGGAAGCTGGAACCTCAGATTATCTTTGCACTATTGCATACTTAAAGTATTCATCAACATTGTTTGATCATTTTCTTATCAACTAATCATTTACTAGTTGGACTCAGACTGTAAAACCTTTTTTATTTGGACAGTCTGGTCTAGGTTGGACTTTGATTCACTCAACAGAAACATACGGCGTAGAGGAGAAACATGGTTAACAAAGGTCATGATGATCAGAGATGTTCCTCTATCTGTACAGGCATGTCTGAAAACTAAGAAACTCGTCTCATGAGACGGACTCTGTGAACTCTGAGCTCATGTGTTGGTGATTCCTCTCCTCTGTCTCCTCTCACAGGGAGAAGATGATCTGCAGCTTATATATACAGTATATATTACATAATATGTGTATGTATACAGTATATACACATGATTTGGCTGCACTGTTACAGATGAACAAAGGCCTAATTAAAACAACAATCACTCCCACTCCCATGTATACCTAACTGAGCCCATGTGGCCTCACATACTCATTCACTTAGCACCTGAGATCAATTAAGTCTGAGAGTCTTGCGTCCTTAGTCCTCAGGGCTCACTTTGGGATTGGGCCAATGTTAGCTTTTACTTACTTTGAGCTGTAGCTGCTGTGTGTTTTACCCTTGTCTTATAGCATGCACTGATATGTCTTCCTAATCCAGTCTGGATGATACATAGAGCAGAGGGGAATTAAGAGTCTTCTCTCTTCTTTATTATCTAACATGATGAAAACTGTAAAACTGGAGCTGTGAGTTCTGACCTTCTGACCAGATGTATATACAGCCTTAAATAGGATTTTTAATATGATCCTGTAATTAAAAGCTGTGTGTTATTTCCTGTCATCGTGTCCCTGGATGTGTTTTAAAGCTCTGGAGGTAAAGAGGAACCAGCAGAGGGAGCTTCTTACTGGGAGTCAGGTGGTCTTGTTGAAGGAGATCATCATCAAGTCTCCACAGTTAACCTGCATGCTATCAGCTCAGCATAATAACACACAGCAATGGAAGAGATGGGGCTCTAAATGTCTCTGGAACTCAAATGCAGGAAGAAGAAGAAGAAGAAGGAAGATGTCTCCATACTGTTCTATGTTCTATTCTTTTATTTCATTTTGTTGAAGTAAAACACCAAATCATATCTCAGATGTTTCAGCAGCAACATTATTCATCTCTGACTATTTCTGGACTCTGGATTAACAAATATTGGACATTGAAGGTAAATGTCTTTGCATGTTGTCTCAATGGACGTAGAACTGAAACGCTACCTGACTGAAAAACAAACTGTGGTCATTTTCATTTATTTTATTGTGAGAAAGGTCACCAAGTTTATTTCCTTGATTCCTTAAAAGCATTATGTACAGACATTAGTCATTTCTGCTGTCATAACTTCTTCATTTAGATTAATGACATCAAGATGTAACATATCAGAGTTAGTTATTAATGCTGATTTACATCAGTAGCACCAGGGTAATGAAATACAGTATGCCTTTTTGCACTCTCTCAGGACCAGTCAACAATAACAACAAATAGCATTTAAAACAGCACAGTAGACATAGTGAATAAGTTCTTGCTTCCTGCTATGACACCATTCAGTAACCTTATGTATGACATAATATATTGATGCATGTTAATACACAAATAGAGATTATTTTCTCTGAAATTTTTGGACTTTTCTGAATCAAATATTTTACATTGACGCTGAAAAAGAAAGAAAATCAGTCTTTTACATGACACACTACCTCAATGAAAACAAACAATCTGTGGTCCTAAATAACGTCAACAAGTTTTTTTCTTGTTTCTTTAAAAGCTGCCAGACACTGTCTCAATAACAACGTCATTTACACTGATATTAGTTATTTCTGCTGTAATTACTTAAATATTTGATAGGAGCAGAGCACGTTAATGAACATCAAGATGTATACTTGCTGTAGTTAGCATTAGTTAGCATTAGTCAGCTCGTTTCTCTAATAAACTTGACATCTGTACGGCTGAAAGATTTTCATTTTCAGTAGATTTGTTACAACAGAAGATTAAGAGAGCACAGGAACCCAGCAGAGCTGCTGCTGTCACTCCCAGTACTAAGAGTCCGATCCTGCTCCGACTCTCTGGTTGAGGACTTGTTGTGTTTGATGGACTTGTTGTGTTCAGTGTCTCAGGTTCAGGCTGATCCCTCGCTGCTGTAAAGAGAACAAACATCTGTTTCACTCATGTGAAGAAAAACATTTCACTAAAAGAGAAGGAAGTAGAGTCCGACCGATTGTAAGGATTTCCTCTTAGCTGTGATATAATCACATACAACAGACTGAAGTGAGCTATTGATTTCATAAAACAGTCATCAAGTACAGTATAATGTTATTAAACTTAGTTAAAATTTAATTAAAATAGACTTTAATAAATAATCATGTCCACTATAGGCCCTCCTGTGCTGGCGTCCCACACATACTGAGGTGGTTGCTATGTAACGCAGCCCAAGTAGCATTTACTAGCAGCTGCACAGACATTTAGCACAGCATCTCTTTATGTAACGGCAAAGAAAGACACACAATTAACAAACTAACCAATCAAGGCAATGGCAGCGCAGCAACTTCCATTTTCTTTGAAGTAAAAATCTTGTTTTTATAAAAAGATTCTGGCAGCTTTGAAGAGAGCAGAGATAACAGCTTCTGGTCTGTGTTGATAAGGCTGTCTGACAGCAAGGTTTAGGTGGAAAATATTCTAAATGAAGGGAACACTTTACTTGAAACCAGCTCTGTGTCCTGGCAGTGTGGGCAGATGGAAGACTTCCCTCCAAGGCACCAGTTATCAGTTTTTAGTTTTTTAGTTTTATTTTATTAATGTGTAAAAGGAATTTGAAAAGCTGCTGCTGACCTGACCCCGGATACGCTGAAGGATGGATGGACGATGGAATTTGAATTACAGTCGTATGTGGTAATTATATCACGGCTACAAACCAATCAGATTGCTTGAGAAACATTTTTTATAATAAAAAAACTTACCAGTGACATTGAGCCGACATCTAACAGAGCTCCTCCCATAACTTGTGAACACTTTACACACATACAGTCCAGAGTCTTCAGTCCTGAGTCTGGACACATGAAGTCTGAGTCGTCCTTCTCTGAGGACGTCTTTGTCCCACTGGACTCGTCCTGCAAACTGTTCATCCTGAAACTCTGGGACCTCGACTCCTTCATGGAGATGAAACAAGATTGAGACTGTAAGATCAGTTACCAGTACACAGAAGATATTAAGAGAGGTGGAGGAGCTGTGAGGGTTGGTGGTGAAGGTCCACTCCAGTGTGATGTCCTGGTTCTCCTCTGCCTGATAGGAGGTCTGTGTCACATTCACTACAAATGTTCCTGTTGAGGAGACAGAGAGGGAAAGTGAGGAGCAGACACACTGACAACTTTAACCTCCATCTCCACATGTTTCTGTGGACACTTTAGTCCTTCTTTGTTTAGTGGTAGTGGATAATAAAGTGAAGCTGGAGACTAACCAGAGACACAGGAGGTCAGGATGATGAGCAGCAGGATGCTGCAGATCATCTTCTCCCTGTGAGAGGAGACAGAGGTGAAGAGTCACCAACACATGAGCTCAGAGTTCACTTATTACAGGACAGAGAGAGGACATATACAGTCTGGTGGTACTTCTTCCTCTGTGGTACTTATTACAGGACAGAGAGAGGACATATACAGTCTGGTGGTACTTCTTCCTCTGTGGTACTTATTACAGGACAGAGAGAGGACATATACAGTCTGGTGATACTTCTTCCTCTGTGGTACTTATTACAGGACAGAGAGAGGACATATACAGTCTGGTGATACTTCTTCCTCTGTGGTACTTATTACAGGACAGAGAGAGGACAGTCTGGTGGTACTTCTTCCTCTGTGGTACTTATTACAGGACAGAGAGAGGACATATACAGTCTGGTGATACTTCTTCCTCTGTGGTACTTATTACAGGACAGAGAGAGGACATATACAGTCTGGTGATACTTCTTCCTCTGTGGTACTTATTACAGGACAGAGAGAGGACATATACAGTCTGGTGATACTTCTTCCTCTGTGGTACTTATTACAGGACAGAGAGAGGACATATACAGTCTGGTGGTACTTCTTCCTCTGTGGTACTTATTACACATGACTGACAATAAGCAGCTACAGTGATGTATTTCTGTCACAAGATGGCGCCAGTTAGTAGAGTTTTACACTGAGGAAGTATGAGGAAGGTGTGTGTGGTTACCTGGAGCATGCGCACACACAGAAATAGTGAAGGGAGGACAGTGTGAGCTCGGGAAGCGTCTTTCTGATTAGAAAAGCTGCAGAAAGTTATAGAATATTTCCACTTTCTTTCCATATCTAATCATTTTATTTATAAAAAGGTGCTTATGGGATAATGCTGTAAATAGCAATGCATTCTGGGAGAGCTGTCTGTCTGCAGGTCCCAGACCAACTAGGTCCAAACTAGGAGCAAATCCTAACATAAAAGGTCATTAACAGTTTAGTGTGTACATCGGGTGCCCAAAACTTTTGCAGACGCCATTTTGTTGTTTTGTCTTATTTTGAAAGTGTAAATGATGGAAATGAAATCTAACTTTTTGTGACATATAATAGAAATGTCTAATTTGTCATTTGATGCCTTTTGGAGATTTTCCATCTTTTCTTGGCTTCTTTATGCACATTAATACAAATTTTTACCTGGGGTGCCCAAACCTTCGAACCCCACTGTAACATATGGAAAGGAGCCTTCTGCTACACACCAGGAGATGGCCTCCTGTCTCCTGCCCCCTGGGGCTTAGACTAGGCTGGGACAACAGAATGCTGATTAACTGTATTGATGTTAGAATTTCACATTTACTGATAGAACCTTTTGATCTGTGACCAAAAACAACCCCCAAAGGGGCGGAGTTTAGAGCCATGTCCTTCCTCATTGGACAGCGAAGATGCGCTCGACACGTCACCGTGCCCACGACGGACCAATGAGAATGGATTTGAAATGTGTGTGATTTAGGAGTATTCAGGACTGGTCTCATGTGACTCCATCAGGGGGAAGCATGGATCCAGTCCGCTGTCAGCTGCAGTGTTATCATGTTGTTTTGTGTCGTATTGTCTTTGTCTCATCATCTTCATCATGCTCTTTCATTAAACCTTTTTCTTAATTCTCAATTGGACCCCCAGCCTCTCTTCCTCCTCATCAAATCAAAGAACACGTGATACTTAGTTTTTTCTAACAGTTGTAATTTATTAATTAGATTAGAAAGCTGATTCAAATCGGTTGACTTAAGTTTTATATTTTGTTCTTTATTGAACTATTTTTCATGTAGGCTATGAATTTTGATTATGATTTCCCAGTAGCCTACTAGCCCAGTTGACTAATGACAAAACAAAGTGTTAACTTTTGTTTAAGCTTCTTCTGGATATTAGTTTGGATGATCAGGGGAAAAGATGGAAGGGAAACAAAGAAATGCAGAGGGACATTAAAACGCTTAACGTGAAAAAGCGTAACGTGGTTTAATGTACCTGAACAATAATCAATGATTACCAAGTTTCTCTCTCATATTGATCCTCATAACCACTGAAAACTGTCCAAAAAATCGGACCCAAAGGTATATACAGTATAGTTCTATAGTGTAGCTGACATTAAGCGTGTCTGCTTCAATAAGGGATATTGTAAGGAAAAAGCTTAACGTTACGTTATGGTATGGAAGTTTCTGTACAGCGAGGGAGGAATTTGGGTGAAAAAGAGACCTTGTTGAAACAAAATAAAGACAGGCTGCAAACTGGATTAAAAGTTTAGGTATTCGGTGGAAGGGTTTAATTATTTTCTCAAGAGAACAATCAAAATGACAAGAACAGCATTCACAATGAATCAGAGTTACAAAGTGACAACAGTTCTGTGCCTCGCGTAACATATGACACTTCCTTATATCCCGTTTGCCCCGGCAGAAACCAGGCCATGTTTGGAAAACCTTCTAATCATAAACAATACACTTCATCTTCTTCTTCAGACTTCTAGGAGCCAGAGCTGTCCCTATACATCTGTCTAATGCGTCAAAAAATGACTGTAGTTGTCATTCAATCCTAGAAGTCAGAGATTTAGCTCGTCTATAGATTGGTTCAGACTCCAACCTTAGGCCCTTTGCCTCTCTCTGGAGGCGCCTGTGTTTTGGTACCATTTGCTTACAGTAGTGAAATGCAGAGTCATAACATGTTCAGCTGTCTTCAACACTGGAGGACTTACTTTTAGGAGATATCTTTAGGAATGACACATGTTTCGGAGGCCTATCTGAATGATTTACTTAAAATTAATAATCACTTAATAAATGAACAATTACTGAAAGAAAATCATTGTCTATGTAATTTTCCCATTACATTCCCCACTTTTGATCACAACCTTAATCATTACACATATGAAAATTACTGAAAGGAGACATGCAGGAAAAAAAACATTTTTGTACAATCACGTTAGCGTTTTTACAGGTTCACCAGTCTGACTGGTTTTCAATGACACACCAGCAGCAGATGACTGTGTCATAAATACATGAGTTTGGATCAACTTACATTCCTAACGTGTTCAAACTGAAACATGTTGACATTATTCCCATTTATTCACCTGGACAATACATTTCATATAACTACTAACTATTAATAACTAGTATTGGTATTTATAATGTAATCATTTTGCAATAACAGAACAAATCTGTCTTTAATATCATAATCAAATAGGTTATTGAGTATAATTAATAAACTTTTAACTTTGTTTGAGCAAATAAACTGCAGCTTATGTTGGACTATCTGAAAGACTTTAGAAAGCAGAGCCGAGGACAGCATCAGCTGTTGGACTCCTTACCTTGAGTTGGTCTACCTTCACACAGAGCCTCAGCTGAACTAAGAACTCCTAAAAACAGCCCGGTCACTACAACCACCAGATAAGCAGCCTGGTCCAGACCGGTAGAGGACACTGGTAGAAGACACGTCCTCAAGAACAACTTTAACTACAATCCCCCAAAGTGGATAAAAACAGGAAGAAAGTCCAATAATGTCCGAGTCTCTGTCCGGTAGACAGACTCCCGCAGCAGTAACAGTGGTGGGGACACTGGATTTTTATAGACATGCTCGTCCTATGTCCTATGACGATTACCCAACCCCAAAGCAGATTGGTTGTTCTCTTGTCTCTTCGTGGTAGTCTGGGAGCCGATTGGTCGCTGGTCAAGCTCCACCTTTGCACGAATGGTATAAGAAGTCATTTGCACAGTGCAACTTAACGATGGTTCTTACCTGTAGCCTGCTGTACATGTACAGTACATACTATAGGTCTACAGCTCCGCTTCATAGATGATCTCACAGATCAGCCTGGGAAATATGACGCATTGTTTTGTGTTACTGCTTTAATATTTTATGTGTGTTTATCTAACATGAGACTGTACTGTGGAGAGAGTTCTGCTTCTGATCTGCTTATAGATCATGTGTCGGTGACTCTTCACCTCCGTCTCCTCTCTGCAGCATCCTGCTGCCCCTCATCCTCACCTCCTGTGTCTCTGGTTGGACTCCAGCAGCAGTAACAGCGGTGAGCCTGGACGAGGACTGCGGTAGAGACAACTATATGAGCAGCACGCTGATAACTTTACTGCTTTCGTTACCACGCCTCCTCAGTGACTCCTTAAATAGCCGCTCAGCAGGACGAGAGACACAGAAGAAGAGGGAAGTGACTATGAGAGGTTGTTTTCTCCCGGTGCTGTCCCAGGACTCTACAACTTCTGAACCTGCTTCCAGGCTACATTTAACATTCAATTAAAACAAAATTAAATATCGAAAATATAGAAACTTTTCTGGCTCAAATTTCAGCAATGCTTTATTATTATAAAGCGGTTTTATTTTTTAAATGTTTTTTTTATGTAGACTCAGAGGTTAGACTCAGCTCCGTCTCCTTCAGCCCCAACATTTAGCCCCGAATGTATTTTGAAGAGTTGACAGATAAATATGAAACCGGACGTCTCTTAGTCCCCCTCTCACTGTAAAAAGCTGCAGCTTCAGGTCCATGGACGCGCTGTAGACATGCTGCGGAGAGAGCCCAGCCCAGAGATGCGTGTTGCGTTTATGGTCCGTGCTTTTCTGCCGTATTTTGTAAAACAGTGTGCAGCCACGTCCTTAAACTTTCTAACTTCGTCTCATCCAGAGAGCAGAGACCCAAACCGGGTCTGAGTCAGTCAGAAGGTCTGAGATCTACCGTGTCAGCAGATAACTCGTCTTGCACAGCAGACTGTGGTGCAGGTAGATTATTTTATGAAATATAGTGACTTTGTTCTTGTAATAACCAACTTTATTTTTTACAAAGTATCCTGACTCCTCCAAACCTCAGAGAACACACATGAGATGAGTTAGATTTTGAATGTGCATAAAGTTTTGGACATGAGCAGAAATCTTGCTCAAACATCTGAAATTGTACAGTCCAGGTGTTTATTAATGAATTAAAATGAATAATGAATCATTGAGGTGAATAATTGAACAGAGGAGGGAAGAGGAGATGATGCCTGAGCTACATGTGCTGACTCAGATATTCTTACAGAGGAAAGTCCATCTAAAGGAGAATAAATACAAAGCAATGCCTAAGAGCCTAATTACAATGTATTCCATTATGTCTTTATATTTGGATTGTAATGTTTCCCTTTACAAGATATTTCAGGCATATTGATCCATAACAAGATAGAAATAGGTGCATAAAAAGTCACCAAAATGCAGGAAATGAAGTGTTTAATGCTAAAAAAAGATTCTGGACAAAACAAAAGTTATCAATGATTGTTTTTTTAAACCAAAACAGACAATATAGATTCATGATGACAATCATCAACATTGGAAAGTGTGTGTGTTTTTGTTTTTGGCGAGGATGTGTCTCTCTGGGTGAGCACGTGTCTCTGTGGGTGAGGATGTGTCTCTGTGGGTGAGCATGTGTCTCTCTGGGTGAGCATGTGTCTCTGTGGGTGAGGATGTGTCTCTCTGGGTGAGCATGTGTCTCTGTGGGTGAGGATGTGTCTCTCTGGGTGAGCATGTGTCTCTGTGGGTGAGGATGTGTCTCTCTGGGTGAGCATGTGTCTCTGTGGGTGAGGATGTGTCTCTCTGGGTGAGCATGTGTCTCTGTGGGTGAGGATGTGTCTCTCTGGGTGAGCATGTGTCTCTGTCGGTGAGGATGTGTCTCTCTGGGTGAGCATGTGTCTCTGTGGGTGAGGATGTGTCTCTCTGGGTGAGCATGTGTCTCTGTCGGTGAGGATGTGTCTCTCTGGGTGAGCATGTGTCTCTGTGGGTGAGGATGTGTCTCTCTGGGTGAGCATGTGTCTCTGTGGGTGAGGATGTGTCTCTCTGGGTGAGCATGTGTCTCTGTGGGTGAGGATGTGTCTCTCTGGGTGAGCATGTGTCTCTGTGGGTGAGGATGTGTCTCTCTGGGTGAGCATGTGTCTCTGTGGGTGAGGATGTGTCTCTCTGGGTGAGCATGTGTCTCTGTGGGTGAGGATGTGTCTCTCTGGGTGAGCATGTGTCTCTCTGGGGGAATGTGGAATGTTTACTTTTGGTTTTCTCATTTGTCATTCTCACGTTCCACACTCCTCCTGCTGCTCATGGTCTTTCTTGGCAGTCTTGTGTGTGTGTGTGTGTGTGTGTGTTTTGCTCTCTCTCCTGCACTCAGGCAGGCAGGCGGTATGCAGCCTGAGGAGCTTTTCTGCACTGCCGTACTGGGTGGGGTTCATTACAGTGACGGCATGGGGAAATATCCGAAGCGTGACTGGATCAGACAGCCCGGGCCCGGGGCTGTCTGATGCTAGCACTGCCATGGTGCTCTTGAGCAAGGCACCAAACCCCCAACTGCTCGTGGAGCCTTTCCATGGGCTGGGCTGGCCTGGGCCCAGCTGCCCAGTGGTACAGGTGTTGTAGAGTCTGACAGCGGACGGGATGAATGACCAGAGATACATAGAGTAGATGTGAATTAAGAGTCTTCTATCTTCTTTATTATCTAACATGATGAAAACTGTAAAACTGGAGCTGTGAGTTCTGACCTTCTGACCAGATGTATATACAGCCTTAAATAGGATTTTTAATATGATCCTGTAATTAAAAGCTGTGTGTTATTTCCTGTCATCGTGTCCCTGGATGTGTTTTAAAGCTCTGGAGGTAAAGAGGAACCAGCAGAGGGAGCTTCTTACTGGGAGTCAGGTGGTCTTGTTGAAGGAGTTCATCATCAAGTCTCCACAGTTAGGCTGAACCTCATTTCTCCATCTTCCCCTTCCTCTAGGTTTAGGGTGTTCACCTGAGACTAAGGGCTGTCCCAATACTCTTTATGATCAAGTACTAGGGGTAAGAAGGTCTAAATGTCTCTGGGACTCAAACACAGGAAGAAGAAGAAGCAGAGGCACCAAACACCAAGTCATATTTCAGATGCAAGTTTTTATTCCTTCTCCTGATTTATTTAAACATTAATAATGTATTACTTAAATTAATTTGTTTACAGAGGGTCCTCCAGACTGAGTGCTGTTAGTCCTGATGACTTGTTTCTATTTAACACTTACAGCTGCAAACTGAAGGTGATTTCTTTTATTATCAGTAGATTTAGTAAAAATGGGATTGAATACAAAGAAACAGAGAATCAGTAGAGCTAGTGTTAATGTTGCTGCTGCTGCTGCTGCTGCCAGTCCAGCAAGGAGGATCCAGATGTTTCCTAGACTTTCTGGTTCTGGTCTCACTGTTGGTCTCTGAGGTTTGGGCTCATCAGCAGCTGCTGTAAAGAACAGAAGATATAATGTGGCTGATTCACAGGAAGGAAACCTGCTTTAGTGAAAATGAGTACGATTTAAGTGCAAACAGAAAAACTCCAGTTCTCCAACTTCAATCTTTAAAACCAATCAGATTGCTTGATTTAGGCAACACTTTTATAATGAATCAACTTACCAGAGACATTAAGCGAACATCTACCAGAGCTCCTCCGATAACTCGTGGCCACTTGACACTTGTACAGTCCAGAGTCTTCAGTCCTGAGTCTGGACACAAGAAGTCTGAGTCGTCCTTCTCTGAGGACGTCTTTGTCCCACTGGACTCGTCCTGCAAACTGTTCATCCTGAGACTCTGGGACCTCGACTCCTTCATAGAGATGAAACAGGACTAAGGGTCTGAGGAGAGTTAACAGTTCACAGAAGATATTAAGAGAGGTGGAGGAGCTGTGAGGGTTGGTGGTGAAGGTCCACTCCAGTGTGATGTCCTGGTTCTCCTCTGCCTGATAGGAGGTCTGTGTCACATTCACTACAAATGTTCCTGTTGAGGAGACAGAGAGGGAAAGTGAGGAGCAGACACACTGACAACTTTAAACTCCATCTCCACATGTTTCTGTGGACACTTTAGTCCTTCTTTGTTTAGTGGTAGTGGATAATAAAGTGAAGCTGGAGACTAACCAGAGACACAGGAGGTCAGGATGATGAGCAGCAGGATGCTGCAGATCATCTTCTCCCTGTGAGAGGAGACAGAGGTGAAGAGACACCAACACATGAGCTCAGAGTTCACTTATTACAGGACAGAGAGAGGACATATACAGTCTGGTGATACTTCTTCCTCTGTGGTACTTATTACAGGACAGAGAGAGGACATATACAGTCTGGTGATACTTCTTCCTCTGTGGTACTTATTACAGGACAGAGAGAGGACATATACAGTCTGGTGATACTTCTTCCTCTGTGGTACTTATTACAGGACAGAGAGAGGACATATACAGTCTGGTAATACTTCTTCCTCTGTGGTACTTATTACAGGACAGAGAGAGGACATATACAGTCTGGTGATACTTCTTCCTCTGTGGTACTTATTACAGGACAGAGAGAGGACATATACAGTCTGGTGATACTTCTTCCTCTGTGGTACTTATTACAGGACAGAGAGAGGACATATACAGTCTGGTGATACTTCTTCCTCTGTGGTACTTATTACAGGACAGAGAGAGGACATATACAGTCTGGTGATACTTCTTCCTCTGTGGTACTTATTACAGGACAGAGAGAGGACATATACAGTCTGGTGATACTTCTTCCTCTGTGGTACTTATTACAGGACAGAGAGAGGACATATACAGTCTGGTGATACTTCTTCCTCTGTGGTACTTATTACAGGACAGAGAGAGGACATATACAGTCTGGTGATACTTCTTCCTCTGTGGTACTTATTACAGGACAGAGAGAGGACATATACAGTCTGGTGATACTTCTTCCTCTGTGGTACTTATTACAGGACAGAGAGAGGACATATACAGTCTGGTGATACTTCTTCCTCTGTGGTACTTATTACAGGACAGAGAGAGGACATATACAGTCTGTCAACATGGGTTCATCTTAGCACCGACTCTTTCTGTTTAAGATCTTGTGGATGTGTTTTTCTGTTGGTAAAGTTTTGGGGGAGTTTTTCCTTAACACTTGTGTTGTCTTCGGGTGAAATTTGACCCATCCATTTACCACAGGAGTCAGAACATTTCAAGGATGATCAGAAGACTTGGGACAAACATAAGTTTAATGTCAAGCAAAGGGTCTGAATCTTTTTGTTCTTTAAGATAACAACGTACCTGTTGATGTCTGCTTGTAGACGTTCAGCGGTACCCAGGAACCAGGAACTTCTCCCCAAGAGCATGGACGAGGACGAGCAGGAGAGGATTTCCCTCTGGACAGATTTCTGGCTGCATCTGAATCACGAACATATTCCCCCTCCCAACTTGTATAGCATGGTCAGAGTACGCTGCAAAAGAAGAACAGTTTGTTACATGTTTTAATTTTAATTTTCCTAAATCGATCTGGTCAACATTCTATGAATACCAAATATACCACAATGCTAACCCTTCTCCAACTAATTTCTCCCAAGGGAGACAAATAAAAAATAACCTTGACACAAAGTTTCTTCCTCTTCTCACCTAGAGACCATCAACATCAACACATTCATTCAAGCAGAGAAGAACAAAACACACACAACTCTATTCCTGGTCATAGAGCTGTAAAGGGATGAAGTTCATGTCATCAGTATTGTTTCTGGGAAAACATGCACACACGCATTGTACAGTAACATTCTTAGCCAGAGGCTGTGTGGTCAATGACAAGATAATAACAATAAATGAGGCAACAAGATACAAAACACAATGAGAATTTAAGTGACCAGATTCCCAGCAGGAGGAGTCCATTTCTCATTTTCTGGTTCCTAAAGCAACATATGCTTCATAACAAATGAACAGTAATCTATTACATCAGCGACAGGTCAGATTATGTCTGAACACGTTACATGTGGACACATTTTTGTACAAGTTAAAAAGAGATGGATTGCACAAAACACATAAAATATAATTTAAAAAAAAGTTAAGGCCATGAAAAATTGTCCAGGTGATTAAGTCCATTAATAATAGACCCCCCCCCCCATATACCCACTTAAAAACAGCCAATGACACGCAACAACATACCTTCCGTTATATTTTTGATATAGCCTACATTGAATTGTCATCTGTGGTTTTCTTCTACACAAAATATAAAAAATTTATTTCCACCATAAACTGGTTGATAAAAGTGTATCCAAAACACAAAATTGTTGATGCTCAAACATATACACCCGCACACCCGTACACACACACACACACACACACACACACCAGTACATTAGACTACTGGCCGTTGAATACTAACAAGTCATCCCGGTAAAGCTGCATTCCTTTGTTGCGCAAAAAAAATCTCAGAGCACTTCTTCTTCTTCTCTCTAAAGAAACTACGCAGCAACTAAAATATGGATCATCTAAACTAAAGAAGAAACTTAAACCCAAACACCACTTAACCCTGTCTTTAATCAACTGAATCACAAGAAGATCTTCACCTGGAGGAAGCTTTTCAGGTTCAATAAAATAAATAGTTCAATAAAGACCACATGTTCTAATCTGCAGTAAGTGTCCCAGCCCAGATATCAAAGTAAATGTCCCCAGTCCCCAGTCAAGATATTTACACCTTTGATTGTACTAGTCACACCTTTATTCAAGATCTCTTTAAATCTTTATAACAGGGGTGCCAAACATACGGCCCGTGGGCCAGAACCGGCCCACCAAAGGGTCCAATCAGACCCGCTGGACGACTTTGTAAAGTGTTAAAATAACAGAGAAGTAATTCATTCCAATTCCAAATTTACTACTTTAATCTCAGATAATATTCAAGGTCTTTTTCTCTGTAAATTTACAACTTTAATCTGTAAATTCAGATTTTTTTCTCAGAATATTAGTCCTCTCTCCTGGGTCCGTAACATTATATATATGTAACAGAAGCAGAAGACATTTGCGTTTGCCAACATCAAGCATTGAAAATAATGAACCAAAGCCAATGAGGTTGAGTTAGAAGAAATAATAAATAGCATCATTTTTTTTCTTTTTCTTTTAGCAAACATTGAAAACACCTGACAAGGGTCAAGACTAGACGAAGATTATCATCTCTCGATGTTTAGTTACAGCTGAAGTTTAACTCACACACAGATCCTTCTAGACCACATGCAGTTTGCTCATTAAGTATCTAGATCAGGTACAGGAATGTATTTCTGTCACAAGATGGCACCAGTTAGTAGAGTTTAATAACTGAGGAAGTAGGAGTCTAAAATGATCTGAAATGAACTGTGAGATAAAGCAGGGGGCGGGGACTAAAAGCTGTAGTTAAACTTCCTTTGACACTGAGCTCCTCTCTCCTTTATCTTTCCATTTGTGTCCATCCATGTCCCAGAAATGCTTGTTACTAACCTAGTTCTGGGGAGTCATTCCCCAGAGTCCTTATGTTCTTTTCCCCCAGCATGTCTCTTCAGATTAAGGAGGCACAAAAATCATGGTTGCAGCTGTCGCCATGGTCCTGCTACACGCTCTGCGATGCCTTGCTACGTCCTGCTACGTCTTGCTACGTCCTGCTACGTCCTGCTACGTCCTGCTACGTCCTGCTATGTCCTGCTACGTCCTGCTACGTCCTGCTATGTCCTGCTACGTCCTGCTACGTCCTGCTACGTCCTGCTATGTCCTGCTACGTCCTGCTACGTCCTGCTACGTCATACAATGCTCTGTTACACCCTGCAGTGCCCTGCTATGCCATGAACCACAGAGATGGGAAGTAATCAGTATTATGAAATCCAGATTACCATGGTTCTCCAGTAGCCCAGATATCACAATGTAAACTATGAACTATGTGAAGAACCAGAGGTAGAAGAGCCAGCATGGGGTCGCCTTAAGTGTTTTTATTTAAAGAGATAGAAAACCACCCAAACATCTTCTTCCATTTTCTATTTCTTTTCTGCTTTTAACCAGTCTGACCCACAACTAACTAATGGAAACCAACACATGCACTGCACATCATTCACAAATACAGGGTCATATAATTAGCACATCTGTTTCTAGTCATAACAGACCAAATGTCCAGTAGAAACCACCAGGAGCGTGCAGCATGACACCGGCCTGTATTGTCCCCACAACATGTCCACCTCTGGCTGTCTCTCAGACGGACTGGCCGTGCAACACAGGACGCAGCAGTTAGAAACTACTGGTGGTGGTTCATCTCTGATGGCTGTGTCATTGTTAATAATTAATATTCAATGATCAGTGACATATTTTTTAGGGATTATTTTATGGGGAGAAACTCATATATTTACATAATATATATTTAATTTGTTTGTTATTGGAGCTTTGAAGACTTAAAGGGAAACAAGTCCTCCTGTTGAACTTGACACTGGAGAAAAGCCTAAAACAAAGTTTAAAACAACACGTTGTCCTGTCATTTATCAACTGAAGATCCCAATATGTCTGAAGATCAAATCCTGGAGGAAGTTTTCTAATAATAGTTCAGTAAAGAACCAATTATAAAATGAGTTTGACTCATTTTCTAATCTGGGAGTAAATTAACATGTTTGTCAGTCTAAATAACAGGAAATGTCCCACAGTAGATGGACACAATAAAAACAAACTGGGAATCATAAAATATGTTTTCTACTTACTGGTTTTGAAGAAGAGCAAGCAGCGAGATGTCCATTTAAAATCCAGCCAACGGCATATAAAGAGCCTTTTCCCACTAAAGTTCCTCAGCGTGCTCTAGTTACGCGTCTGGTCCAGGTTAGATGGAAACCAACACATGCACTGCACATCATTCACAAATACAGGGTCATATAATTAGCACATCTGTTTCTAGTCATAACAGACCAAATGTCCAGTAGTAACCACCAGGAGCGTGCAGCATACCACCGGCCTGTATTGTCCCCACAACATGTCCACCTCTGGCTGTCTCTCAGATGGACTGGCCGTGCAACACAGGACGCAGCAGTTAGAAACTACTGGTGGTGGTTCATCTCTGATGGAGGTGTCATTGTTAATAATTAATATTCAATGATCAAGGACATATTTTTTAGGGATTATTTTATGGGGAGAAACTCATATATTTACATAATATATATTTGAATTATGTCTGTTATTGGAGCTTTGAAGACTTAAAGGGAAACAAGTCCTCCTGTTGTATGAACTTGACACTGGAGAAAATTTAACAGATTATGGAGAAAAAAGTCTAAAACTATTTATAAAACAACACGTTGTCCTGTCATTTATCAACTGAAGATCCCAATATGTCTGAAAATCAAATCCTGGAGGACGTTTTCTAATAATAGTTCAGTAAAGAATCAAATATAAAATTAGTTTGACTCATTTTCTAATCTGGGAGTAAATTAACATGTTTGTCAGTCTAAATAACAGGAAATGTCCCACAGTAGATGGACACAATAAAAACAAACTGGGAATCATGAAATATGTTTTCTACTTATTGTTTTGAAGAAGAGTGAGCAGCGAGATGTTTAATGTCTCCTGAGTTATGAGGAACAGATTTCTAACAACATGTCTTCATTTATGTTGAAATAATGCTTTTGCCTTTTAGCTTAAATGTAAAATGCAAATCACACACAATGTTTAAACACATTTAACATTTTAAATTCCAACACTTCTCTTTGTGTTCTTTATTAAAACTCCTTCATACCTGCTGTGGCCTTTCTGCATGTGGGTCCAAGTCTGAAACAAGTTGTGAAAACTAGTCATGATTCAATTTCACATATCCATAATGTAATTTAAAATATCTAAAGCTTGATGTTGGCAAACACAAGTGTCTTCTGCTTCTGTTGTAGAAAAGTTAAATAATGTTACGGACCCAGGAGAGAGAGGGCTAATATTCTGAGAAAAGAAATCTGAATTTACAGATTAAAGTCGTAAAGTTACAGAGAAAAAGATCTTGAATATTATCTGAGATTAAAGTAGTAAATTTGGAATTGGAATGAATTTACTTTTCGATTTTCACACTTTACAAAGTCATCCAGCGGGTCTGATTGGACCCTTTGGTGGGCCGGTTCTGGCCCACGGGCCGTATGTTTAACACCCCTGTTATAAAGACTTAAAGAGATCTTGAATAAAGGTGTGACTAGTACAATCAAAGGTGTAAATATCTTGACATACAGCCTCTGGCTATGTTACTGTGGAATGGGTGTGCGCATGTCTCCTAGCGGTGAAATTTTTTTTGCGCAACAAAGGAATGCAGCTTTACCGGGATGACTTGTTAGTATTCAACGGCCAGTAGTAATGTATTGGTGTGTGTTCCCAGAAACGATACTGAGGACAGGGACTTCATGCCTTTACAGCTCTATGACCAGGAATAGAGTTGTGTGTGTTTTCTTCTTCTCTGCTTGAATGAATGTGTTGATGTTGATGGTATTTAGGTGAGAAGAGGAGGAAACTTTGTGTCAAGGTTATTTTTTATTTGTCTCCCTTGGGAGAAATTAGTGTTGGACAAGGGTTAGCATTGTGGTATATTTAGTATTCATAGAATGTTGACCAGATCAATTTAAGAAAATAAAAATAAAATGTGTAACAATGTTCTTCCTTTGCAGCGCAGTCTGACCATGCTATACAAGTTGGGAGGGGGAATATGTTCGTGATTCAGATGCAGCCAGAAATCTGTCCAGAGGGAAATCCTCTCCTGCTCGTCCTCGTCCATGCTCTTGGGGAGACAAGCAGACATCAACAGGTACGTTGTTGTCTTAAAGAACAAAAAGATCCAGACCCTTTGCTTGACATTAAACTCAAGTTAGTCCCAAGTCTTCTTCTCAACATCATCGTTCAAATGTTCTGACTCCTGTGGTAAATGGAATGGGACCTGATTCACCAGAAGCACATGACTTTAGTGTTTAATTTAATATTTTATCACAATTATCCACACAATAACCATCTGCAGGTAAATACCGCCATAGTGCAATGAATAACATGCAAGTATAATTTAATATCAGGTCTAGTTTACTAAATGACACTCACAATCATGTAAGAATGATGAAATAAAATACACATATGCCCATAAACTAAAAAGTATTTAGTTGGATCTGATAAATGTTTGAGTCTCATCACTGATCACTCATTTCCCTCGAGAGAAGCCCTCTCTGTATATTTGACCCCAGATTGAATTAACCCTTGTGTTGTCCTAGGGTAAAGTTGTTATATCAGAAATATACCAACAACCAATTTGGCCAAAAGTGACATGGATGCATGATGTACAGTATGTTGTATGGAACTCATATTACAATCTTCACATGTATAATTAATGATTACTTTCAATGCATTGTGGGTGTTTCATTATATTTTAAAGCATTTGAATGGTTTCAGAACAGTGTTAAGTTTGTTATTCACTCAACGTCCTTTGATCATAAATATTAGTATAAAAAAGCATAATTGCTGCTTTTTTAACTGAAAAAATAGGAAAAATGTAATTTAAATTAGGTTTAATGACCATGAATTAAAAAAAAAAAACTTTTGAGAAAAGTTACAAAACACATGGAAAAAGTACCAAAAAAGTTCATTTTAAATTTTGACCCAGAAGGACATTCATGGTGGACAGGAAGACAACACAAGGGTTGTGTCGTCTTCCTGTCGACAGTGCAACTTTTTGTTTTTCTGAAATTACATAATTATTATTTAAAATGTTTTGGTCGTCTTTTTTTAAAGTTTTGTTGCTTTTCCTCCTGATGTTTTTGTCACTTTTCTTCTGCGCCTTTTAATGTTGTTGTGGGGTTTCTTCCCCCGTGGTTTTGAAGCTTTTGCGGACATTTTTGTCACTTTTTTCCACGTTCTTTCATACATCTCTTTTTGAACGCTATAAAATTCAATAAAACCTCAAAATTTAAAGAAAGAAAGTAGTGGGCTGTTCATTTATTTTTGTGAAGAGCGTGTGGAACAATCAGCGATATTTTTCTCAAAATTTGTTTGGAAGAAACCCACTTCTCTGATAAAGACATTTTTAAAAAATGGGTCAAATGTCACCCAAAGACAACACAAGTGTTAAGGAACCCCCCCCCCCCCCCCCCCAAACTTTACCAACAGAGGGCAACAGAAGAAATATTTTTTATGACTTGAGCCAGAAAACAGAAAAAAACACATCCCCAAGATCTTAAACAGAAACAGTCGGTGCTAAGATGAACCCATGTTGACAGACTGTATATGTCCTCTCTCTGTCCTGTAATAAGTACCACAGAGGAAGAAGTATCACCAGACTGTATATGTCCTCTCTCTGTCCTGTAATAAGTACCACAGAGGAAGAAGTATCACCAGACTGTATATGTCCTCTCTCTGTCCTGTAATAAGTACCACAGAGGAAGAAGTACCACCAGACTGTATATGTCCTCTCTCTGTCCTGTAATAAGTACCACAGAGGAAGAAGTATCACCAGACTGTATATGTCCTCTCTCTGTCCTGTAATAAGTACCACAGAGGAAGAAGTATCACCAGACTGTATATGTCCTCTCTCTGTCCTGTAATAAGTACCACAGAGGAAGAAGTATCACCAGACTGTATATGTCCTCTCTCTGTCCTGTAATAAGTACCACAGAGGAAGAAGTATCACCAGACTGTATATGTCCTCTCTCTGTCCTGTAATAAGTACCACAGAGGAAGAAGTATCACCAGACTGTATATGTCCTCTCTCTGTCCTGTAATAAGTACCACAGAGGAAGAAGTATCAAGTAATAAGTGAACTCTGAGCTCATGTGTTGGTGACTCTTCACCTCTGTCTCCTCTCACAGGGAGAAGATGATCTGCAGCATCCTGCTGCTCATCATCCTGACCTCCTGTGTCTCTGGTTAGTCTCCAGCTTCACTTTATTATCCACTACCACTAAACAAAGAAGGACTAAAGTGTCCACAGAAACATGTGGAGATGGAGTTTAAAGTTGTCAGTGTGTCTGCTCCTCACTTTCCCTCTCTGTCTCCTCAACAGGAACATTTGTAGTGAATGTGACACAGACCTCCTATCAGGCAGAGGAGAACCAGGACATCACACTGGAGTGGACCTTCACCACCAACCCTCACAGCTCCTCCACCTCTCTTAATGTCTTCTGTGAACTGTTAACTGTCCTCAGACCCTTAGTCCTGTTTCATCTCTATGAAGGAGTCGAGGTCCAAGAGTCTCAGGATGAACAGTTTGCAGGACGAGTCCAGTGGGACAAAGACGTCCTCAAAGAAGGACGACTCAGACTTCATGTGTCCAGACTCAGGACTGAAGACTCTGGACTGTACAAGTGTCATGTGGCCACGAGTTATGGGAGGAGCTCTGGTAGATGTTGGCTCAATGTCACTGGTAAGTTGATTCATTATAAAAGTGTTGCCTCAATCAAGCAATCTGATTGGTTTAAAGATTGAAGTTGGAGAACTGGAGTTTTTCTGTTTGCACTTAAAAAAAAGGAAAGATTCAGATTTATTTTAGTCATTTTCACTAAAGCAGGTTTCCTTCCTGTGAATCAGCCACATTATATCTTCTGTTCTTTACAGCAGCTGCTGATGAGCCCAAACCTCAGAGACCAACAGTGGGACCAGAACCAGAGAGTCCACGATACATCTGGATCCTCTACGCTGGACTGGCAGTAGTAACAGTAACAGCATTAAGAGCGATTATATTGATTGTCAGATTTAAACGCTTCTTCAACCCTTGTTTTACTAAATCTACCGATAAAAGAAATCATCTTTATTTTACAGCTGTGAGTCTTTCAGAGAAACGAGTCATCAGGACTAACAGCACTCAGTCTGGAGGACCCTCTTTAAAGAAATCATCAGAGCATAAAATCACAGTCATAAAAACATAATCAGACAAAGGTAAAATGTTAAGGTCTGTTAAATGCTAGAATGTTATTAACTTGGTAAGATTCATGAAATCATCTTTTTCTTTATTCCATGTGAAATGCTTTAGTGCAGGGGTCTTCAACGTTTTCCAGGCCAAGGACCCCCAAACTGATGGCGAGATGGAGCGGGGACCCCCTAATTATATATATATATTGTATAAAATTGTGTTATATCAAACTGGTCCTATAGTGCCATGTGTAAATGTACCTTGCTATTGTGCATTCAATACTAAGATACTCAAATAATACACAGGTTCATATATTCATGTTTTTATTTTAAACATGTGCGAGGCACAGTGAGTAGGGTGGCCATGCCACTGCCATTTATAAACATAACATAACACAATAAACTGATACCTGCCAAGATCAACAATGTCTGTCAATTGCATGTAATCATGCATAAAAAATATAAAAAAAAGTCTAATCAACCAAAACTTTCGCGACCCCCATGCAGTACCTCCGCGGACCCCCTAGGGGTCGCGGACCCACTGTTGAAGACCCCTGCTTTAGTGGTTAAAGAAGTTAAAATGTATTTAAAAATGTTTAAAATGATAACTCTGGTTCTGTGTTTAAAGGTTTATAACCTAATCTACTGGCAGACCAATACACTGACAAAGCCTAAATAAGAATAAAAGGGATTGAGTTGTACTTGTGTCCTTTGGAAGTTGAACAAGAGGATTTAACAGTTACTATGAAATTAAATGAAGTTATTACACAACTAATATCAGTCCAAATATTTTTGAGTAAATGTTTTTGCAGCTTTTAAATAATCAAGGAATGAATCTTGCATCTGAGATATGATTTGGTGTTTTACTACAACAGAAAATGTAAATGAAGTGAATAAAATAAAAATATTGTAAATTACAGTAAATAAAGTACACAGAACAATATGGAGACATCTCCTTCTTCTTCCTGTGTTTGAGTCCCAGAGACATTTAGACCTTCTTACCCCTAGTACTTGATCATAAAGAGTATTGGGACAGCCCTTAGTCTCAGGTGAACACCCTAAACCTAGAGGAAGGGGAAGATGGAGAAATGAGGTTCAGCCTAACTGTGGAGACTTGATGATGATCTCCTTCAACAAGACCACCTGACTCCCAGTAAGAAGCTCCCTCTGCTGGTTCCTCTTTACCTCCAGAGCTTTAAAACACATCCAGGGACACGATGACAGGAAATAACACACAGCTTTTAATTACAGGATCATATTAAAATCCTATTTAAGGCTGTATATACATCTGGTCAGAAGGTCAGAACTCACAGCTCCAGTTTTACAGTTTTCATCATGTTAGATAATAAAGAAGATAGAAGACTCTTAATTCCATCTACTCTATGTATCATCCAGACTGGATTAAGAAGACATATCAGTGCATGCTATAAGACAAGGGTAAAACACACAGCAGCTACAGCTCAAAGTAAGTAAAACTAACATTGGCCCAATCCCAAAGTGAGCCCTGAGGACTAAGGACGCAAGACTCTCAGACTTAATTGATCTCAGGTGCTAAGTGAGTGAGTATGTGAGGCCACATGGGCTCAGTTAGGTATACATGGGAGTGGGAGTGATTGTTGTTTTAATTAGGCCTTTGTTCATCTGTAACAGTGCAGCCGAATCATGTGTATATACTGTGTATATACAGATATATTATGTAATATATACTGTATATATAATCTGCAGATCATCTTCTCCCTGTGAGAGGAGACAAAGGTGAGGAGTCACCAACACATGAGCTCAGAGTTCACAGAGTCCGTCCCATGAGATGAGTTTCTTAGTTTTCAGACATGCCTGTACAGATAGAGGAACATCTCTGATCATCATGACCTTTGTTAACCATGTTTCTCCTCTACGCCGTATGTTTCTGTTGAGTGAATCAAAGTCCAACCTAGACCAGACTGTCCAAATAAAAAAGGTTTTACAGTCTGAGTCCAACTAGTAAATGATTAGTTGATAAGAAAATGATCAAACAATGTTGATGAATACTTTAAGTATGCAATAGTGCAAAGATAATCTGAGGTTCCAGCTTCCTACATGACATGAACAAACAGAGGGAACTGACTAGAAATCAAAAAGAAAAGAAGGTTACTGAACTTCCTAAAAGATGCTTTTGTTCCTTGGGTCGTCTTATCATTCTAAGCACATTTTAAGAATATCTGCATGTATTTTACACACTGCAGCTTTTTACATGAAGGCTCCTTTACTGTTACAGTCATTCTGCCATTTTAAATAATGACAGTGTGATCTGCCCGAGGGTTTGGGAGGCGTCAGTCTAGATCCAGTATGTTCAATACCAGGAAGTCAATTCTCTGGTATTGTGTCTGAGGTTCAACGTTTCACACACAGAAGAATCATGACCTCTCTCATAGAAATAGAGTTTAATTTACAATAGAAATACATTAGAAAGAGAACATAAAGTGCATTATACATACATCCACTATCATCAGTAGACAGATGATTGATATGATGAGCTGATGTTCATTTTCCCAAAACTGTCTCAATTTGTGCTGTTTGACATCTGGGTCAATGGAAGCATTATTTACTATTAGTGCCATTATATAAACCATTCAAATATTTAATTAAGATTAATCACATTAATGTCATAATTAACTCGCTATTAATAGCACATTTTATCTATTCTAAATGTCCCTTAATTTCTTTTTGTTCCATTATTTTTTCTCATTTTAATGCTCTTATCAACATGGAGAAGTGGATATGACATGCTTCATATATGCTTCAAATATATAGAAATAAATATCAATAAAATGTATATATAGTGTATATTCAGTATATAGCCTACTGTAGTATGCAATTTCACACTAACATTCTCACTTGGAGCAAATAATCTCTCACACAATGTAACACTGTCCATCAATAAAAGGGTGAAATAGTTTGACCGGGGGGAGATCACTTTTGGTCTCGTCAGTAGAACATTTGGCAGTTTTTAAAAAGTAATCTTTCCATCCAGAATCTTATTGGCGTCCATTTCAGCGTCTGGAGCTCGCCATCCACTCAAAACGTAACGTTGCTACTCTTTGGCCGGCTGGCAGCACTATTTACAATAACTTCATTTAAACTCAAACCCATTGTCACATGAACATCATCTACAACATATAATATACGTTTTATATATTATCTGACAGACGTTGAGGAGAGAGAGTCTTGGAGTCTCAGGTCTTGAATCAGAACTCTGATGAGGAACTCTAGGACTGAAGAGAGGTTTCCTTTCTCATCTTTAGATTTAGAGAAACAAACTTTGGAGAGAAAGAGGACGGCAAAGAAACCCAGCAGAACTGCTGCTGTCAGTCCCAGTCCCCAGTAGAGACCGATCCTTCCCCGACTCTCTGGTTGTGGACCATATATATATATATATATATATATATACACATAACTCACAGACAACTTTAAATACTCTTTAATTTCTTGTATCAAAAGATGACGAGAGTATTTAAAGTCGTCTGTGAGTTATGAAGGAAAATGTTAAATATGTTACGGTTGCCCCGATCTCCTCTAACAGTTTGACGAGACATCCCATAATAATAATGAGAACATTGTTTTCCTCCAGAATTATTGTTGTGCATCAGCTCAGTAATTAGACTTTTATATCATGAATGTGTTTCAGTCATCAGGTTGTTTTTGTTCTTTTTGCTGATTTTCATGTGTGAGAAACATCAACATCGCTATGGTTACCTGCTGTTATATTAGCTGCCAATGAGAAAAAGTATTTTCTTTGAGTCTGTGGTATAAACAGTTGATTCTAACGGCTTTGTCTCCGTTGTTAATGATTCAACATCTGCTGATCTGTAACTTACATTCCCCGGATGGGAATCTTGTTCTCTCTACATTCTTCTCTTTATGAACCAATAGAAACAACCAGCCAGCAGAGCTGCTAACAGTCCCAGTCCACAGCAGAGACCGATCCATCCCCGACTCTCTGGTTGTGGACTTGTTGTGTTCAGGGTCTCAGGTTCAGGCCGATCCCTTGCAGCTGTAAAGAGAACAAACATCTGTTATTCATGTGAAGAAAAACATTCACTAAAAGAGAAGGAAGTGGGTGTCTGCAATATTTTTCTTCTTATCCACAAAGCTGCTGAATTCATCAGTTTAGAAAGTTCTGAATCAACTTACCAGTGACATTGAGCCAACGTTTACCAGAGCTCCTCCCATAACTCGTGGCCACTTGACACTTGTACAGTCCCGAGTCTTCAGTCCTGAGTCTGGACACATGAAGTCTGAGTCGTCCTTCTCTGAGGACGTCTTTGTCCCACTGGACTCGTCCTGCAAACTGTTCATCTTGAGACTCTGGGACCTCGACTCCTTCATGGAGATGAAACAGGACTGAGGGTCTGAGGACAGTTAACAGTTCACAGAAGATATTAAGAGAGGTGGAGGAGCTGTGAGGGTTGGTGGTGAAGGTCCACTCCAGTGTGATGTCCTGGTTCTCCTCTGCCTGATAGGAGGTCTGTGTCACATTCACTACAAATGTTCCTGTTGAGGAGACAGAGAGGGAAAGTGAGGAGCAGACACACTGACAACTTTAAACTCCATCTCCACATGTTTCTGTGGACACTTTAGTCCTTCTTTGTTTAGTGGTAGTGGATAATAAAGTGAAGCTGGAGACTAACCAGAGACACAGGAGGTCAGGATGATGAGCAGCAGGATGCTGCAGATCATCTTCTCCCTGTGAGAGGAGACAGAGGTGAAGAGTCACCAACACATGAGCTCAGAGTTCACTTATTACAGGACAGAGAGAGGACATATACAGTCTGGTGATACTTCTTCCTCTGTGGTACTTATTACAGGACAGAGAGAGGACATATACAGTCTGGTGATACTCAGCTGTTACTACACCTGACTGTTCTGTTGTTTCATTGATGAGAGAAAACTGAATTTAAAGGTTTCATCATAAAGCTGCAACATCACAAAATGTGAAATCTTTTTGAAAATAACATCCTACCTGTTTGTGTGTGTTTGCAGATGTTTGCCAGCTGTGTAACCTCAAAACTCCTCCCAGCGTGCAGGAACAAGGACGAGCAAGTTATGATGAAGGTTTCTGGAAACTTCCTGCTGAACAACTTTCTTTCTGCATCTCAGTCAGCAACACATTCCAACACACTGACACAGACTGAGCTGGAAATTAAACACAATTGATCACATGTATGTATGTCTTCAATAGGCAACAATGTTCTAACATTAAAATAATATGTATTTATAGGAAGTCTAATGTCCTGGGCCCAGCTGTTCAGAAAGGTTTAATGTGGAAATCCCATGTTTTGCTATCCAGGAACAGGTGATCCATGTTACCTTTGTGTCCATCTTTCAAAGAAAATTGGATTGAATCATACTTATCCAGATATAAATGTTTCAATATTATGAAACCTAGTTACATGAGACAAAACAGTTCCACCCCAGAATCTTTTTTTAGCATTAAACACTTCATTTCCTGCATTTTGGTGACTTTTTATGCACCTATTTCTATCTTTTTCTGAATCAATATGCCTGAAATATCTTGTAAAGGGAAACATTACAATCCAAATATAAACACATAATAGAATACATGTAATTAGGCTCTTAGACATTGCTTTGTATTTATTCTCCTTTAGATGGACTTTTCTCTGTAAGAATATCTGAGTCAGCACATGTAGCTCAGGCATCATCTCCTCTTCCCTCCTCTGTTGTTGGGATGTAACCGCCTTAACAATTATTCACCTCAATGATTCATTATTCATTTTAATTCATTAATAAACACCTGGACTGTACAATTTCAGATGTTGGAGCAAGATTTCTGCTCATGTCCAAAACTTTATGCACATTCAAAATCTAACTCATCCCATGTGTGTTCTCTGAGGTTTGGAGGAGTCGGGATACTTTGTAAAAAGTAAAGTTGGTTATTACAAGAATAAAGTCACTATATTTCATAAAATAATCTACCTGCACCATAGCGCGTCCCTGAAGCTGAAGCTGCAGCTGTTTACAGGGAGAGGGGGAACTAACGACGTCCGGTTTCATATTTATCTGTCAACTCTTCAAAATACATTCGGGGCTAAATGTTGGGGCTGAAGGACACGGAGCTGAGTCTAACCTCTCAGGCTACATTAACAAAAATAAAAAAAATAAAACTGGTTTATAATAAAAAAGCATTGCTGGAATTTGAGCCAGAAAAGTTTCTATATTTTCAATATTTATTTTTGTTTTAACTGAATGTTAAATACAGCCTAGAAGCAGGTTCAGAAGTTGTAAAGAGTCCTGGGACAGCACCGGGACTTCTCTGCTGGACAAACCGGAGAAATAATAACATCACAACAGTGATCCTCTAATACTGGAAGATAAAAACAGAACAACCCCCAAAAGGAACAAAAGTCCAACCAACCTGACGCTATGAGTGACTGGGTTCAGATGAAAGAGCTGTGGAGAAAACAACCTCTCATAGTCACTTCACTCTTCTTCTGTGTCTCTATTCCTGCGGAGCACTTTTATAGTCTAGTTTCAGGCAGGAAAACGCCCTTGTTGAGTGACGCTTTTGTAAAATGTCTAAATGACATCCCACAACAACAAAGAAGACTGGTCTGACTGGTTTTCAACAACATTCCGAGTTATTACTCCTGTAATTTAGGTCTTAGAAGACAGAGAAACTATCAGCCACACAACATGTGTTCTGTACAGAAGTCTTTAAATCAGACAAATAGCAATTAAAATCCATAACAAATAAAAAGTTTATATAAAACGTCATGTTGAGTCGATTCTGAACCAATCAGCTGTTAAATCAACATTTTATAATATTGGATTTGCACCACAGTGTTTCTGTCACTTCCAATTCAGCCTGAAGGCTGTTGGAAATAGTTGGAAACTGTCCGACTTCAACGCAGCTACAACGAAAACCCTACAACTAACTGGCTCACACAAGGACCGCCCCAGGAAAGGAAGACCAAGAGTCACCTCTGCTGCTGAGGATAAGTTCCTCTTAGTCACCAGCCTCAGAAATCACAAGTTAACAGCAGCTCAGATTAGAGACCAGATGAATACCACACAGAGTTCTAGCAGCAGACAAATCTATAGAACAACTGGTAAGAGGAGACTGCTGCTCATCATCCTGACCTCCTGTGTCTCTGGTTAGTCTCCAGCTTCACTTTATTATCCACTACCACTAAACAAAGAAGGACTAAAGTGTCCACAGAAACATGTGGAGATGGAGTTTAAAGTTGTCAGTGTGTCTGCTCCTCACTTTCCCTCTCTGTCTCCTCAACAGGAACATTTGTAGTGAATGTGACACAGACCTCCTATCAGGCAGAGGAGAACCAGGACATCACACTGGAGTGGACCTTCACCACCAACCCTCACAGCTCCTCCACCTCTCTTAATATCTTCTGTGAACTGTTAACTCTCCTCAGACCCTTAGTCCTGTTTCATCTCTATGAAGGAGTCGAGGTCCCAGAGTCTCAGGATGAACAGTTTGCAGGACGAGTCCAGTGGGACAAAGACGTTCTCAGAGAAGGACAACTCAGACTTCATGTGTCCAGACTCAGGACTGAAGACTCAGGACCGTACCTGTGTTATGTGCTCACAAGTTATGGGACTAACTCTCGTAGATGTTGGCTCTAAATCAAGCAATCTGATTGGTTTTAAAGAGTGAAGTTGAAGAACTGGAGTTTTTTCTGTTTGCACTTTAAAAAATGAAAGATTCAGATTTATTTTAGTCATTTTCACTAAAGCAGGTTTCCTTCCTGTCAATCAGCCACATTATATCTTCTGTTCTTTACAGCAGCTGCTGATGAGCCCAAACCTCAGAGACCAACAGTGGGACCAGAACCAGAGAGTCCACGATACATCTGGATCCTCTACGCTGGACTGGCAGCAGCAGTTCTACTGATTCTCTGTTTCTTTGTCTTCAATCCCAGTTTTACTAAATCTACTGATAATAAAAGAAATTACCTTCAGTTTGCAGCTGTAAGTGTTTAAAGATAGATCCTCTTCTGCTGCTCTCTGGTGTTAAAGTGGTTGTTGGAGTTTTTCCTTAATTCAATCTAGGGTCAAATATAGAGGGGGGGGGGTCTCTTGAGGCAGATGTGTGATCTGTGATGATGAGCTGAACATAATTATAATGTGACTCATAGTAACATACAGGAAATCTCATAAACATTTATCAGATATAATTAAATACATTTTTCATTCATGGGCATATTTTATTTTTTAATTTAATGTTGGTTGGATTATGTTATTTTTAACCAAATGTTAAAATGATGAAAGAGTTTATTCTTTAACCCCATTTTACATCTTTAAATACAGGAGACATACTGGGTGTCAGAATTTTGGCAAAATGTGAACAAAGGAAGGGGGAACACACGGGGGTTGTTACTAGAAACATGAGAGGGGGAGAGAGAGAAAAAAGTGAAAAGTGTATGGGGTGTGTGTGTGTGTGTGTGTGTGTGTGTGTGTGTGTGTGTGTGTGTGTGTGTGTGTGTGTGTGTGTGTGTGTGTGTGTGTGTGTGTTCAGCACGTGGATATGTTGCAGCATGGGTCGGCTTGGAGGACCTGGACTTCATTAAAACGGATTGTAGTTTCTGCTTCTCACTAAAAACTAAAAACAGACAAAGGAAATATTCTGGTCGGTTCTACAGCAAGATGAATATGGTACTGAGGTGTTTTCAGAAGGTGATTGGATGAGTTTGAGGTGAGTGGGATCTTCTTAGTGATCACCTTTCATGGCTGCAGGATACTTGTTGAGAACTAGTTTTCCAAACTGCTTGCTGTCTCTGTCAGTGTTTCCGTGGTCGGACATGTACCGATTACATGATGATTTATTTCACCGGCGATGTAGAGCAGCGTCCGACCACGTGCAGACTACCTCGTGTATAGTCTCTTTGTCTCTTGTTGTGATTCCTCCCTGCCTCAGGACACCTTTGGAAGTCTTTAGTTAATAAACTCCTTCACTCTGCATGTCCCAACCCTGACAACATCAGATCTCTCCCAGTCCAGGGTGGTAATGAATTAAAATGAATTCATGTTTCATTGAGGTGAATAATGGTCAGGTGCACGTTGAAGGAGGTTATTCTTCAACAAAAGACTCAAAGAGGAGAGAAGAGGTAGTTATGCCTAGGCTACAGACTCGGATATAATAATAATAATAATAATAATAATAATAAAAAGATTTACAGGAGAATAAATAGTTGAGAGCCTTACTGCTGAATATCCTATTATTTTTTATATTTGTATTGTAATCTGTTCACCTTTGCATGAAGTATTTTCAGCACAAATTGATTCAGAAAAAAGTAAAATAGGGGAATAAGATCCACCAGAAATGAATAATCCTCGGGGACACCTATATATTATATATTTAGAGCTATAGGCAGCTGTAGCCAGGCATGTACACACACATACATCAAAAAGGGGCACCTACCCTTTTTCTTCCTCTATAGAAAGTGGCCTTTTTGTGGATATATATATATAGCCTATATATATATATATATATATATATATATATATATATATATATATACACACACACACACACACACACGTTATGGCGATCACAGATACATGATGTGGCTGCACTGTTACAGATTAACAAAGGTCTAATTACAACAATAATCATTGGAGAAGGAGCACAAAGTTCAGAGTTTGGAATGAAAACAAGGAACCTGGGGAAGTCCGTTAAACGGTTTCACTACAGCTGTCAGTCTCCCGCCTCAGCTTTATCTCACAGTTCAGCTCAGGTCACAATAGTAAACTGACTCATACTTCTTTGTTCTCCCCCAGTTGAAACTCTACTAACTGGCGCCATCTGGTGACAGAAATACATCATTGTAGCTGCTTATTGTCAGTCATGTGTAATAAGTACCACAGAGGAAGAAGTATCACCAGACTGTCCTCTCTCTGTCCTGTAATAAGTACCACAGAGGAAGAAGTATCACCAGACTGTATATGTCCTCTCTCTGTCCTGTAATAAGTACCACAGAGGAAGAAGTACCACCAGACTGTATATGTCCTCTCTCTGTCCTGTAATAAGTACCACAGAGGAAGAAGTATCACCAGACTGTATATGTCCTCTCTCTGTCCTGTAATAAGTACCACAGAGGAAGAAGTACCACCAGACTGTATATGTCCTCTCTCTGTCCTGTAATAAGTACCACAGAGGAAGAAGTATCACCAGACTGTATATGTCCTCTCTCTGTCCTGTAATACGTACCACAGAGGAAGAAGTATCACCAGACTGTATATGTCCTCTCTCTGTCCTGTAATAAGTACCACAGAGGAAGAAGTACCACCAGACTGTATATGTCCTCTCTCTGTCCTGTAATAAGTACCACAGAGGAAGAAGTATCACCAGACTGTATATGTCCTCTCTCTGTCCTGTAATAAGTACCACAGAGGAAGAAGTATCACCAGACTGTATATGTCCTCTCTCTGTCCTGTAATAAGTACCACAGAGGAAGAAGTATCACCAGACTGTATATGTCCTCTCTCTGTCCTGTAATAAGTGAACTCTGAGCTCATGTGTTGGTGACTCTTCACCTCTGTCTCCTCTCACAGGGAGAAGATGATCTGCAGCATCCTGCTGCTCATCATCCTGACCTCCTGTGTCTCTGGTTAGTCTCCAGCTTCACTTTATTATCCACTACCACTAAACAAAGAAGGACTAAAGTGTCCACAGAAACATGTGGAGATGGAGTTTAAAGTTGTCAGTGTGTCTGCTCCTCACTTTCCCTCTCTGTCTCCTCAACAGGAACATTTGTAGTGAATGTGACACAGACCTCCTATCAGGCAGAGGAGAACCAGGACATCACACTGGAGTGGACCTTCACCACCAACCCTCACAGCTCCTCCACCTCTCTTAATGTCTTCTGTGAACTGTTAACTGTCCTCAGACCCTTAGTCCTGTTTCATCTCCATGAAGGAGTCGAGGTCCCAGAGTTTCAGGATGAACAGTTTGCAGGACGAGTCCAGTGGGACAAAGACGTCCTCAGAGAAGGACGACTCAGACTTCATGTGTCCAGACTCAAGACTGAAGACTCGGGACTGTACAAGTGTCAAGTGGCCACAGAGTATGTGAGGAGCTCTGGTAGATATTGGCTCAATGTCACTGGTAAGTTGAAGCAATCTGATTGGTTCATAGCTGTGATTATAATGACCTCATACAACGACTATCATCGGACTCCTTTGCACATTAAAGGACATATCCGGTGCAAAATGAACCTAGGGGTTAATAACACGTGTAATGAGTCAACCGTTCTCTGTGATGTGTTTTCATGATAATTGAATGTGACCAGTTTTAGCACAAACCGCTAATTAGCTTGTAACGCTAGTCGTCGGGGCACGGGTAAAGTAAAAAGAAATCTCTTATTCTATACTACGAACAAGGCTCAACATAGCACCACGCCTCCACGGTAGCATAATGAGGGTCCCTACATGTAAACCATTGAGAACTTTGTAAGTGTACAGACAGTTTATCAAAAAGATAGATTATAAAGACAGTAGCGTTCACGTATACAGGCAGGCGCCATCTTGGGAAAACAGTCCTGACCAGTCGATCGACGAACACCGTGCAGCCAGTAACCTGTAACATAGCTCATACACTGGTCCCTAATTAGAGGTTTTGGTCACATGTTAGTAGCGTTGAAACAAATCCCAGAGAACGGTCGACTCGTGAAATGTTTTCCTTCACATGAATAACAGATGTTTGTTCTCTTTACAGCAGCGAGGGTTCGGCCTGAACCTGAGACACCGAACACAACAAGTCCATCAAACACAACAAGTCCTCCACGACCAGAGAGTCTGGGATGGATCGGTCTCTACTGTGGACTGGGACTGTTAGCAGCTCTGCTGGCTGGTGGTTTCTATTGGTTCATAAAGGGAAGAATGCAGAGAGAACAAGATTCCCATCAGCGGAATATAAGTTACAGATCAGCAGATGTTGAATCATCAAGAACTGAGACAAATCAGTTATAATTAACTGTTTTCCTTCATAACTCACAGATGACTTTAAATACATCTTTTTCTTTTGATACAATAAATATATATACACACACACTGGGGCTCGAAAGTTTGGGCACCCCAGGTAAAAATTTGTATTAATGTGCATAAAGAAGCCAAGAAAAGAAGGAAAAATCTCCAAAAGGCATCAAATGACAGATTAGACATTCTTATATGTCACATAAAGTTAGATTTTATTTCCATCATTTACACTTTCAAAATAACAGAAAACAAAAAAATGGCGTCTGCAAAAGTTTGGGCACCCTGCAGATTAATACCTTGTACACCCCCCCCACCCTTTGGAAAGCTGAGACCTGACAGTGTCATGGATTGTTCTCAACCATCGTCTGGAAAGACCAGGTGATGTCACTGTTAAGGTTTTAAATGCCCAGACTCATCTGACCCCCCCAACAATCAGCACCATGGCTTCTTCTGAGCAGTTGTCTAGAAAACTGAAACTGAAAATAGTTGACGCTCACAAAGCAGGAGAAGGCTAGAAGAAGATAGCAAAGCGTTTTCAGATGCCAATATCCTCTGTTTGGAATGTAATTAAGAAATGGCCGTCATCAGGAAGTGTGGAAGTTAAAGCAAGATCTGGAAGACCAAGAACAATATCAGATAGAACCGCTCGCAGGATTGTGAGAAAAGAAAGTCCAAATGGTTGGTCCATGTTGTGCCGGGCCTTAAAAAGCACAAATACCCCACTGTGGAAACACTCCACTACAAGTCCAAGTCCTGCATTCTTACTTCAGTAAAAGTAAGTATGTCTCAGGTAAATGTACTTAATATAAGTAGCCTATATATTGATCAGTGGAGATGTGGAACTGATGTTCAGTTCTTCCTTCAAACAGTTTGGACCCAGAACGTAAGACGTGAAGCTGCCAGATGTCTCCTCACATCTGGAGCACTTCTGGATCGGACTTGTTCTGCTGGAGGAGACATGAGACAACAGTAAGCGAATAAAGCAAAGACACAAACAGAACGTAACCTAGAAACAGGCTGCTGGACGTCTTCCAGCTGCATCTAGTAGAAACACCACAGCAGCCACTATGAGAGGAGTGTGATCTTTGTTCCAGGGATGGGATCTGACTCCTGGGCCTCCTGGTGTGTGTCTCACAGCTGCATGAGGACAGAAAACCAGGGTTTGGATCTGATATCAGGAGCATCAACTCAGTAGTGTTGGACCAAAACATTAATACCAAGTCAGCAAATGTAGAACTGAGACTACATAAACCGGTAAATATCTCTCACATCAGATGGTTTTAACAGCATCATATAACAGAAGTTACTCAGCCTGGCCACATGGTGGCGCTGTAGACAAACTTATTGTCCAAAGCTGCTGAAGTTTTACTAAGAAACAAACCTCCATAGATTACTCAGATCAAGAGGCATTTAAATATGTATCTGATCCATTTAGGGCTTCATGTAATGTTAAATTAAGTTTCTATTTCCTTAGTTTTTCATGATGTCTCTTCAAAATGTACAAAACTAATCAAACTGATGAATGAAACTCTTTCAATTCAGTGTGTCCTTCAGTTAATGTTGTTACAGGGTTACAGTCTCTCTCCCCCCAAAAGGAGACAGTCCTGAGACAAAACGTCCTCCTATCATACAGCTGCTGAGACTCCCTGAATCTGTAGAGAGACAAACATCATTATACATGAAGACATTTGGTTGTGGAATCAGTTTAATCTGTTATTGATATTTATTATTTGTTCCAAAATAAATGAAATGCATACATCTTCATATTACCTGTTAATGTGTCATCTCCCATTCATTCCCTTTAAAAGCCAGCCAGACGCCTTTGGACCTTGGTGCATTGTTGTTATGATGAACAGGAAGGAGAGGTTTCTAGGAGAACAAACTGAGGCCTATTGCACGAAACTAGGATAAGGGATTAAGCCGGGATATTCAAGTTATCCTGGATGAATTTAGCTTTGACTCGGTTGCACAAAACCAGATTGAATTAAACCCAGCCAAGTAACCATGGAGATTTATTCTTTGCGGCTAGCCTGGTCCAGAGCAGGCTAACAGCCAGGCTAAGATTAATCCTGGAGTCTCATGTGTCAAATCAGCTGCCGTCTGATCCGAAATAAACGTGTTTAACAGTTATTCCGTTGTCTTCTGCATGTGTTCTGCTTTATTTTCATTAACATACATTAGCCTACTTGTCACTATTGTTGTCGCGAGTTTGATTTAAACCCTACTACAGTTGTTTAGATGGTTAGAAATGGTTGCACTGGCACCCTGATGCGGAGTGGGACTTTTTCCCGGGGGGACGGTACTGTGTCGAGGCCATAGACTGTATATTAACGGTCTATGGTATGCTATGCTGCTGCCCGGTGGCCGCTGCCCGGTGGTCGCTGCCTGCCGGCAGACCTGCGAGTTGCGTCAGTGTCCACTCTCTCTGTAAAAGTAGAGATGAGCAGCGCAGCGTCCGTGGTCTCAGCTTCAGGTTTATACAGGACGCGCTCCGAAGATTAAGTGTGACGATATCAATGTAGCGATATTCCCAGATGATAATAATGTAGTGATATTCCCAGATGATAATAATGGCAGACTGGTCAGAGATCAATACATGTATGATTCCATGTTCTTGTTGCTTATCCTTCTCTAATAAAGGACAGTTTGTGTTACTCCTTAATATGTAGGCCTAATGTTTTTTTATTATAGCTTACATTGGTTTCATAACCTTCTCAATTAGTCTCACATCACTGGACCGATAACTTATTATTATATATGTACTGTATGTAGTGTAGTTTACATTCATCACATCAGGAACACCACAATGGTTCTTAATCTTTTTATTTTGGTGCGTCACTTGTCAGAAGAATAAAAAAACATGAATATTGTTTTACATATGCTCACAGCGTGTATTGAAGTTATTTACTTCTTTTTCTAGTTGTTGTCCCTTTCTGATTGTTCTGTATGAACATTAATTGTACAAAGAATTAGATATAGCTTATAGAGATTTGTGCATATGGTTGTAAAACATGTTCTCGCGTTGTGAATAATGGTTTGAAATTAAGCCTAGTCCTTAGGGTCCATTTCCCGAGGAACATTAATTCCCTCTGCTCACTTTTAAGGCAAAGGCTAAATAATAATACATTTTATTTATATAGTGCTTTACATGGTAGGCTAGTCAAAGACACAAAAACAGAAACATGAAACTATATTAAAAGCAATTCAAACACAGTGTAGCCTACAACTTTGTAAAAATCTGGAGTGACTATAAGCTAAGTAGATATTTTTACACTCTCACACATTAAGTCGGGTCCGCTATGTTGGGCTTTTTCTCTCCGTTTGATAAGAGCCGTATTTCCCTTTTTGCATATTCTTCCCCTCCTCGTTACTTTCCACTAGAAGCTGCTGCTCATTGGGTGAAACATATGGCGCATGCGTCTTCTCCATCTCTGCATCAGTAAATCTGTGATCGATACCGTGGTCTATGTGAGAAAGCCGTGAACGTGCACTTATCCCAGATATCTACACCTGGCTTGACATAGCTTCAACTGTTCATCCTGGCTCGGCAAACGTGCAACCGAATAAGCCGCGATGAGCAGGTCACACTAAGTCAAGCTGCGCTTTTTCATTTATCCTGGATATCTTTATTCTACTTTCGTGCAATAGGGCCCTGATCTGTTGTGTTTGAAGTGAAAGCGCGCAAGCAGATCATATCATAATATTATTTGTTTATTTTCCATGTGTGTGTGAGCTGCTACACTTCCCTGTGTGTGTAACATGCATAGTGTGTGTGCTGATGCGCTTCCCTGCGTGTATAACAAGCATGGTGTGTGTGTGTGTGTGTGTGTGCACAAGCTTAGGCACATTTTACAAATTTTCTGTTAAAATAACAATGAAATGCTGCGTTACTGACTTGGTAAAACATCATAATGTTCTGTTGTACACACTACACTACTGTCACTACACAACACTGACAGTATTGTTCTTACATGATTGGTATCAGCCATATTTATATATTACCATATGTAGACTGTAGGTCCTCTGTAGAGCTTCTCAGGAAGATGTCAGTTGTAGTACTGTGTGTATTTATATATTCAGTCAGGAATTAATTCATGAAATACATTTAATCACAGAATGTAATAGAAAACGGAGAAATTGGAATGGCATTTGAGAAATATAGAATAAAAGCTACAAATGAAATATGAAAAGTAACATAACATGGAAACCTTGTCTAAGACGAATCTGGTGGCATCATTCAAGTAATAAAACAACCAAATTAATAATTTACACTTAGCAGACTTCCACAGCACTTTCATAGAAAAACAGTGTTTGTCCCTTTCTTCAAATGTTGGAAATATTAAAAACGAGCAAATGGAGAAAAGTTCTGCAGAATGATTCTTAACTTGTCTGCGTGTTGTCATTTTGCACCTTTTCTCTTAAGTTAAAGTTGGGTGAAGAGGACCGAACAGGAAGGAAGGAAAGGAGTGGTAGCCACTCTTTCATTAAGTAATTAATAATCTACTTACATACATACCTGGAGGCTCTAACTGCTCTTATCTTGTCATTTATCATTTATGCCAAACGTCTTTTTATAGCTAAAAATCTATTGTTATTTCTTTATACTGTTTTTTTCTGTACTGTATTTTTTATACCTCTTCATTTTCTATTCAAGTGTGTTGTAAGCTGCTGAAAATCTGCTGCTGGAATTTTAATTACCTTGGGGGAGTCGTCCCTTAAGGATCAATAAAGAGAAGTCTAAGTGTGTTAGCCTCTTCAGCCACAGTACAGTATGTTTTAGGTTTTTATTGCTTATTGTCAAGTTTTCTATAAATTCTCATTACTAATTCCTTGGCCAGTAACCTAGTTTATTGTGTGCATCCAAACATGCTTCATAGTGCTCTGCTTCCATCCACCATGATGCTGCTGGAGGTTAAACAGTGACTACAGTGGCTGTTAATGATGAAGAAAACAGTCCCAAGTCGCTGGTTCAATCCCCAAGATGACAGGATAAAATCAGAAAGTGAAAGAGTGAATGTGATCAGTGTGTTCCTGTAAAAGAAGAAGAGGACTCTCAGTGAACCTTCCTTGGTTAAATAAAGATAAAAAAAATACATAGTTGTGTAACGTGGACAGTGTTAGGTAATACAGCGTCCTCTTCCAGTCATGTGATGGTTCCAGTTTTGTTTGAAACTCTCTCTACAGTTTCAGATCTTCATTTACCATTTTGTTTCTTTTGTTATAGGACATGTTATAGGACATGTTATAGGACATGTTATAGGACATGTTGTAGGACATGTTATAGGACATGTTACTGTATTATTGTTACTGCTGTTAGCTGTAGACATTACCAAGGCAACAGTATAGGGTGACTGAGTGAGGAATGAACCGTAATAAAAATAACAAGCTTCCTCTTCTACTATTGGAGGCCCTTCATGTGAGTGGGGACCACTGTCCTCTCCCCATGTGTCCTCTCCCCATGTGTCCTCTCCTGTCCTGGACAATGAATCACAAATTAACACACAACAAAAGATGTACATATAGTATACAGTAGATATTTTTATACTCAGCAGTACTGTAACTGTAACTACCTTTGACTCTATTCCTGTTCCCAACGTTGGAGCCATGATTGCTGGATCCCAGCTAACGATGTTTGGTTCCCTGAACGTTCCCTGAAGGTTAGGTTTGGTTGTGGTTTGGTTGATCAGAAAGTTTCCTTAAGGTTCTGGGTTGCTGTGAGCTGTAGCCGACGTTCACCACTTCTAACCAGAGGCAGAACATGAAGTCATCTCGGAGATTATTCCTTCACAGCGCTGTGCAATGGAGAAAATCTCAGAGCTGAACCGGGCAGACACAGCAGTCTTCATCAGACCCCCCCGGGGTCATTAGGCCTGCTGCTAACTCCCAACACTGATGACATCACCGCCGGTCCTGGTGGACTAACGCTGATATGTGCTGGTTACTCCATGTTGTCATTGGGATATTTAGTGACAACAAACATCAACATTGTCAGAGACAAACTGGACCTCTGTCCTCTGGTCTCCTGGTTTGGATCTTAAGTGACTGAAGACACACGAGGTGATGTGTGAATGTGTTGAATCCTGTTGTACAGATTTAGTGTGTGAGGGTTGGTGGATAGACAAGAAGTTAACAGATAATAATCTGCTCGGTACTCTCAGTAAAAAGACAGTTCAACAACAACAACAGTTTAAAGTGGACATATTATGCTTTTCCATATTTTCTATATATATTTTATAATTATAGTGTTGGATTTTCCTGTGTGGCCAAATAATGAGTTAAATATATTTTAGACAAATCCCTGTGAGAAAAACAATTTCCAACATATGCATGTGCATATATACATATATATGTATATATGTATATATACATATATATATATATATACACTACCGGTCAAAAGTTTGGGGTCACATAGAAATTCCCATTGCACTCCATTGTAGACAGAATACCAGCTGAGATCAGTTGCATTGTTTTTTTAACCAGGGCAGTAATCAGATTACATTATGTGCTTACATAATAGTAAAATGGTTCTCCAATGTTTTTCTAGTTTTTTATTTTTAAATGATAGATTAGTACACAGAATGTGCCTTTGGAACATTGGATGAATGGTTGCTGATAATGGCCAATGTAGATATTGCATTAAAGATCAGCCCCCCCACCCAAATTAGCAGGTATTCTGTCTATAATGGAGTGGTATGGAGATGTAGAAGTGACCCCAAACTTTTGACCGGTGTATATATATATATATATATATATATATATATATATATATATATATATATATATATATATGCTGTGCACATACAAAGAATGCTTTTTTGCAATTTATGATGCATATATACATGTATATATATGATGCATATATATAGCATCATATATATATATATGCATCATATATATATATATATATATATATATATATATATATATATATATATATATGATGCATATATATATATATATATGCATCATAAATTGTTTGTTGTATAGCTGATTCTGAGAGAGGGAGGGAGGGGTTTTTAATTTTTTTAAAAATAAGACGTTTCCCATATTTTGACCATAATGTAATTTCTTCACAAATGAACAAAAAGGCTGACATGAACCACGTGACCCCCCCCCCCCCCAGCGAGACTCTTCTCTCTTCTCAGCAACTCTTCTCTCTCCATGGCTCTGGTCCATAGGTCATGTCTTGTTTCCACGCCCACAGGTGTAGCCTACCTCGTGATTTGTGACACACCCTTGCAGGGATCACATGTTCTCTCTCTGGGCTGTGTCTTCCCTCTGTGTCTGTCACTTTCTGCGTCGCTGCTTTATTCCTTCCACGTCTTCTGGTTTTCTCGTTGTTTGTCTTGGCTGTGACTGACTCAACATGTAGTTGAGTGGTTAGTGGTTGGAAAACAATAAGTACTAATAATAACTTCTTCAGAGAAGCAGCTGGTTCTCCGTTTAAATTATAATTAAATCATTTAGGAGACATTGTTGTCATTTATTAATCAGATTAAAAAGCTGGTTCAAATCGGTTGACATAAATTTTATATTTTGTTTATTTAACTATTTTTCATGTAGGATATGAATTTTTATTTTATTTTCAGACTTCTTATGATTTCCCAGTACTATCCCAGTTGATTATCTTTGCACCATTGCATACTTAAAGTATTCATCAACATTATTTGATCATTTTCTTATCAACTAATCATTGACCAGTTGGACTCAGACTGTAAAACCTTTTTTATTTGGACAGTCTGGTCTAGGTTGGACTTTGATTCACTCAACAGAAACATACGGTGTAGAGGAGAAACATGGTTAACAAAGGTCATGATGATCAGAGATGTTCCTCTATCTGTACAGGCATGTCTGAAAACTAAGAAACTCGTCTCATGAGACGGACTCTGTGAACTCTGAGCTCATGTGTTGGTGACTCCTCTCCTCTGTCTCCTCTCACAGGAAGAAGATGATCTGCAGCTTATATATACAGTATATACATAATATATGTGTATATACACAGTATATACACATGATTTGGCTGCACTGTTACAGATGAACAAAGGCCTAATTAAAACAACAATCACTCCCACTCCCATGTATACCTAACTGAGCCCATGTGGCCTCACATGCTCACTCACTTAGCACCTGAGATCAATTAAGTCTGAGAGTCTTGTGTCCTTAGTCCTCAGGGCTCACTTTGGGATTGGGCCAATGTTAGCTTTTACTTACTTTGAGCTGTAGCTGCTGTGTGTTTTACCCTTGTCTTATAGCATGCACTGATATAACTTCTTAATCCAGTCTGGATGATACATAGAGTAGAGGTGAATTAAGAGTCTTCTATCTTCTTTATTATCTAACATGATGAAAACTGTAAAACTGGAGCTGTGAGTTCTGACCTTCTGACCAGATGTATATACAGCCTTAAATAGGATTTTAATATGATCCTGTAATTAAAAGCTGTGTGTTATTTCCTGTCATCGTGTCCCTGGATGTGTTTTAAAGCTCTGGAGGTAAAGAGGAACCAGCAGAGGGAGCTTCTTACTGGGAGTCAGGTGGTCTTGTTGAAGGAGTTCATCATCAAGTCTCCACAGTTAGGCTGAACCTCATTTCTCCATCTTCCCCTTCCTCTAGGTTTAGGGTGTTCACCTGAGACTAAGGGCTGTCCCAATACTCTTTATGATCAAGTACTAGGGGTAAGAAGGTCTAAATGTCTCTGGGACTCAAATGCAAGAAGAAGAAAAAGAAGCAGGAAGATGTCTCCATATTGTTCTGTTCACTTTATTTACTGTAATTTACCTAATTTGATTCACTTCATTTACATTTTCTGTTGTAGTAAAACACCAAATCATATCTCAGATGCAAGATTCATTCCTTGATTATTTAAAAGCTGCAAAAACATTTACTCAACAAAAACATAATTCACACTGATATTATTCATTTAGTTATTAGTTATTTCTTGAGTAATAACTTCTTTTAATTTCACAGTAACTGAACATGGACAGAGCTGGTTAATGAACATCCAGATGTTACCATGCCAGAGTTAGCATTAATGCTAATTTACATCAGTAGCCCCTAGACAGGTAACATAGAAGATAACATATGACATAATATATTGATGCAAGTAAATACACAACTAGAAGAAGACAAAACATTATGTAACATGTCAACTTAATTTAACCTCCCACCTGTAGTACCATGAACCTCGTGTAAAATATAAAGATATAACACAACATTTATATCACAAATAGTTTTCTGACACAAAGAACAGACGGAGGAGAGACTCTAGGAGTCTGATTATGTTTTTATGACTGGGACTTTATACTCTGATGATTTCTTTAAAGAGGGTCCTCCAGACTGAGTGCTGTTAGTCTTGATGACTCGCTTCTGTAAAAGACTCACAGCTGCAAACTGAAGGTCATTCATTTTATTATCAGTAAAGATGTTATTGATAGATTTAAAACAAAAACCGAGGATCAGTAGAACTGCTGTTACTGTTACTACTGCCAGTTCAGCGTAGAAGATCCAGATGTATCGTGGACTCTCTGGTTCTGGTCCCACTGTTGGTCTCTGAGGTTTGGGTTCATCATCAGCTGCTGTAAAGAATAGAAGATATAATGTGGCTGATTGACAGGAAGGAAACCTGCTTTAGTGAAAATGACTAAAATAATCTGCATCTTTCATTTTTTTTAAGTACAAACAGAAAAACTCCAGTTCTCCTGAATCAACTTACCAGAGACATTGAGCCAACATCTACCAGAGCTCCTCCCATATCTTGTGAACACTTTACACACATACATTCCCGAGTCTTCAGTCCTGAGTCTGGACACATGAAGTCTGAGTCGTCCTTCTCTGAGGACGCCTTTGTCCCACTGGACTCGTCCTGCAAACTGTTCATCCTGAGACTCTGGGACCTCGACTCCTTCACGGAGACGAAACAGGACTAAGACTGTGAAAACAGTTACAAGTTCACAGAAGATATTAAGAGAGGTGGAGGAACTGTAAGGGTTGGCGGTGAAGGTCCACTCCAGTGTGATGTCCTGGTTCTCCTCTGCCTGATAGGAGGTCTGTGTCACATTCACTACAAATGTTCCTGTTGAGGAGACAGAGAGGGAAAGTGAGGAGCAGACACACTGACAACTTTAAACTCCATCTCCACATGTTTCTGTGGACACTTTAGTCCTTCTTTGTTTAGTGGTAGTGGATAATAAAGTGAAGCTGGAGACTAACCAGAGACACAGGAGGTCAGGATGATGAGCAGCAGGATGCTGCAGATCATCTTCTCCCTGTGAGAGGAGACAGAGGTGAAGAGACACCAACACATGAGCTCAGAGTTCACTTATTACAGGACAGAGAGGACATATACAGTCTGGTGATACTTCTTCCTCTGTGGTACTTATTACAGGACAGAGAGAGGACATATACAGTCTGGTGATACTTCTTCCTCTGTGGTACTTATTACAGGACAGAGAGAGGACATATACAGTCTGGTGATACTTCTTCCTCTGTGGTACTTATTACAGGACATAGAGAGGACATATACAGTCTGGTGATACTTCTTCCTCTGTGGTACTTATTACAGGACAGAGAGAGGACATATACAGTCTGGTGGTACTTCTTCCTCTGTGGTACTTATTACAGGACAGAGAGAGGACATATACAGTCTGGTGATACTTCTTCCTCTGTGGTACTTATTACAGGACAGAGAGAGGACATATACAGTCTGGTGATACTTCTTCCTCTGTGGAACTTGTCGGTACACGATCCGTCCTGCCAGCACAATCCGTTCTGCGCATGTGCAAGATGTTCGCGCATGCGTATATGATATCATGATGAACGCGTATTTACGACACTGCACGATCTGTTCACACATAGACAGTTAAAGAAAGTCTGTTCGCCTCCACCGGAAAGCTAACGTTAGTTTAGCTAACAGCTAATTGGGCTAACCGCTAGCTGAGGCCATAGACATAGCATGTAAAATGAATGAATGAATGAAGTTAACCGTTTAAATATGTAACAGCTGTTACGTCAGTTCTACTTTACTTGTGCTCATTTAAAATACAATCACTCAATACTTGTCTTTATTATTACTGTAAAGTCTTAATTTAGCTGTAGCTGCTTTCCCCACTGTTTAGTTTGAGTAACGTTATTTTAGGCTGAATCAAGCTGTCAGCTAGCAGTTAGCCCAATTAGCTGTTAGCTAAACTAACGTCTTTAGCTTTCCGGTGGAGGCTAACAGCAAACCGCTATTGTGGAACGGATCGTGCAGTGCCGTAAATCCCTGGTAAATCATGATTATCATCTGCGCGTGCGCTTTCATTTTGCACATGCGCAGAACGGATCGTGCAGGCAGGACGGATCGTGTACCGACCGTACTTATTACAGGACAGAGAGAGGACATATACAGTCTGGTGATACTTCTTCCTCTGTGGTACTTATTACAGGACAGAGAGAGGACATATACAGTCTGGTGATACTTCTTCCTCTGTGGTACTTATTACAGGACAGAGAGAAGACATATACAGTCTGGTGATACTTCTTCCTCTGTGGTACTTATTACAGGACAGAGAGAGGACATATACAGTCTGGTGATACTTCTTCCTCTGTGGTACTTATTACAGGACAGAGAGAGGACATATACAGTCTGGTGATACTTCTTCCTCTGTGGTACTTATTACAGGACAGAGAGAGGACATATACAGTCTGCTGATACTTCTTCCTCTGTGGTACTTATTACAGGACAGAGAGAGGACATATACAGTCTGGTGGTACTTCTTCCTTTGTGGTACTTATTACAGGACAGAGAGAGGACATATACAGTCTGGTGGTACTTCTTCCTCTGTGGTACTTATTACAGGACAGAGAGAGGACATATACAGTCTGGTGGTACTTCTTCCTCTGTGGTACTTATTACAGGACAGAGAGAGGACATATACAGTCTGGTGATACTTCTTCCTCTGTGGTACTTATTACAGGACAGAGAGAGGACATATACAGTCTGGTGGTACTTCTTCCTCTGTGGTACTTATTACAGGACAGAGAGAGGACATATACAGTCTGGTGGTACTTCTTCCTCTGTGGTATGATGATCAGAAAACTTGGTACAAACTTAAGTTTAATGTCAAGCAAAGAGTCTGAATCTTTTTGTTCTTTAAAACAACAACGTACCTGTTGATGTCTGCTTGTAGACGTTTGTCAGCTGTACCCAGGAACCAGGAACTTCTCCCCAAGAGCATGGACGAGGACGAGCAGGAGAGGATTTCCCTCTGGACAGTATTCTGGCTGCATCTGAATCACGAACATATTCCCCCTCCCAACTTGTATAGCATGGTCAGACTGCGCTGCAAAGGAAGAACATTGTTACACATTTTATTTTTTATTTTCTTAAATCGATCTGGTCAACATTCTATGAATCCCAAATATACCACAATGCTAACCCTTCTCCAACTAATTTCTCCCAAAGAGAAACACAAAGTTTCTTCCTCTTCTCACCTAGAGACCATCAACATCAGCACATTCATTCAAGCAGAGAAGAAGAAAACACACACAACTCTATTCCTGGTCATAGAGCTGTAAAGGGATGAAGTTCATGTCATCAGTATTGTTTCTGGGAATCTAGAAGTACAAAGGTGTACTACGTAACCTGATAAACTGGTTTTGATGTGTATCTAAACTTCTTCTTTACACACCAGCACAGTATATTGCATCATTTAAAGGTGTGCACTTGGAAGGATTTGGCTGTGTGGTCAATAACAAGATAATAACAATAAAAGAAGCAACAAGATACAAAACACAATGAGAATTTAAGAGACCAGATTCCCAGCAGGAGGAGTCCATTTCTCATTTTCTGGTTCCTAAAGCACATATACTTCATAAGTCTTAACAAATGAACAGTAATCTATTACATCAGCGACAGGTCAGATTATGTCTGAACATGTTACATGTGGACACATTTTTGTAAAAGTAAAAAAAAAAATGGATTGCACAAAATACATAAAATATAATTTAAAAAAAATAAAGTTAAGGCCGTGAAAAATTGTCCAGGTGATTAAGTCCATTAATAATAGACCCCCCCCCCCCATATACCCACTTAAAAACGGCCAATGACAGCAACAACATACTTTCCGTTATATTTTTGATATAGCCTATATTGAATTGTCATCTGTGGTTTTCTTCTACACAAAATATAAAAAATTGGTTGGTAAACTGGTTGATAAAAGTGTATCCAAAACAGGAAATTGTTGATGCTCAAACATATACACCCGCACACACACACACACACACACACACACACACACACACACACACACACACACACCAGTACATTAGACTACTGGCCGTTGAATGCAACAAGTCATCCCGGTAAAGCTGCATTCCTTTGTTGCGCAAAAACAATCTCAGAGCACTTCCTCTTCTTCTCTCTAAAGAAACTACGCAGAAACTAAAATATGGATCATCTAAACTAAAGAAGAAACTTAAACCCAAACACCACTTAACCCTGTCTTTAATCAACTGAATCACAAGAAGATCTACACCTGGAGGAAGCTTTTCAGGTTCAATAAAATAAATAGTTCAATAAAGACCACATGTTCTAATCTGCAGTAAGTGTCCCAGCCCAGATATCAAAGTAAATGTCCCCAGTTACCCCCCCCCCCCTCCATGGGAATCATTAAATATGTTTTAGTTACTTACGTGTGTGAAGAAGAGTGAGCAGCGAGCTGTGGTGTGTCTCCTGAACTAGTCTAGTCTGGTCTGTTTAGTTCTCAGCTGTTAATACTGTTTACCTCAGCTCATCACGAGGATGGGGGGGGGCACCGCTAGGAGACATGCGCACACCCATTCCACAGTAACATAGCCAGAGGCTGTATGTCAAGATATTTACAACTTTGATTGTACTAGTCACAACTTTATTCAAGATCTCTTTAAATCTTTATAACAGGGGTGCCAAACATACGGCCCGTGGGCCAGAACCGGCCCACCAAAGGGTCCAATCAGACCCGCTGGACGACTTTGTAAAGTGTGAACATCGCAGAGAAGTAATTCATTCCAATTCCAAATTTACTACTATAATCTCAGATAATATTCAAGGTCTTTTTCTCTGTAACTTTACGACTTTAATCTGTAAATTCAGATTTGTTTCTCAGAATATTACCCCTCTCTCTCCTGGGTCCGTAACATTATTTAACTTTTCTACAACAGAAGCAGAAGACACTTGTGTTTGCCGACATCAAGCTGAAGGAACTCTGTGGCAGAAGAAGTTTCGGATCTTTTTGGAGGTTTACTGGTCCGGCCCACTTGAGATCAAATCAGGGGAAAATGAGTTTGACACCCCGCTTTAAAAAATGTGTCTGTTTTAACATTTATTAGCTAGACTGGATGTTTATTGCAGATATCCATAATTCAATTCTTCTTAGTCAAAAAGAACATTTCAGATCTCCACAATGACATTCTTCCGATCCAGAATCAACATATGTACTGTATACAGAATATATCTGCAACAAGTCTTACTAGTCCTACTTTAATATTAGATATCTAAAATTAAAAACAGATGTTTGTGGATATCTGCAATTGCATTGTTTCTATGCCTAATTCTAATTGTAGATATCTTACATAATTTGCATTTTTACTAGCTAAAATGCCAATTTTGGCTATCTGTGATTACATTTTTACTAGTAAAAAAGTATTTTAGATATTTTAAATTACATTATGGATATGAGAAATTGAATCATGACTAGTTTTCACTACTTGTTTCAGACTTGGACCCACATGCAGAAAGGCCACAGCAGGTATGAAGGAGTCTTAATAAAGAACACAAAGAGAAGTTAGAAACACGTATACGCTGATGTCCAAACAGGGAGGAAAGTCCCGACTAAAGTACGACGACAAAACAACCACAGACACAGAAAACAGAAGAAATACACAAACTAACGAGGGTTAGAAATTAATGCCATGTCATTAGTCCCAATCACGTTGATATCTGAAATGTTCTGTTTGACAGGAAGAATTGAATTATCTATAAGCTACAATACATATTCAAATAGCTATTAAATCAAACTGGCTTGCTCCAGATCACGCGTCCCCCTCATGTGCTGTGTTTCCATGAAGTCCCCAGACCTGTTATACTGTCCCTCAATGAATGGACATGGCACACTGGCTTCCTCACAGGTTTGATGTCAGATAACAGCTGCAGCAACATCCAGTAATCTTAGACGTTATGTCAATGTAACTTGTTAACAGTGTACACACCCTGCAGCTTGAGAAAGAACACAGATTCACATGCACATGCACAGAATGAAACTTTTCCAGCAATAACCCCTATGGGGGGTGGGGGGGCAAACATCATGAAGGTGTTCATATTTTTGTTACACAGCCAATGCTCCCGGGTTTGGTGGACCCACCACATCATTAGGCTTTTAAATCAATGTAGCCATAAGAATGTATATAAAATAAAAATTAAATGTTTACTTCAGCTCAATTACCAACGATAAATACATAATTTATGGTTCAGATGTGAGATCACATTTATGATCATATGATCATTTACATTTTATGTAAGAAAACAAAGAAATTAAATTATAAAAAAGGTTAAAAAAAATAGAAACAAAATTTTTGATAATTATTGGTGTTTATTTCTTAGAACTTAATTAGAACAGCTGAATGTGCTTGAATTTGAATTTTGTTACTATGTGTGAGAAAAGCAGGTGCAAAAATACAACATGTCAGTACACAGATACCAACACCCAGCCACACACACACACACACAGCAGTTAGGAGGAGGACACAGTTAAGTTTCATAACACATAAAAGTAAGTGGACTGTTCATATTGTACAGGAGCCAATCACACACAGTGGCCAAGGCTGGCGTACAAGGTGCCAGCTGCTCATCAGATTAGCACTCCACACAGCATCGGGGGAAACTTGGGGTTCAGTGTCTGGCCAAAGTACCCTTTGACATGCAGGGCTAGGGATTGAACTACCACCCTTCCTATTAGCAGGCGACTGCTCTACCACTGAGCCACAGCTGCCCACCTCCAATTATTACACTCAGGTCCAGTAGACCCCAACACCTCATATGTAATAGTTATGTGTAGGGGGGGTGTACCATATGCAGTCATTGAAAATAATGAACCAAAGCCAATGAGGTTGAGTTAGAAGAAATAATAAATAGCATCACTTTTAGCAAACATTGAAAACACCTGACAAGGGTCAAGACAAGATGAAGATTATCATCTCTCGATGTTTAGTTACAGCTGAAGTTTAGCTCTCACACAGATCCTTCTAGACCACATGCAGTTTGCTCATTAAGTATCTAGATGAGGTACAGGAATGTATTTCTGTCACAAGATGGCACCAGTTAGTAGAGTTTAATAACTGAGGAAGTAGGAGTCTGAAAATGATCTGAAATGAACTGTGAGATAAAGCAGGGGGCGGGGACTAAAAGCTGTAGTTAAACTACCTTTGACACACTGAGCTCCTCTCTCCTCTCTCTTTCCATTTGTGTCCATCCATGTCCCAGAAATGCTTGTTACTAACCTAGTTCTGGGGAGTCATTCCCCAGAGTCCTTATGTTCTTTTCCCCCAGCATGTCTCTTCAGAATAAGGAGGCACAAAAATCATGGTTGCAGCTGTCGCTATGGTCCTGCAACAAGTCCTGTGATGCCCTGTTACACCCTGCTACGTCCTGCTGTGCCCTGTTACACCCTGCTACGTCCTGCTGTGCCCTGTTACACCCTGCTACGCCCTGCTACGTCCTGCTGTGCCCTGTTACACCCTGCTACGTCCTGCTGTGCCCTGTTACACCCTGCTACGTCCTGCTGTGCCCTGTTACACCCTGCTACGTCCTGCTACGCCCTGCTACGTCCTGCTGTGCCCTGTTACACCCTGCTACGTCCTGCTACGCCCTGCTACGTCCTGCTGTGCCCTGTTACACCCTGCTACGTCCTGCTACGTCCTGCTGTGCCCTGTTACACCCTGCTACGTCCTGCTACGCCCTGCTGTGCCCTGTTACACCCTGCTACGTCCTGCTACGCCCTGCTACGTCCTGCTGTGCCCTGTTACACCCTGCTACGTCCTGCTACGCCCTGCTACGTCCTGCTGTGCCCTGTTACACCCTGCTACGTCCTGCTACGCCCTGCTACGTCCTGCTGTGCCCTGTTACACCCTGCTACGTCCTGCTACGCCCTGCTACGTCCTGCTGTGCCCTGTTACACCCTGCTACGTCCTGCTGTGCCCGGTTACACCCTGCTATGCTCTGCGGTGCCCTGTTACCACCCTGTTTGCGTCCTGCTGTGCCCTGTTACACCCTGCTACGCCCTGCTACGTCCTGCTGTGCCCTGTTACACCCTGCTACGCCCTGCTACGTCCTGCTGTGCCCTGTTACACCCTGCTACTCTGACCTTCAAATCTGGGACTGAAATGGGAGGTAGAGAAAAGCCAGTCTAAAGTCCAGACTTTAGATAAACTAAAGAATAAAGACAGGCTATGAAGTTAGGTCCATATATCAAATATCTTAAAAGAAAAAAAAAGCTTTGAACATCAAAGCTAGACTGCTCAACACGCTGTCAGCTGTGAGCCCAAAGTTCATTTGCCGTCAGCATCTGATCTTTGTGTCCTTCAGACTTCTAACAAACACTTTCTGTCTCAAGAGATTGTCCAAAATTCTGAATTTGATTCTTAAACAAAAAAAAAACAAGTAGAGGAACACTGAAGAAAACATCCTCTAGATGAACTGCCAATAACTAATTAATAAGTAATGCATATAATGAAAGCATATATTATCTATAGTTTACATATATAAAAGTAGACGTGTACAATTTTATAAGTCTGATAAGTGCCAGGGGTGGCCTAAAGATTAGAGAAGCGAGCTTGTGATCGGGAGGTCGTCGGTTCAATATATAAATCAGGGTGCAGCATAATGCCTCTTTGCCCCCGTAACTCCAACAGCTCCAGTAGTCAGTGGATGGGACTGTGGTTTACTGGGCAGCTTCCAGGGGTGAATGTGTAACTGTGCTAATGAGATCAGGGCAGTCATGAGAGAGGCTGCCCCTAAAAATCAACCGGAATAATTAAAAAAGAAGTAAGGACATAAATAACTGAAATAAAAAGGACAACAACACAAAGGTTATTCTGTCTACCCAAAATACACACCATGAAATAAGTCAAATAAAAAATCATAACAGCGAACAGTTTAAAATATGTTCCACTAAAAAACTCCATCCAGCTCCACCCCCAACTCTCTGGTTGTGTTGGGTGAGAATCTCTTTCCCAGCTTCCTGTGTTTGGTAAAGAGAACAAACACTGTTTCATTCATGTGAAGGAAAACATTTCACTAATTCTAAATGCACCTTTAATGAAGTTCTCCTGAATCAACTTACCAGAGACATTGAGCCAACATCTACCAGAGCTCCTCCCGTAATCTGTGAACACATCACACAGGTACAGTCCAGAGTCTTCAGTCCTGAGTCTGGACACATGAAGTCTGAGTCGTCCTTCTCTGAGGACGTCTTTGTCCCACTGGACTCGTCCTGCAAACTGTTCATCCTGAGACTCTGGGACCTCGACTCCTTCACGGAGATGAAACAGGACTGGATCCTTGAGATCAGTTAACAGCTCACAGAAGATATTAAGAGAGGTGGAGGAGCTGTGAGGGTTGGTGGTGAAGGTCCACTCCAGTGTGATGTCCTGGTTCTCCTCTGCCTGATAGGAGGTCTGTGTCACATTCACTACAAATGTTCCTGTTGAGGAGACAGAGAGGGAAAGTGAGGAGCAGACACACTGACAACTTTAAACTCCATCTCCACATGTTTCTGTGGACACTTTAGTCCTTCTTTGTTTAGTGGTAGTGGATAATAAAGTGAAGCTGGAGACTAACCTGAGACACAGGAGGTCAGGATGATGAGCAGCAGGATGCTGCAGATCATCTTCTCCCTGTGAGAGGAGACAGAGGTGAAGAGTCACCAACACATGAGCTCAGAGTTCACTTATTACAGGACAGAGAGAGGACATATACAGTCTGGTGATACTTCTTCCTCTGTGGTACTTATTACAGGACAGAGAGAGGACATATACAGTCTGGTGGTACTTCTTCCTCTGTGGTACTTATTACAGGACAGAGAGAGGACATATACAGTCTGGTGATACTTCTTCCTCTGTGGTACTTATTACAGGACAGAGAGAGGACATATACAGTCTGGTGATACTTCTTCCTCTGTGGTACTTATTACAGGACAGAGAGAGGACATATACAGTCTGGTGGTACTTCTTCCTCTGTGGTACTTATTACAGGACAGAGAGAGGACATATACAGTCTGGTGGTACTTCTTCCTCTGTGGTACTTATTACACATGACTGACAATAAGCAGCTACAGTGATGTATTTCTGTCACCAGATGGCGCCAGTTAGTAGAGTTTCAACTGAGGAAGTATGAGGAAGGTGTGTGTGGTTACCTGGAGCATGCGCACACACAGAAATAGTGAAGGGAGGACAGTGTGAGCTCGGGAAGCGTCTTTCTGATTAGAAAAGCTGCAGAAAGTTATAGAATATTTCCACTTTCTTTCCATATCTAATCATTTTATGTATAAAAAGTGCTTATGGGATAATGCTGTAAATAGCAATGCATTCTGGGAGAGCCAGTTAGTAGAGTTTCAACTGAGGAAGAACAAGGAAGGTGTGTGTGTGTGTGTTTGTGTGCGTGTGCATCACACACAGAAACACACACTGAAGTCTAAAGGGAGGACAGTGTGAGCTCGGTTTTTTTTAATATATTTTTAATTGCCAACTGTGTTTTCCTTCTGGTAGGGTAAATAAAGGCACCCCTTGTTCTTTGTTGAACTATTTTTTATGTAGGCAATGAATTTTAATTTTATTATGATTTCCCAGTACTAGCCCAGTTGACTAATGACAGAACAAAGTGTTCACTTTGTTTAAGCTTCTCCTGGAAATTAGTTTGGATGATCAGGACAAAAGGTGGAAGGTTAACTAAGAAATGCAGAGTCATATCAGGCTGACTAGCTTTCAACAACACACACATTCAGAGTTCTAACAGCAGCAGATTAATCATTTTCATAAATACATAAACTATTAACTTGTTGTGGTCTGATGCTTTTCCATCCTGGTGCGTCTATCTCAACATGAGGGTTAAGAGGCGTGGCCAGTCACCCCTATATTCCCATTTATTCACCTTGACAATACACTTCATATAACTAACTATTAATAACTAGTATTGGTATTTATAATGTAATCATTTTGCAATAGCAGAACAAATCTGTCTTTAATATCATAATCAAATAGGTTATTGAGTATAATTAATAAGCTTTTCACTTTGTTTGAACAAATCAACTGCAGCTTATGTTGGACTATCTGAAAGACTTTAGAAAGCAGAGCCGAGGACAGCATCAGCTGTTGGACTCCTTACCTTGAGTTGGTCTACCTTCACACAGAGCCTCAGCTGAACTAAGAACTCCTAAAAACAGCCCGGTCACTACAACCACCAGATAAGCAGCCTGGTCCAGACCGGTAGAGGACACTGGTAGAAGACACGTCCTCAAGAACAACTTTAACTACAATCCCCCAAAGTGGATAAAAACAGGAAGAAAGTCCAATAATGTCCGAGTCTCTGTCCGGTAGACAGCAGCTGGACTCCCGCAGCAGTAACAGTGGTGGGGACACTGAGATAATGTCCTGCTGTTATAATATCACTGGTGGTGGAGCCACGCCTCCAGTCTATATAAAACCGTCTATCACCAAGGAATAGAGACACAGAAGAAGAGTGAAGTGACTATGAGAGGTTGTCTTTCATCCGCAGCTCTTTCACTCATAGCGTCAGGTTGGTTGGACTTTTGTTCCTTTTGGGGGGGTTGTTCTGTTTTTATCTTCCAGTGTAAGAGGATCACTGTTGTGATGTTATTATTTCAGACTATGGTGCAGGTAGATTATTTTATGAAATATAGTGACTTTATTCTTGTAATAACCAACTTTATTTTTTACAAAGTATCCTGACTCCTCCAAACCTCAGAGAACACACATGAGATGAGTTAGATTTTGAATGTGCATAACGTTTTGGACATGAGCAGAAATCTTGCTCAAACATCTGAAATTGTACAGTCCAGGTGTTTATTAATGAATTAAAATGAATAATGAATCATTGAGGTGAATAATTGTTAAGGAGGTTACATCCCAACAACAGAGGAGGGAAGAGGAGATGATGCCTGAGCTACATGTGCTGACTCAGATATTCTTACAGAGGAAAGTCCATCTAAAGGAGAATAAATACAAAGCAATGCCTAAGAGCCTAATTACAATGTATTCTATTATGTGTTTATATTTGGATTAGTAATGTTTCCCTTTACAAGATATTTCAGGCATATTGATCTATAACAAGATAGATATTGGTGCATAAAAAGTCACCAAAATGCAGGAAATGAAGTGTTTAATGCTAAAAAAGATTCTGGGGGTGGAACTGTTTTGTTAATTGTGTGTTGTAGGTGTGTTAAGAGTTTAGGAAAGTTGACACAAAATATGGATGAATAGGGATGTATGTGTGTAAAGTGTTCACAAGTTATGGGTGGAACTCTGGTAGATGTTGGCTCAATGTCTCTGGTAAGTTGATTCAGGAGAACTGGAGTTTTTCTGTATGTAATTTTCACTAAGGCAGGTTTCCTTCCTGTCAATCAGCCACATTATATCTTCTGTTCTTTACAGCAGCTGCTGATGAGCCCAAACCTCAGAGACCAACAGTGGGACCAGAACCAGAGAGTCCACAAAACATCTGGATCCTCTACGCTGGACTGGCAGTAGTAACAGTAACAGCATTAAGAGCGATTATATTGATTGTCAGATTTAAACGCTTCTTCAACCCTTGTTTTACTAAATCTACTGATAAAAGAAATCATCTTTATTTTACAGCTGTGAGTCTTTCAGAGAAGCGAGTCATCAGGACTAACAGCACTCAGTCTGGAGGACCCTCTTTAAAGAAATCATCAGAGCATAAAGGCATAGAAACATAATCAGACTCCTAGAGTCTCTCCTCCGTCTGTTCTTAGTGTCAGAAAACTATGTGTGATATAAATGTTGTGTTATATCTTTATATTTTACACGAGGTTCATGTTACTACAGGTGGGAGGTTAAATGAAGTTGACATGTTACATAATGTTCAGTCTTCTTCTAGTTGTGTATTTACTTGCATCAATATATTATGTCATATGTTATCTTCTATGTTACCTGTCTAGGGGCTACTGATGTAAATTAGCATTGATGCTAACTCTGGCATGTTAACATCTGGATGTTCATTAACCAGCTCTGTCCATGTTCACTTACTGTTGAGCTGAATCTCAGGAATGATGCTCTCTCATAGAACTGCACTTCCCAGAGTGCACCAGCAGCAGCAAACTGGCTGCTTTGCACCTGATGAGTCATCATCACTGATGTGGAGCAGCTGTTAGGACATGGAGGTGCTCAGTCATTCAGGGAAACAAACTGCAGAGAGAAGACGCCGATGGTCGGTGAAATGTTTTATTTACCTTCATGATGTTGAAATGCTGCTTGCTATGTTGAGCTGCTGTGTAGATTGGTTAAAACACACATTGCATTGACTTAATTAATTTTGTGTTAAATGGGTTTGTGCTTAAATAATAGTTCATTTTGAGTTTGGAAAAATTAAAAGAATGGTAAAATGTTAAGGTCTGTTAAATGCTAGAATTTTATTAACTTTGTAAGATTCATGAAATCATCTTTTTCTTTATTCCATGTGAAATGCTTAAATGGTTGAGGCAGTTTAAAACGTATTTAAAAAATGTATTTTAAAATGATAACTCTGGTTCTGTGTTTAAAGGTTTATAACCTAATCTACTGGCAGACCAATACACTGACAAAGCCTAAATAAGAATAAAAGGGATTGAGTTGTACTTGTGTCCTTTAGACACAAGAAATGACTAATATCAGTGTGAATAATGCTTTTTGATGAGTAAATGTTTTTGCAGCTTTTAAATAATCAAGGAATGAAACTTGCATCTGAGATATGATTTGGTGTTTTACTACAACAGAAAATGTAAATGAAGTGAATCAAATTTGGTAAATTACAGTAAATAAAGTACACAGAAGAATATGGAGACATCTTCTTCTTCTTCTTCCTGTGTTTGAGTCCCAGAGACATTTAGACCTTCTTACCCCTAGTACTTGATCATAAAGAGTATTGGGACAGCCCTTAGTCTCAGGTGAACACCCTAAACCTAGAGGAAGGGGAAGATGGAGAAATGAGGTTCAGCCTAACTGTGGAGACTTGATGATGAACTCCTTCAACAAGACCACCTGACTCCCAGTAAGAAGCTCCCTCTGCTGGTTCCTCTTTACCTCCAGAGCTTTAAAACACATCCAGGGACACGATGACAGGAAATAACACACAGCTTTTAATTACAGGATCATATTAAAAATGCAATTTAAGGCTGTATATACATCTGGTCAGAAGGTCTGAACTCACAGCTCCAGTTTTACAGTTTTCATCATGTTAGATAATAAAGAAGATAGAAGACTCTTAATTCCCCTCTGCTCTATGTATCATCCAGACTGGATTAAGAAGACATATGTCTATACTGTAGATTCATTTGTTAGTTATTCTATCTGTTGAATATCTATTGGTCCAGAGAGAGAGATCCTCCTCTGCTGCTCTGGTGTTAGAGTGGTTGTTGAGTTTTTCCTTAATTCCATCTAGGGTCAAATATAGAGGGGGGGGGGGGGTCTCTTGAGGCAGATGTGTGATAGAGCTGAATATAATTGACTATGTGACTCATAGTAGCATACAGGAGAACTGAATAAAGATTTATCAGATATAATTAAATACATTTTTTTTATGATTGAGCTTATTTTTTTTTTTATGTTGGTTAGAGTGTTATTTGTAACAAAATGTAAACATAATGATAGAGTTCTTTAACCCGCTTTTTCTATGTCTCTGTGGCTTTTCCCTCACGTTTTAGTCGCTATTCTTCTCATTGATGCCTACACTTCCCATAACTGGGGGGACTCTGGTTTCTCAGACTCTAGTCCTGCCTTCAGCAGCCAGGGGTCCGATTCCAGCCTATCATACTAACCCGTGGATGGTGATGCGTTGCAGCGTGTGGGTCGGGTACTGGGAGGACTCGGATCTTTACCCAAACCCTACGAGAGTCTGAATCCATTATTCCTGTCCGGGACCTTTCAGCAGTCTTAGTGGGAATACTGGGACCTGATTAAAGAGAGCAGGTCTGTCCGCTGATGGACGCCCTGCTGTGGGCGTGCTGCGGCAGATGTGTCGCCTTTTTGTTCCGTGTTTCTGATCATTTGTGTCGGACGCAGAGCAGCGTAGCCAGACCAGAGTCTCAGACGGGGCTCTGGGTCTGTGAGGAGGTCTGAGGTCTACCGGATCACCAGACTATGGCGCAGGTACAATGGTTTCTGAAATCTCCTGAGGTTACTCTCCAAGTCTCAGAGAACACAGATGGGACGAGTTCTATTTTGAATGTGAACAACATCTTGAACATGAGCAGAAATGTTGCTCCAACACATCTGTCAGAGTTTCTGTTATAGTATTTCCTGTTTTTATTCTGTTCATCTTTTCATCCTTGAGTATGCGTTATGCTTTAGTGTCCTTTGTTTTGTAGTCTGTCAAGTCCATAGTCCATAGTCGGTCATGTCTTGTTTACTTCCTGTTTTGTGTTTTGCCGCCGTTTTTTAATGAGCGCCCAGATGTGTACCACGTGTCTCTCCCTCTCTGTGCTGTGTCTTCCCTCTCTGTGCTGTGTCTCTCCCTCCGTGTCTTCCCTCTCTGTGCTGTGTCTTCCCTCTCTGTGCTGTGTCTCTCCCTCTCTGTGCTGTGTCTCTCCCTCTCTGTGCTGTGTCTTCCCTCTCTGTGCTGTGTCTTCCCTCTCTGTGCTGTGTCTCTCCCTCCGTGTCTTCCCTCTCTGTGCTGTGTCTTCTCTCCGGGTCTGTCATTCTCTGCTTTATTCCTTTCACGTCTTCAGGTTTTCTAGTAGGTGAGGGTTTTTGGATTGTCTCGGCTGTGACTGCCCCCCCCTGCCTCAGGACCTTCATGTGTAAGTCTGATGTTAATGAAAGCTGTTGTAGCCAGTTTAGGTGTGTGTGCTTTTTGATCTAGTCTGCTCGTTTTTAATCTTCTCACAGTCAGTCTTTGTAATGTGTTTTTAAAGCATTTATAAAAGAGTTTATTATCTTTAAGACCATGGCGGACCTCATTATTTGCACCAGCAAGCATTGCAAATAGTTTTAAATTCCCTCTTATTTTATTTGTGGTCAGATTTCTACAAAATCCTTTACTCTGCATTCTCTGAGCTGTTAGTCCAGGGGGTATTAATGAATGAATGTGTCACTGAGATGAATAATTGTCATATGCACATGGAAGGAGAGAGGAGGGAAGAGTAAGTCCTGCCTAGGCTGCATGACTCAGATAGAGTTAGAAAGGTTCTACAGGAGAAGAAATACTTCAAAAGAAATACAGAATGTCTGAGAGCATTACTGCTAAATATCCCATTGTTTTTATATTTATATTGTAATCTGTTTGCATGAAGTATTTTCAGCACAAACTGCTTCAGAAAAGTGTTGAATAGGGGCATAAAAATTGACCAGAAATTCAAAAATTGTGGGGGGAGGCCTATCTATTATATATTTAGACCTATAGGCTGTTATAGTCACTTTTTGTGGGTGCATTTTTTTAATATATAGCCTGTATCAATTACTATAATATATACATAAATGATGTGGCTGCACAGAAAAAGGTAAAAAAGGGGAATAAGATTGACCAGAAATTAAAAATCCTCGGGGGGGGGGCACCTAAATATTATATATTTAAACTTGTATGCTGCTATAGTCAAGCACGTGCACACATAGACATCACAAAGGGCTTGAGCACCTAACCTTTGTCTTCCTCTATAGAAAGTGGCCTTTTCTATGGATGCATTTTTTCTTATAGTATTACTGTTTGATGAGGCTATATTATATATTAACATTATGATGATTAACGTTATGATGATCATAGATGTATAGCCTATACATGATGTGGCTGCACTGTTACAGATTAACAAAGGTCTAATTAAAATAACAATCATTGGAGAATGGGCACAACGTCCCAGTTTTGAACAATAACAAGGAACCTGTTGAAGACCTTTTAGAAACAGTTAAACTGCAGCTTTTAGTCTCCACCCTCAGCTTTATCTCACCGGTCATATCAGGTCATAATAGTAATAATACTTTACTCATTCTTCCTCAGTTGAAAACTCTACTACCTAACTGGCGCCATCTTGTGACAGAAATACATCAACTGAACTCTGAGCTCATGTGTTGGTGTCTCTTCACCTCTGTCTCCTCTCACAGGGAGAAGATGATCTGCAGCATCCTGCTGCTCATCATCCTGACCTCCTGTGTCTCTGGTTAGTCTCCAGCTTCACTTTATTATCCACTACCACTAAACAAAGAAGGACTAAAGTGTCCACAGAAACATGTGGAGATGGAGTTTAAAGTTGTCAGTGTGTCTGCTCCTCACTTTCCCTCTCTGTCTCCTCAACAGGAACATTTGTAGTGAATGTGACACAGACCTCCTATCAGGCAGAGGAGAACCAGGACATCACACTGGAGTGGACCTTCACCACCAACCCTCACAGCTCCTCCACCTCTCTTAGTATCTTTTGTGAACTGTTAACTGTCCTCAGACCCTTAGTCCTGTTTCATCTCCATGAAGGAGTCGAGGTCCCAGAGTTTCAGGATGAACAGTTTGCAGGACGAGTCCAGTGGGACAAAGACGTCCTCAGAGAAGGACGACTCAGACTTCATGTGTGCAGACTTAGGCCTGAAGACTCGGGAATGTACAAGTGTCAAGTGGCCACGAGTTATGGGAGGAGCTCTGGTAGATGTTGGCTCAATGTCACTGGTAAGTTTTAGCAATCTGATTGGCACATAGCTGTGATAATAATGACCTCATACAACAAAAGACAAATCCGGTGCAAAATGAACCAAGGGGTTAATAACACGTGTACCGAGTCAACCGTTCTCTGTGATGTGTTTTCATGATAATTGAATGTGACCAGTTTTAGCGCAAACCGCTAATTAGCTTGTAACGCTAGTCGTCGGGGCACGGGTAAAGTAAAAAGAAATCTCTTATTCTATACTACGAACAAGGCTCAACATAGCACCACACCTCCACGGTAGCATAATGAGGGTCCCTACATGTAAACCATTGAGAACTTTGTAAGTGTACAGACAGTTTATTAAAAAGATAGATTATAAAGACAGTAGCGTTCACGTATACAGGCAGGCGCCATCTTGGGAAAACAGTCCTGACCAGTCGATCGACGAACACCGTGCAGCCAGTAACCTGTAACATAGCTCATACACTGGTCCCTAATTAGAGGTTTTGGTCACATGTTAGGAGCGTTGAAACAAATCCCAGAGAACGGTCGACTCGTGAAATGTTTTCCTTCACATGAATAACAGATGTTTGTTCTCTTCACAGCAGCGAGGGATCGGCCTGAACCTGAGACACCGAACACAACAAGTCCACCAAACACAACAAGTCCACCAAACGCAAGTCCTCCACGACCAGAGAGTCGGGGATGGATCGGTCTCTGCTGTGGACTCGGACTGTTAGCAGCTCTGGTGGCTGGTGGTTTCTGTTGGTTCAGAAAGAGAAGAAAGCAGAGAGAACAAGATTCCCATCAGCGGAATATAAGTTGCAGATCAGCTGTTGAATCAACAACATTTGAGACAAATTAGTTATAATCAACTGTTTATACCACAGACTCAAAGAAAATACTTTCTCATTGGAAGGTAATATAACAGCAGGTAACCATAGCGATGTTGATGTTTCTCACACATGAAAATCAGCAAAAAGAACAAAAACAACCTGATGACTGAAACACATTCATGTTATAAAAGTCTAATTACTGAGCTGATGTACAATAATTATGAAGGAAAACACCTCAATTCAATTTTATTTATATAATCACAGTTTTTACTTAATTTTTTTAACATATTTATTGTTTATATTAATGTTTAATATGTTTTTTATATTAAAGTTTTCACCTTTCACAGAGGCAAAGACAAAACCTTTTCCTGATTCTGATTCATAAGCATTCAAAGTAAAATGTATTTGTATTTCTGCAGAGGCGAGGCAGCTATTGTAGTGTTAACTAGTTCTTTATTATTGGAACTGAGTTAAAAGTATATTGTATTCAAAATCATTGATCAGTCATGACAGGAACCCGTAGACATGGCTATAGAATATTTCCACTTTCTTTCAATATCTAATCATTTTATTTATTAAAGGTGCTTATGGGATAATGCTGTAAATAGCAATGCATTCTGGGAGAGCTGTCTGTCTGCAGGTCCCAGCTGTCTATTTATACAGATTCACATTCACACAGTACATGATTCACATTATACGTTATAGAAAACAATAGTTACATTTTTAATGTGTAAAAGAAAAGAACGTACAAGCTTCAGAGAGTCAAAAAGAGTTTAGTAGAAGAGTAAGATTGTCCACCTGTCCACCAGGCGTCCTCAGACTGTCCTCATCCTGATCACTTCCCAGTCCCCCTGTCAGCACATACACCAGACCTGGTCCTGGTCCTGGTTGGTCCGTGTTGTGCCGGGCCTTAAAAAGCACCAATACCACACTGTGGAAACACTCCACTACAAGTCCAAGTCCTGCATTCTTACTTCAGTAAAAGTGAGAGAGAGAGAGAGAGAGAGAGTTGTAGGAGGGACAGCTGATTCTGAGCGAGGGAGGGAGGGTTTTTTTTAATTAACAAAAACAAATAAGACGTTTCCCATATTTTGACCATAATGTCATTTCTTCACAAATGCACAAAAAGGCTGACATGAACCACGTGACCCCCCCAGCGAGACTCTTCTCTCTTCTTAGCAACTCTTCTCTCTCCATGGCTCTGGTCCATACGTCATGTCTTGTTTCTACGCCCACAGGTGTAGCCTACCTCGTGATTTGTGGCAAACCCTTGCAGGGATCAAATGTTCTCTCTCTGTGTTTTCTCTCTGTGTCTGTCATTCTCTGCTTTATTCTTGTCACGTCTTCAGGTTTTCTAGTAGTTTGTCTCGGTTGTGACTGCCCCCCCTGCCTCAGGACTCCTTCATGTGTAAGTCTCTTATTAATTAATCTGTTGTAGCCAGTTTAGACTGTTGTAGACCATGTGTGCTGACTCAGATAGATTTAGAAAAGTTCTACAGGAGAAGAAATAGAAATACAGAATGTCTGAGAGCCTTACTGCTAATTATCCCATTATGTTTTATGTTTTTATATTTGTATTGTAATCTGTTCACGTTTGCATGAAGTATTTTCAGCACAAACTGCTTCAGAAAAATATAATATATAGGCCTATATTGAAAAATATAGGCCTATATATTATATATTTAGACCTTTAGTCAGGCACGTGCACACTCAAAGGGGCTTGAGCACCTGCCCTTTCTCTATAAAAAACTGTAATATATAGGTTATATTATATATTCACATGATAAAGATTAACGTTATGATGATCACAGATATATAGCCTATACATGATGTGGCTGCACTGTTACAGATTAACAAAGGTCTAATTAAAATAATCATTGGAGAAAGAGCACAAAGTCCGAGTTTGACATGATAACAAGGAAGCTGTTGAAGACAGTTAGAAACAGTTAAACTGCAGCGTTTAGTCTCCACCCTCAGCTTTATCTCACCGGTCATATCAGGTCATAATAGTAAAACGTAAAGTAATACTTCCTCCTTCTTCCTCAGTTGAAACTCTACTAACTGGCTCCATCTTGTGACAGAAATACATCACTGTAGCTGCTTATTGTCAGTCATGTGTAATAAGTACCACAGAGGAAGAAGTATCACCAGACTGTATATGTCCTCTCTCTGTCCTGTAATAAGTACCACAGAGGAAGAAGTATCACCAGACTGTATATGTCCTCTCTCTGTCCTGTAATAAGTACCACAGAGGAAGAAGTATCACCAGACTGTATATGTCCTCTCTCTGTCCTGTAATAAGTACCACAGAGGAAGAAGTATCACCAGACTGTATATGTCCTCTCTCTGTCCTGTAATAAGTACCACAGAGGAAGAAATATCACCAGACTGTATATGTCCTCTCTCTGTCCTGTAATAAGTACCACAGAGGAAGAAGTATCACCAGACTGTATATGTCCTCTCTCTGTCCTGTAATAAGTACCACAGAGGAAGAAATATCACCAGACTGTATATGTCCTCTCTCTGTCCTGTAATAAGTACCACAGAGGAAGAAGTATCACCAGACTGTATATGTCCTCTCTCTGTCCTGTAATAAGTACCACAGAGGAAGAAATATCACCAGACTGTATATGTCCTCTCTCTGTCCTGTAATAAGTACCACAGAGGAAGAAGTACCACCAGACTGTATATGTCCTCTCTCTGTCCTGTAATAAGTACCACAGAGGAAGAAGTACCACCAGACTGTATATGTCCTCTCTCTGTCCTGTAATAAGTACCACAGAGGAAGAAGTATCACCAGACTGTATATGTCCGCTCTCTGTCCTGTAATAAGTGAACTCTGAGCTCATGTGTTGGTGTCTCTTCACCTCTGTCTCCTCTCACAGGGAGAAGATGATCTGCAGCATCCTGCTGCTCATCATCCTGACCTCCTGTGTCTCTGGTTAGTCTCCAGCTTCACTTTATTATCCACTACCACTAAACAAAGAAGGACTAAAGTGTCCACAGAAACATGTGGAGATGGAGTTTAAAGTTGTCAGTGTGTCTGCTCCTCACTTTCCCTCTCTGTCTCCTCAACAGGAACATTTGTAGTGAATGTGACACAGACCTCCTATCAGGCAGAGGAGAACCAGGACATCACACTGGAGTGGACCTTCACCACCAACCCTCACAGCTCCTCCACCTCTCTTAATGTCTTCTGTGAACTGCTAACTGTCCTCAGACCCTCAGTCCTGTTTCATCTCTATGAAGGAGTTGAGGTCCCAGAGTCTCAGGATGAACAGTTTGCAGGACGAGTCCAGTGGGACAAAGACGTCCTCAGAGAAGGACGACTCAGACTTAATGTGTCCAGACTCAGGACTGAAGACTCTGGACCGTACCTGTGTGATGTGCTCACAAGTTATGGGACTAACTCTCGTAGATGTTGGCTCAATGTCACTGGTAAGTTGATTCATTATAAAAAAGGGGTAGTCCAAATCAAGCAATCTGATTGGTTCATAGCCGTGGTATAATAACCACATGCGAGATCTGAGAAAAACGTTGACTGCTTCCTCGGAGGGAATCACTGCCAGGACACAGAGCTAAAAATCAAACGCTATATTTAGAATATTATCAGTGCTTTACGTTGCAGTCATTTTACCGCCCAGGACACGGTCGTTGCTGCACTACCGCTGCCTTGAGCAGTTAGTTAGTTAGGTAGTTAGTTAGTTATTTAGTTAGTTAGTGTTATAATTTGCCTTTCTTTAGCGAAATGTAGTCTGTGCTAGCTGCTAGTGAGGCTAACGTTACCTGCCTCAGTACGTGGGAGGCAGCCCAGGAGAGCTTAGATTTTAGAACGGGATTTTTTATGCAGATCTATTTAAAATTAAATGTGACTTAGTTTCATAATGCCAAACTTGATGACTGTTGTATAGGAGCAACAGCTCACTTCAGGCTCTGATATGTTGTGATTATGCTGTATAACAGCTAAGAGGGGTTGTTGTCGGGGCAGCAAATCCCCAATTCAGCAGCTTTTTAGATAAATAAGAACCTGAGAATATACAGTAACTACTGTGGAAATACTCAATCCTTACACTGCCTTCTCTTTTAGAGAAATGTTTTCTTCACATGAATGAAACAGATGTTTGATCTCTTTACAGCAGCGAGGGATCAGCCTGAACCTGAGACACTGAACACAACAAGTCCACGACCAGAGAGTCGGGGATGGATCGGTCTCTACTGTGGACTGGGACTGTTAGCAGCTCTGCTAGCTGGTTGTTTCTATTGGTTCATAAAGAGAAGAATGCAGAGAGAACAAGATTCCCATCCGGGGAATGTAAGTTACAGGTCAGCACTCAGCAGATGTTTAATCATTAACAACTGAGACAAAGCCGTTATCAACTGTTTATACCACAGAAACGAAGAAAATACTTTTTCTCATTGGCAGGTAATATAACAGCAGGTAACCATAGCGATGTTGATGTTTCTCACACATGAAAATCAGCAAAAAGAACAAAAACAACCTGATGACTGAAACACATTCATGATATAAAAGTCTAATTACTGAGCTGATGCACAACAATAATTCTGGAGGAAAACAATGTTCTCATTATTATTATGGGATGTCTCGTCAAACTGTTAGAGGAGATCGGGGCAACCGTAACATATTTAACATTTTCCTTCATAACTCACAGATGACTTTAAATACTCTCGTCATCTTTTGATACAAGAAATTAAAGAGTATTTAAAGTTGTCTGTGAGTTATGTGTATATATATATATATATATATATATATGGTCCACAACCAGAGAGTCGGGGAAGGATCGGTCTCTACTGGGGACTGGGACTGACAGCAGCAGTTCTGCTGGGTTTCTTTGCCGTCCTCTTTCTCTCCAAAGTTTGTTTCTCTAAATCTAAAGATGAGAAAGGAAACCTCTCTTCAGTCCTAGAGTTCCTCATCAGAGCTCTGATTCAAGACCTGAGACTCCAAGACTCTCTCTCCTCAACGTCTGTCAGATAATATATAAAACGTATATTATATGTTGTAGATGATGTTCATGTGACAATGGGTTTGAGTTTAAATGAAGTTATTGTAAATAGTGCTGTCAGCCGGCCAAAGAGTAGCAACGTTACGTTTTGAGTGGATGGCGAGCTCCAGACGCTGAAATGGACGCCAATAAGATTCTGGATGGAAAGATTACTTTTTAAAAACTGCCAAATGTTCTACTGACGAGACCAAAGTGATCTCCCCCCGGTCAAACTATTTCACCCTTTTATTGATGGACAGTGTTACATTGTGTGAGAGATTATTTGCTCCAAGTGAGAATGTTAGTGTGAAATTGCATACGACAGTAGGCTATATACTGAATATACACTATATATACATTTTATTGATATTTATTTCTATATATTTGAAGCATATATGAAGCATGTCATATCCACTTCTCCATGTTGATAAGAGCATTAAAATGAGAAAAAATAATGGAACAAAAAGAAATTAAGGGACATTTAGAATAGATAAAATGTGCTATTAATAGCGAGTTAATTATGACATTAATGTGATTAATCTTAATTAAATATTTGAATGGTTTATATAATGGCACTAATAGTAAATAATGCTTCCATTGACCCAGATGTCAAACAGCACAAATTGAGACAGTTTTGGGAAAATGAACATCAGCTCATCATATCAATCATCTGTCTACTGATGATATTGGATGTATGTATAATGCACTTTATGTTCTCTTTCTAATGTATTTCTATTGTAAATTAAACTCTATTTCTATGAGAGAGGTCATGATTCTTCTGTGTGTGACACGTTGAACCTCAGACACAATACCAGAGAATTGACTTCCTGGTATTGAACATACTGGATCTAGACTGACGCCTCCCAAACCCTCGGGCAGATCACACTGTCATTATTTTAAATGGCAGAATGACTGTAACAGTAAAGGATCCTTCATGTAAAAAGCTGCAGTGTGTAAAATACATGCAGATATTCTTAAAATGTACTTAGAATGATAGGACGACACAAGGAACAAAAGCATCTTTTAGGAAGTTCAGTAACCTTCTTTTCTTTCTGATTTCTAGTCAGTTCCCTCTGTTTGTTCATGTCATGTAGGAAGCTGGAACCTCAGATTATCTTTGCACTATTGCATACTTAAAGTATTCATCAACATTGTTTGATCATTTTCTTATCAACTAATCATTTACTAGTTGGACTCAGACTGTAAAACCTTTTTTATTTGGACAGTCTGGTCTAGGTTGGACTTTGATTCACTCAACAGAAACATACGGCGTAGAGGAGAAACATGGTTAACAAAGGTCATGATGATCAGAGATGTTCCTCTATCTGTACAGGCATGTCTGAAAACTAAGAAACTCGTCTCATGAGACGGACTCTGTGAACTCTGAGCTCATGTGTTGGTGACTCCTCACCTTTGTCTCCTCTCACAGGGAGAAGATGATCTGCAGATTATATATACAGTATATATTACATAATATATCTGTATATACACAGTATATACACATGATTCGGCTGCACTGTTACAGATGAACAAAGGCCTAATTAAAACCACAATCACTCCCACTCCCATGTATACCTAACTGAGCCCATGTGGCCTCACATACTCACTCACTTAGCACCTGAGATCAATTAAGTCTGAGAGTCTTGCGTCCTTAGTCCTCAGGGCTCACTTTGGGATTGGGCCAATGTTAGTTTTACTTACTTTGAGCTGTAGCTGCTGTGTGTTTTACCCTTGTCTTATAGCATGCACTGATATAACTTCTTAATCCAGTCTGGATGATACATAGAGTAGATGGAATTAAGAGTCTTCTATCTTCTTTATTATCTAACATGATGAAAACTGTAAAACTGGAGCTGTGAGTTCTGACCTTCTGACCAGATGTATATACAGCCTTAAATAGGATTTTAATATGATCCTGTAATTAAAAGCTGTGTGTTATTTCCTGTCATCGTGTCCCTGGATGTGTTTTAAAGCTCTGGAGGTAAAGAGGAACCAGCAGAGGGAGCTTCTTACTGGGAGTCAGGTGGTCTTGTTGAAGGAGATCATCATCAAGTCTCCACAGTTAGGCTGAACCTCATTTCTCCATCTTCCCCTTCCTCTAGGTTTAGGGTGTTCACCTGAGACTAAGGGCTGTCCCAATACTCTTTATGATCAAGTACTAGGGGTAAGAAGGTCTAAATGTCTCTGGGACTCAAACACAGGAAGAAGAAGGAGATGTCTCCATATTGTTCTGTGTACTTTATTTACTGTAATTTACAATATTTTTATTTTATTCACTTCATTTACATTTTCTGTTGTAGTAAAACACCAAATCATATCTCAGATGCAAGATTCATTCCTTGATTATTTAAAAGCTGCAAAAACATTTACTCAAAAATATTTGGACTGATATTAGTTGTGTAATAACTTCATTTAATTTCATAGTAACTGTTAAATCCTCTTGTTCAACTTCCAAAGGACACAAGTACAACTCAATCCCTTTTATTCTTATTTAGGCTTTGTCAGTGTATTGGTCTGCCAGTAGATTAGGTTATAAACCTTTAAACACAGAACCAGAGTTATCATTTTAAACATTTTTAAATACATTTTAACTTCTTTAACCACTAAAGCAGGGGTCTTCAACAGTGGGTCCGCGACCCCTAGGGGGTCCGCGGAGGTACTGCATGGGGGTCGCGAAAGTTTTGGTTGATTAGACTTTTTTTTATATTTTTTATGCATGATTACATGCAATTGACAGACATTGTTGATCTTGGCAGGTATCAGTTTATTGTGTTATGTTATGTTTATAAATGGCAGTGGCATGGCCACCCTACTCACTGTGCCTCGCACATGTTTAAAATAAAAACATGAATATATGAACCTGTGTATTATTTGAGTATCTTAGTATTGAATGCACAATAGCAAGGTACATTTACACATGGCACTATAGGACCAGTTTGATATAACACAATTTTATACAATATATATATATAATTAGGGGGTCCCCGCTCCATCTCGCCATCAGTTTGGGGGTCCTTGGCCTGGAAAACGTTGAAGACCCCTGCACTAAAGCATTTCACATGGAATAAAGAAAAAGATGATTTCATGAATCTTACCAAGTTAATAACATTCTAGCATTTAACAGACCTTAACATTTTACCTTTGTCTGATTATGTTTTTATGACTGTGATTTTATGCTCTGATGATTTCTTTAAAGAGGGTCCTCCAGACTGAGTGCTGTTAGTCCTGATGACTCGTTTCTCTGAAAGACTCACAGCTGTAAAATAAAGATGATTTCTTTTATCGGTAGATTTAGTAAAACAAGGGTTGAAGAAGCGTTTAAATCTGACAATCAATATAATCGCTCTTAATGCTGTTACTGTTACTACTGCCAGTCCAGCGTAGAGGATCCAGATGTATCGTGGACTCTCTGGTTCTGGTCCCACTGTTGGTCTCTGAGGTTTGGGCTCATCAGCAGCTGCTGTAAAGAACAGAAGATATAATGTGGCTGATTGACAGGAAGGAAACCTGCTTTAGTGAAAATGACTAAAATAAATCTGAATCTTTCCTTTTTTTTAAGTGCAAACAGAAAAACTCCAGTTCTCCAACTTCAATCTTTAAACCAATCAGATTGCTTGATTTAGGCAACACTTTTATAATGAATCAACTTACCAGAGACATTGAGCCAACATCTACCAGAGCTCCTCCCATAACTCGTGGCCACTTGACACTTGTACAGTCCAGAGTCTTCAGTCCTGAGTCTGGACACATGAAGTCTGAGTCGTCCTTCTTTGAGGACGTCTTTGTCCCACTGGACTCGTCCTGCAAACTGTTCATCCTGAGACTCTGGGACCTCGACTCCTTCATAGAGATGAAACAGGACTAAGGGTCTGAGGAGAGTTAACAGATCACAGAAGATATTAAGAGAGGTGGAGGAGCTGTGAGGGTTGGTGGTGAAGGTCCACTCCAGTGTGATGTCCTGGTTCTCCTCTGCCTGATAGGAGGTCTGTGTCACATTCACTACAAATGTTCCTGTTGAGGAGACAGAGAGGGAAAGTGAGGAGCAGACACACTGACAACTTTAAACTCCATCTCCACATGTTTCTGTGGACACTTTAGTCCTTCTTTGTTTAGTGGTAGTGGATAATAAAGTGAAGCTGGAGACTAACCAGAGACACAGGAGGTCAGGATGATGAGCAGCAGGATGCTGCAGATCATCTTCTCCCTGTGAGAGGAGACAGAGGTGAAGAGACACCAACACATGAGCTCAGAGTTCACTTATTACAGGACAGAGAGAGGACATATACAGTCTGGTGATACTTCTTCCTCTGTGGTACTTATTACAGGACAGAGAGAGGACATATACAGTCTGGTGATACTTCTTCCTCTGTGGTACTTATTACAGGACAGAGAGAGGACATACACAGTCTGGTGATACTTCTTCCTCTGTGGTACTTATTACAGGACAGAGAGAGGACATACACAGTCTGGTGATACTTCTTCCTCTGTGGTACTTATTACAGGACAGAGAGAGGACATATACAGTCTGGTGGTACTTCTTCCTCTGTGGTACTTATTACAGGACAGAGAGAGGACATATACAGTCTGGTGATACTTCTTCCTCTGTGGTACTTATTACAGGACAGAGAGAGGACATATACAGTCTGGTGGTACTTCTTCCTCTGTGGTACTTATTACACATGACTGACAATAAGCAGCTACAGTGATGTATTTCTGTCACAAGATGGCGCCAGTTAGGAAAGTTTTCAACTGAGGAAGAAAGAGGAAGTATGAGATATGATCTGAGATCATGAGATGGAGGTTAAAGCAGGGGACGGAGACTAAAAGCTGAAGTTTAACCGTTTCTAACGGACTTCAACTGGTTCCTTGTTATCAATCCAAACAACTTGTGCTTTTTCTCCAATGATTGCTGTTTAATTAGGCCTTTGTTAATCTATAGCCTATTAAAATGATGTATAGGCTATATATCTGTGATGCATCTTTCAGTCTTCTGAAAACTATTATGTAAAGGTCTAAATATATAACATATAGGATATAAAAGCAGCAGCAGCTATCTTGGCATCTTGCCCAGGCTGCTGCTGTGAGTCAACATCCTTTTATCCTTTGTTGTATGTTATTTATTGCGGTGTCTTTGTTGTACCAGCTTGTTGCCTTGTGTTTTAGGTAGCTATAGCTGGAGGGGAGGCCTTTTCCTCCCTCCCAGGGAGACTCCTGTCCTGCCACTGGGTCCACCCCCCCAACTGCAGCTGGTTCAGGAACAACTGAGGCCACTCGCTCTGTTTGGAGAAAACACACAAAGGAGGGGTGAAGGACATGCTTCTCCTCCTGGCCCCCGTAAGTCCCGCATCGCCAGATCTATCACCGCAGTGCTAGTCAGTTTTTTTTTATCTTACAGGTGTGTGTGTGTGTGTGTGTGTGTGTGTGTGTGGGGGGGGGGGGGGGGGGGTTATCTGGAGCATGCACACACACAGCAACCCACTCTCAGAAGTAGTGAAGGGAGTGTGCTGCCTGCTTCTCCAGAGCCTCCAGCCCCAGGCGGTGGATCTGACTACAGAGATGTCTGTCTGGATTATTAAAGACTTTTCAGCCTCATGCATGCTTATATATTGTATATATGTTGTTCACTCCTAAATAAAGATCAAACGGGGCCAAAGGGCTCGTCTGGATTCATTGTCTACTCTACTGTTCAAATAAAAGATGTTTCTGAGCCTCAGGGGAAAAGGGTGAATTTAAACGCAAATGCAAATGAATATGTTACAGAATATTAAAACTAAACTAAAGATGGAAACATTTCAGTTTTTGGTGGATTTGGTGTCATGTCAGCAGCCCAGAACAAGCATATTGTTATGTATTTCTACACGTTTTTTGCATTACCAGATGATTTAATTTTCAATTCAATTTCCAAATTGAAATCTAAGTTTCTGGGTCCAGCTTTATTGTGATTCTACACAATATAATGCATTTGTAGCTACAGACAGACATTCTACAGACAAAGGATGACGTATTTTAAATGAGAACACAGTGGCTATGCAGGGGGGTCAGTTAGAGAGGGACATAATTAATTATACACAGGTAATGTTATCAGAGATGTTAAAGAAAGAAGCAGGTAGTTTCTGTCATTCACTGTAAGTTCTTCTTTTGTTTCTCCTTTTTGGAAACAAGTAATTAGAAGTATTGGAAAGTCTTGAGGTCAGTTCATGTTTATATGATGATATAGCAATAAAATGATTTTCATAAATAAATAGTCTATACGGATTACAATGGATAAAATGTTCCCTCTGTAATATTTGTGAGCGTGTGCACATGCCATGCAGTTTAGACTGTCTCAAGACAACACGAACATTTCTACAATATTCCTATTGCATTTTCTCTCTAGTAGTTGAGGACAAACCCAGCTTGTTATTTGCCAGTGTATGTTTGTTAGTTTCTGTATGAGAGAAGGTTTAGGGAAGAGGTTGTCCGCTGCACTACATCTGCTGTAGAAAACCGAAACTACGGCCGAAAAACACGGAACACAAAGGGGAAACATCTGCCACAGCATGCCCACAGCAGAGCGTCCCTTATTAAATTATATTAATATCATGACCTGAAGCAGAAAAGACCGGGAGGAGCGCTGCTCGTCTCTGATTTACAGCGAGAGTGGGCGCTAAGCAACACAGGTCTGCTTCAGAGACTGGACTTCAAACTAAATCCCTTTCTGTTGATGGTCTCAGTGTATTAGACTGATTGGGCTATGGTTCCTCACTTAGCGATGGTTGCTAGGTGATAGCAACAAATAAGTAGGCTGATGATGGTCAGACCTCACACATAGGTAGGTTCCCCTCAGAAAATGAACTGGTTACAGTTCTACAAAAAAATAATATAAGAACTGCGAGTGCCTTGGAAAATACTGGTGCTTTTTATTCTGTTAACGCATGTTGACATCATGAAAACGACTGTTAATGTCTTATAGCTGCATATTAAAAGGTTTTAGGAAGTGTTGCCTCACATTGAGCTCACTTCCTCTTACTATGTCTTGCATTTTCTCTGTCAGCTATCAGTCTGAACACGTTCTGAAGACAATGAGGATCATACAACAAGGTAGACCTGCTGGTTCTTCAGCTTTTAATGTGGATCAGGTTTGAGTTAGTGTCTGAACTCGTCTCTGCAACAGACTGTGAAAAGTCCATATTCATATGCAAACACAGCAGCCGGTGTGTGCAGCTTGTGTTTGTTTAAATGTCAGGTGTGGGAGAGATAAGGGAGGAACTAAACCACAGCAGGGTTTGTTCAGGGCTCAGCATGTAGTCCTGTTGGAGTCCTTTTAGCAGTTGTAGGTGCTGGAACAGAATCAAGACTAATGATGTGTCTTCACTCATTTAAGAACCAAACCGGGAGACCAGAGGACAGAGGTCCAGTTTGTGTCTGTCTTCTCTGCAACAGACAGCCAGTAAAGAGTTAATGAACACACCCTAACACCCCCCACACCATGCAGCAGCTGTGTGGGGGGACACAGACTCTGTGGCCAGGAGCGAAGCCATCATGTTCTCAAATTCCCATTGAGACACAACAAAGCTCTGAGTCATCAAAACTGAAGACAGATCCCGCTTAGTGCATGATGGGAAACTCTCTCCACTGATCTAATGAAGTTAATGGAAACTTTTCTTCATGTTTTAATGTAGAGAGCAGTAGAATACCTCTCATCTTAACCCTCCTACACAAAGTCAAACCAGATCCTGTTAGCATGGGAAGAAGCCACTTGATCCTAAATAAACCCCTTCAGACTGTAAGTACACAGCATGTCAGCACCCTGGGGAGCACTAACAACATATATTACCTTTGTTATTGGCTAACACTGTCTGAGTACGTTTGTGTAACAGGTTTACCACACAGAAGAGTCATACCAACTTCTCTAATATAAATAGAGATGTATTTACAATATGAACTATGTGTAACATTATGAAGTGAACATTAGGAAAGTATAGAAACAACGTCCATCAGTCAGCAGAGGACAGGAGGTGTTGGATCAGAGATCTGATGACTCTTCAAGCCCTGAGAAACTTCACACCTCAGAGATATCATGGGTAGATTTAGTTAAAGCATGACTGAAGCAGATTTTAGACCGGTTACATAGATGATAAGGGAGATAGGCCCGCATACATACCTCATAATGCTTGAAGTAAGACCTGCCAGGATGGATGTTCCAGGACAGGACTATCTCGTCCCATCTCACCAGCGTCTGTAAACGGTTGAATTATCAGTTGAATCACTCTGTGAATGAGAGTCTTTACAAAGAAAAAGTAGATTTAAAAATTAAAACCTATAACAGTCAGCAAAGACCATTTAAATGAACTGTATTTAGTTAGAAATGTGTCCAAAGGTTCCTCAAGTTAAAGCTCTTCATTTGTTAAAGTGAAGGACTGAGCTCCAGTGAAGAGCTCCTCTGCTGCTCTTCATCACCAACCCCAGAGTTAACTACTCAACTAAAACAACAGCAGGCCGGGAAACATCAAGCTCTCTAGTTCTATTTTTAAAGGAGACACAAATAATAAAGAAGTAGTGTACAGCTGTAGAGGATGTGACGTCACTTCCCAATCTCCTTTATACCCCCGCCTACAACACACCACTCATAAGGAAAATATATATTTACAAAAGTCAGTCCGTAAACAATCCGTGGTCCCAACACAGGCCTCTGATAACACAGCTTATTATTTTAGATGAAATAAAAAACAAATACACACATTGCATGTCCCCATCACATAAAAAAGCTGCACGTGAAGACAGTATGGGGGACCATTACAATGAAGCAGGTGGTGGGGGATTCATATCAGCCTCCATATGGTTGGTAGCTCAGTAGATTCCAGCTTTATGACAGAGCAGTAAAGTAAACGTAACGTCAAGTGCAATCATGGATTAATGTTGTTATAAATCAGGTTCGTTAAAATAGTTAATATAGTTAATTAAAATAATATTTAGCCTACTGTTAGTGGTCCACGTCCACCAGAGGGACTCTACTGGTGGAGATAAACCGTCTTTATAGGGTTCAACTTCTAGTGAGAATAATGTATACTTTATACTTTTTATGGGAATGGGAAGTTTGGGTAAGACATATTGCTTGTGTGTGTGTGTGTGTGTGTGTGTGTGTGTGTGTGTGTGTGTGTGTGTGTGTGTGTGTGTGTGTGTGTAAGTATGTCTAATCATTTTAACCCTCCTGTTGTCCTCGGGTCAGATTTGACCCATTTTCTAAATGTTTCTGTATCAGAAATTTGGGTTTCTTTCAACCAGATTGTTCAAAAAAATAATGTGGATGGTTTTTGTACAAGCTCTTCACATCTTTAAGTAAAATGAATGATCACTTCACTACTTTCATTGCATTTGGGTGTTTAATTCGATTTCATAGCATTTGGAAAAATAATAATAAAAGGTTAATCCTTTAAAAAGTGATTAAAAAACTTTGGAAAAAGCTTAAAAACGTTGAGAAAAAAAAGGACAAAAATGTCAAAACAAAGCGCCAAACTTTAAAGTGACAAAAAAAACTGGAAAAAAAATGTGAAAGAAGCCAAGGCCTACTAATAAAAAAGTGTAGATAAAGTTGAAAGCGTTAAAAAACGAGAATAAATTTAAATGTAAAACTTCGATCCAGAAAAACAAAATGTGGACAAGTAGACAACACGAGGGTTAATATCGCCATTAAATATTAAAATATTGACTGACTAGATCAGTCTATATCAGAACTAGACTAGATCTATGTCTCATATCAGAACATCAAATGGGTCTGAAGTCTATAAACGACCAAGTAATGTAATCGGTAAATGTCCGACCACGGAGACACTGCCGGACACAGCAGGTCCGTTTGTAAAACCAGTTCTTGTCTTAGTGTCCTTTGTAAAACCAGTTCTTGTCTTAGTGTCCTTTGTAAAACCAGTTCTTGTCTTAGTGTCCTGCAGCCATGGACCGGCTCTGATCAGCAGCAGAGACCCGGACTGATGGAGCCGAGACACGCAGCTTTACGCTTCATACATGGAGCACATATTCACTAAGAAGATCCACTTACCTCAAACTCATCCAGTCCCCTTCTGAAAACGCCTCAGCAGCATCTCATCTTGCTGGTAGAACTTTGTATTAGCAGCCTACGGGAAGTGAGAGGAGCAGAAACTCCTAAAAAGCTGTTTTAATGAAGTCCCAGTCCCGTCTCATGCCGAGGTGTCCAACTACACATAGTTTGCTCCTTTCTGAATGTTCCCTGATATTAACGCATCCGCATTAGATGAACCCTGCATCAGCCACGTCATTCTTCCAACCAACGGCAGGATTTCCTGAGGAAGGGGCATGATCGGGAGAGGCTCCCAGTTGCAGCCTTAGAAGGATTTTTTTTAGTTTGCTTATAATCTGCATTTATTTTTTTAATATAGAAAAACGCCAAATATTTCAAGTATTTTATTAATTAGCATGATAGGTGACCCGAACTTTTACTTAGAATAAGAGAGATTGTTGAAAGTATTTTATTTCAGATGCGAGCTATTATTTTGGAATAATTTTTTAAATATTTCAACAGGTTATATGATACTGCACCGAGGGAGGAGCTGGAATCGGACCCCTGGCTGCTGAAGAGTCTGAGAAACCGGAGCTCCCCCCCCAGTTATGGGAAGTGTAGGCATCAATAATGAGAAGAATAGCGACTAAAACGTGAGGGAAAGCCACAGAGAAATAGAAAAAGCGACTGATATAGGTTTAAAAAGACATGATGCGAGTGATGATGAAGAGCTGCAGTTTGGTGAAGGGTCCAGCAGGTGGAGGAGTCTCATCTGGAAACAAACACAACAAAGGTTCCTCTTTATCTGTAAAATAACTGGTGACCAGCAGAGGAAAAGGAGCATCAAGATATGTCACAACAACAAGAAATAGGCTACGTCTGGAAAAACAATAAAACACACTGGGGAAATGTCAAAAAACAATAAAAACTTTGGGGAAAAGCCAGAGAAAAAGTGACAAAAACATCAAAATAATAGTCAAAAAGCATCTGAAATGTCAAAATAACAGTATGTCCCACATGAACCCGTTAATGTGATGATATTAATGCAGCAACATGAGTCAGGATGTACAGAAACTATTCTGCATATTTACTGTAACTAGTGTAGTGGCAGTTTGTGTTTTAAGGGTCAGTCACCCTAACAGTACGGGGTGACTGAGTCAGGATGACCTGTAAATAAAAAGAACTTAACAAATATCCCAGATGTTTCCTCTACTACTACTCTACTACTTAGTCAGCAGTACAGGGTGATGTCTACAGCTAACAGCAGTAACAATAATACAGTAACATGTCCTATAACATGTCCTATAACATGTCCTATAACATGTCCTATAACATGTCCTATAACATGTCCTATAACATGTCCTACAACATGTCCTATAACATGTCCTATAACATGTCCTATAACATGTCCTATAACATGTCCTACAACATGTCCTATAACATGTCCTATAACATGTCCTATAACATGTCCTATAACAGAAGCAACAAAATGGTAAATGAAGATCTGAAACTGTAGAGAGAGTTTCAAACAAAACTGGAACCATCACATGACTGGAAGAGGACGCTGTATTACCTAACACTGTCCACGTTACACAACTATGTATTTTTTTATCTTTATTTAACCAAGGAAGGTTCACTGAGAGTCCTCTTCTTCTTTTACAGGAACACACTGATCACATTCACTCTTTCACTTTCTGATTTTATCCTGTCGTCTTGGGGATTGAACCAGCGACTTGGGACTGTTTTCTTCATCATTAACAGCCACTGTAGTCACTGTTTAACCTCCAGCAGCATCATGGTGGATGGAAGCAGAGCACTATGAAGCATGTTTGGATGCACACAATAAACTAGGTTACTGGTCAAGAGATTAGTAATGAGAATTTATAGAAAACTTGAGAATCACATCACATTAAGTGGTTCATGTGGGACATACTGTTATTTTGACATTTTGGATGCTTTTTGACTATTATTTTGATGTTTTTGTTGTTTTTTGACATTTCCCCAGTGTGTTTTATTGTTTTTCCAGACGTAGCCTATTTCTTGTTGTTGTGACATATCTTGATGCTCCTTTTCCTCTGCTGGTCACCAGTTATTTTACACATAAATATGAACTTTAGCTGTGTTTGTTTCCAGGAAGTTATGGATATTCATCATGTCTTTTTAAACCTATCAGTCGCGTCTCATGCCGTCCCGCCCGGTGCCATAAAGCTTCCGCTTTCCAAAATAATAGCTCGCATCTGAAATAAAATACTTTCAACAATCTCTCTTATTCTAAGTAAAAGTTCGCGTCACCTATCATGCTAATTAATAAAATACTTGAAATATTTGGCGTTTTTTTATATTAAAAAAATAAATGCAGATTATAAGCAAACTAAAAAAAATCCTTCTAAGGCTGCAACTGGGAGCCTCTCCCGATCATGCCCCTTCCTCAGGAAATCCTGCCGTTGGTTGGAAGAATGACGTGGCTGATGCAGGGGGGTTCATCTCATAGACATAATAAAGAGTAGACGCCGCATCGACCGCTACTGCCTATTGGCGCTGACGAGATTTGGGGCCGCCATCTTGGACCGGTCACCCGCTCCACTCAGTGTAATGTGTTTGGCAGGTGCAATGAGCTGTCAGCGCGTTTAATTAATCAATCTCACTGAATACCCAACTGATTTTCATGGTTTTTTTTGCTACAAAGGTCATACATGTAGCTATGATACAGGACACAAGATTAGGCGTATTTTAATATTCAAAGTGTGCTTAACAGTAATAGAATATTCTGATATGATATAAATTCACCAGACGTCCGAGATCAGAACTGGGAACATAATCCCGGAAAAGGGAGAGCAACGGGGATATTTCCAGTTTGACTATAAATCTGATTGAAAAACCTAATGTGTCTTTAAAAAAAAAAAAAGAACAAGGACAGAGGTAGTTTTTTCTTCTGTATTTAGTCAGGGGACAAAAACGGGGGACTGTCCCCTAAATCCGAGGACGTCTGGTCACCCTAGACCCTAGACCAGACATCCTCGGTGTATCTATCGTTTGTAGATGACAGGTATTTGCAAAATACCAATAGGTATAAATACCCCTACATCACATATATGATTTAGGCTATAATAGGTATAAATACCCCTACATCACATATATGATGTAGGCTATAATAGGTATAAATACCCCTACATCACATATATGATGTAGGCTATAATAGGTATAAATACCTATTATAGAAAAATAATTTGCACACACATAAATATGATAGGGAAGAAGAAACAGATAGTGACCGTAAAGTCAGATATTTAAGTACAAGAAACAATATGATTATATTATTAGAGTCTACTTGAAGCTTTTTATATTTGTCTCTCTCTCTGTCACACACGCACACACACGCAAGCACACACACACACGCACAGTACTACCACGTTGTTCTGCATCAATTGCCTCCCAGACCTTGACATTTAGCAGCCCCACTCCCAACACACACACACACACACACACACACACACTAGGGTTGCACAACATTGACAAAATGTGATATTGCAACATCGATATGAATTCCTATATTTTTAAACATATATAAAATTACAAAATAGATTGATAAGAAATTAAACAAGTTTTCTTACAACACAAGGTTTATTTTAACTGAAAGTTATATTGGACTGGTCCAACATGAATAACTAAGGACCATGTCTACAGAACAGGACGGGTTCTACTGGTTGGACAGTATAAAATATATAAATAAAGTTATAATATAAATAACTAAGGACCATGTCTACAGAACAGGACGGGTTCTACTGGTTGGACAGTATAAAATATATAAATAAAGTTATAATATAAATAACTAAGGACCATGTCTGCAGAACAGGACGGGTTCTACTGGTTGGACAGTATAAAATACATAAAGTTAACAGGACAGCTCCACAAAATAAACTAAATATTGCATACTTATTGCGACTTTCGATATATTTGATAAATGACCAGTTGTCTCAGCTCTTATTACATAAGTATTTGGACAGATACACCTCTTTTATGTTGTGTTGACTCTGTACTCAAGCACATTGCTATTGAAAAGGCTATATAATTATATATATCTCTATCTATCTATCTATCTTATAAGAATAACGTGCAAGTCTTATCAAACAAATCCCAACTAAACCAGAGACAATCCCAATGTAACAACAACACAAGCATACATTAGTGCTGCTTTTGGAACTTAACTTATGTAGCAATTTTCAAAACACAGATAGGCCTACAAAATGCTTCACAGAACCCAAAGTGAAAGAGATAAGATTAAAAAAATCCGCCGATCTGAGCAGGAATATGCTGCACAGTGCTCTGGCATCTTGTATCTTCTGCTGTCAAGTAACGAGTATGACCGGTCCAAGATGGCGGCTGGATTTCTCGCGCTCAGCAGCCAATGCGGCGTCTACTCTTTATTATGTCTATGGTTCATCTAATGCGGATGCGTTCAGGGAACAACCATAACATTCAGAAAGGAGCAAACTATGTGTAGTTGGACACCTCGGCATGAGACGGGACTGGGACTTCATTAAAACAGCTTTTTAGGAGTTTCTGCTTCTCTCACTTCCCGTAGGCTGCTAATACAAAGTTCTACAGCAAGATGAGATGCTGCTGAGGCGTTTTCAGAAGGGGACTGGATGAGTTTGAGGTTAGTGGGATCTTCTTAGTGAATATGTGCTCCATGTATGAAGCGTAAAGCTGCGTGTCTCGGCTCCATCAGTCCGGGTCTCTGCTGCTGATCAGAGCCGGTCCATGGCTGCAGGACACTAAGACAAGAACTGGTTTTACAAAGGACACTAAGACAAGAACTGGTTTTACAAACGGACCTGCTGTGTCCGGCAGTGTCTCCGTGGTCGGACATTTACCGATTACATTACTTGGTCGTTTATAGACTTCAGACCCATTTGATGTTCTGATATGAGACATAGATCTAGTCTAGTTCTGATATAGACTGATCTAGTCAGTCAATATTTTAATATTTAATGGCGATATTAACCCTCGTGTTGTCTACTTGTCCACTTTTTGTTTTTCTGGATCGAAGTTTTACATTTAAATTTATTCTCGTTTTTTAACGCTTTCAACTTTAGGCTATTGACACTTTTTTATTAGTAGGCCTTGGCTTCTTTCACATTTTTTTCCAGTTTTTTTGTCACTTTAAAGTTTGGCGCTTTGTTTTGACATTTTTGTCCTTTTTTCTCAACGTTTTTAAGCTTTCTCCCAAGTTTTTTAATCACTTTTTAAAGGATTAACCTTTTATTATTATTTTTCCAAATGCTATGAAATCGAATTAAACACCCAAATGCAATGAAAGTAGTGAAGTGATCATTCATTTTACTTAAAGATGTGAAGAGCTTGTACAAAAACCATCCACATTATTTTTTTGAACAATCTGGTTGAAAGAAACCCAAATTTCTGATACAGAAACATTTAGAAAATGGGTCAAATCTGACCCGAGGACAACAGGAGGGTTAAAATGATTAGACATACTTACACACACACACACACACACACACACACACACACACACACACACACACACACAAGCAATATGTCTTACCCAAACTTCCCATTCCCATAAAAAGTATAAAGTATACATTATTCTCACTAGAAGTTGAACCCTATAAAGACGGTTTATCTCCACCAGTAGAGTCCCTCTGGTGGATGTGGACCACTAACAGTAGGCTAAATATTATTTTAATTAACTATATTAACTATTTTAACGAACCTGATTTATAACAACATTAATCCATGATTGCACTTGACGTTACGTTTACTTTACTGCTCTGTCATAAAGCTGGAATCTACTGAGCTACCAACCATATGGAGGCTGATATGAATCACCCACCACCTGCTTCATTGTAATGGTCCCCCATACTGTCTTCACGTGCAGCTTTTTTATGTGATGGGGACATGCAATGTGTGTATTTGTCTTTTATTTCATCTAAAATAATAAGCTGTGTTATCAGAGGCCTGTGTTGGGACCACGGATTGTTTACGGACTGACTTTTGTAAATATATATCTTCCTTATGAGTGGTGTGTTGTAGGCGGGGGTATAAAGGAGATTGGGAAGTGACGGGGTGGGGGGGGGTAGCAGAGAGACTCTGGAGGTCGACTGAGGAAGCGGTCGGGATTGGAGAGGGCCCTGGTTTTCGCAGGCCTGCCAGATGGGGGGGGGGTAGGTTGTATACACCATGGCAGATATCAGATCCGCCGTTACCTTTTTATATATTTTGCGTGATGTGCTTTTCCGTTGCTGTTTGGTGTAAGGTGAATTGTTACAAATGAATCTACCAAAGTGGCAATATGCCAGTTTAAACCCAGTTCAGGTTTCTTTCATTTATTTTTAATTGCATGTCTAAGTACCAAAACAGGCCTGAAAACCAAATGCTAGAGAAAGGAATCCCTTCATCCGATGTTTACAGTGAATAAAAGAGTCTGGCCAGTCTACTTACTGGAGTCCCACAACTACACACATCCTCTACAGCTGTACACTACGGCTTTATTATTTGTGTCTCCTTTAAAAATAGAACTAGAGAGCTTGATGTTTTCCGGCCTGCTGTTGTTTTAGTTGAGTAGTTAACTCTGGGGTTGGTGATGAAGAGCAGCAGAGGAGCTCTTCACTGGAGCTCAGTCCTTCACTTTAACAACTGAAGAGGTTTAACTTGAGGAACCTTTGGACACATTTCTAACTAAATACAGTGCATTTAAATGGTCTTTGCTGACTGTTAGGTTTTAATTTTTAAATCTACTTTTTCTTTGTAAAGACTCACATTCACAGAGTGATTCAATTCAACCGTTTACAGACGCTGGTGAGATGGGACGAGATAGTCCTGTCCTGGAGCATCCATCCTGGCAGGTCTTACTTCAAGCATTATGAGGTATGTATGCGGGCCTATCTCCCTTATCATCTATGTAACCGGTCTAAAATCTGCTTCAGTCATGCTTTAACTAAATCTACCCATGATATCTCTGAGGTGTGAAGTTTCTCAGGGCATGAAGAGTCATCAGATCTCTGATCCAACACCTCCTGTCCTCTGCTGACTGATGGACGTTGTTTCTATACTTTCCTAATGTTCACTTCATAATGTTACACATAGTTCATATTGTAAATGCATCTCTATTTATATTAGAGAAGTTGGTATGACTCTTCTGTGTGGTAAACCTGTTACACAAACGTACTCAGACAGTGTTAGCCAATAACAAAGGTAATATATGTTGTTAGTGCTCCCCAGGGTGCTGACATGCTGTGTACTTACAGTCTGAAGGGGTTTATTTAGGATCAAGTGGCTTCTTCCCATGCTAACAGGATCTGGTTTGACTTTGTGTAGGAGGGTTAAGATGAGAGGTATTCTACTGCTCTCTACATTAAAACATGAAGAAAAGTTTCCATTAACTTCATTAGATTAGTGGAGAGAGTTTCCCATCATGCACTAAGTGGGATCTGTCTTCAGTTTTGATGACTCAGAGCTTTGTTGTGTCTCAATGGGAATTTGAGAACATGATGGCTTCGCTCCTGGCCACAGAGTCTGTGTCCCCCCACACAGCTGCTGCATGGTGTGGGGGGTGTTAGGGTGTGTTCATTAACTCTTTACTGGCTGTCTGTTGCAGAGAAGACAGACACAAACTGGACCTCTGTCCTCTGGTCTCCCGGTTTGGTTCTTAAATGAGTGAAGACACATCATTAGTCTTGATTCTGTTCCAGCACCTACAACTGCTAAAAGGACTCCAGCAGGACTACATGCTGAGCCCTGAACAAACCCTGCTGCAGTTTAGTTCCTCCCTTATCTCTGCCACACCTGACATTTAAACAAACACAAGCTGCACACACCGGCTGCTGTGTTTGCATATGAATATGGACTTTTCACAGTCTGTTGCAGAGACGAGTTCAGACACTAACTCAAACCTGATCCACATTAAAAGCTGAAGAACCAGCAGGTCTACCTTGTTGTATGATCCTCATTGTCTTCAGAACATGTTCAGCCTGATAGCTGACAGAGGAAGAGGAAGTGAGCTCAATGTGAGGCAACACTAAAACCTTTTAATATGCAGCTATAAGACATTAACAGTTGTTTTCATGATGTCAACATGCGTTAACAGAATAAAAAGCACCAGTATTTTCCAAGGCACTCGCAGTTCTTATATTATTTTTTTGTAGAACTGTAACCAGTTCATTTTCTGAAGGGAACCTACCTATGTGTGAGGTCTGACCATCATCAGCCTACTTATTTGTTGCTATCACCTAGCAACCATCGCTAAGTGATGAGCCATAGCCCAATCAGTCTAATACACTGAGGCCATCAACAGAAAGTGATTTAGTTTGAAGTCCAGTCTCTGAAGCAGACCTGTGTGTTGCTTAGCGCCCACTCTCGCTGTAAATCAGAGACGAGCAGCGCTCCTCCCGGTCTTTTCTGCTTCAGGTCATGATATTAATATAATTTAATAATGGACGCTCTGCTGTGGGCATGCTGTGGCAGATGTTTCCCCTTTGTGTTCCGTGTTTTTCGGCTGTAGTATCGGTTTTCTACAGCAGATGTAGTGCAGCGTAAAACCACTTCCCTAAACCTTCTCTCATACAGTGTTCAACAAACATACACTGGCAAATAACAAGCTGGGCAAGCCAGTTTATTCAAATTCTCAACTCCTAGAGAAAAATGAAATAGGAATATTGTTGAAATGTTCTTGTTGTCTTGAGACAGTCTAAACTGCATGGCATGTGCACACGCTCACAAAAATTACAGAGGGAACATTTTATCCATTGTAATCCGTATAGACTATTTATTTATGAAAATCATTTTATTGCTATGTCGTTATCTAAATATGAACTGACCTTAGGACTTTCCAATACTTCTAATTACTTGTTTCCAAAAAGGAGAAACAAAAGAAGAACTTACAGTAAATGACAGAAACTACCTGCTTCTTTTTTAACATCTCTGATAACAATACCTGTGTATAATTAATTATGTTCCTCTCTAACTGACCCCCCTGCATAGCCACTGTGTTCTCATTTAAAATACTTCATCCTTTGTCTGTAGAATGTCTGTCTGTAGCTACAAATGCATTATATTGTGTAGAATCACAATAAAGCTGGAACCAGAAACTTAGATTTCAATTTGGAAATTGAATTGAAAATTAAATCATCTGGTAATGCAAAAAAGTCCTAACGTGTAGAAATACATAACAATATGCTTGTTCTGGGCTGCTGACATGACACCAAATCCACCAAAAACTGAAATGTTTCCATCTTTAGTTTAGTTTTAATATTCTGTAACATATTCATTTGCATTTGCGTTTAAATTCACCCTTTTCCCCTGAGGCTCAGAAACATCTTTTATTTGAACAGTAGAGTAGACAATGAATCCAGACGAGCCCTTTGGCCCCGTTTGATCTTTATTTAGGAGTGAACAACATATATACAATATATAAGCATGCATGAGGCTGAAAAGTCTTTAATAATCCAGACAGACATCTCTGTAGTCAGATCCACCGCCCGGGGCTGGAGGCTCTGGAGAAGCAGGCAGCACACTCCCTTCACTACTTCTGAGAGTGGGTTGCTGTGTGTGTGCATGCTCCAGATAACCCCCCCCCCCCACCACACCTGTGGGCTTAAAAAAAACTGACTAGCACTGCGGTGATAGATCTGGCGATGCGGGACTTACAGGGGCCAGGAGGAGAAGCATGTCCTTCACCCCTCCTTTGTGTGTTTTCTCAGTTGTTCCTGAATCAGCTGCAGTTGGGGGGGTGGACCCAGTGGCAGGACAGGAGTCTCCCTGGGAGGGAGGAAAAGGCCTCCCCTCCAGCTATAGCTACCTAAAACACAAGGCAACAAGCTGGTACAACAAAGAAACCGTAATAAATAACATACAACAAAGGATAAAAGGATGTTGACTCACAACAGCAGCCTGGGCAAGATGCCAAGATAGCTGCTGCTGCTTTTATATCCTATATGTTATATATTTAGACCTTTACATAATAGTTTTCAGAAGATGACTGAAAGATGCATCACAGATATATAGCCTATACATCATTTTAATAGGCTATAGATTAACAAAGGCCTAATTAAACAGCAATCATTGGAGAAAAAGCACAAGTTCTGAGTTTGGATTGATAACAAGGAACCAGTTGAAGTCCGTTAGAAACGGTTAAACTTCTGCTTTTAGTCTCCGTCCCCTGCTTTAACCTCCATCTCATGATCTCAGATCATATCTCATACTTCCTCTTTCTTCCTCAGTTGAAAACTTTCCTAACTGGCGCCATCTTGTGACAGAACTACATCACTGTAGCTGCTTATTGTCAGTCATGTGTAATAAGTACCACAGAGGAAGAAGTACCACCAGACTGTATATGTCCTCTCTCTGTCCTGTAATAAGTACCACAGAGGAAGAAGTATCACCAGACTGTATATGTCCTCTCTCTGTCCTGTAATAAGTACCACAGAGGAAGAAGTATCACCAGACTGTATATGTCCTCTCTCTGTCCTGTAATAAGTACCACAGAGGAAGAAGTATCACCAGACTGTATATGTCCTCTCTCTGTCCTGTAATAAGTGAACTCTGAGTTCATGTGTTGGTGACTCTTCACCTCTGTCTCCTCTCACAGGGAGAAGATGATCTGCAGCATCCTGCTGCTCATCATCCTGACCTCCTGTGTCTCTGGTTAGTCTCCAGCTTCACTTTATTATCCACTACCACTAAACAAAGAAGGACTAAAGTGTCCACAGAAACATGTGGAGATGGAGTTTAAAGTTGTCAGTGTGTCTGCTCCTCACTTTCCCTCTCTGTCTCCTCAACAGGAACATTTGTAGTGAATGTAACACAGACCTCCTATCAGGCAGAGGAGAACCAGGACATCACACTGGAGTGGACCTTCACCACCAACCCTCGCAGCTCCTCCACCTCTCTTAATATCTTCTGTGAACTGTTAACTCTCCTCAGATCCTCAGTCCTGTTTCATCTCCATGAAGGAGTCGAGGTCCCAGAGTCTCAAGATGAACAGTTTGCAGGACGAGTCCAGTGGGACAAAGACGTCCTCAGAGATGGACGACTCAGACTTCATGTGTCCGGACTCAGGACTGAAGACTCTGGACCATACCTGTGTGATGTGCTCACAAGTTATGGGACTAACTCTCGTAGAAGTCTGCTCAATGTCACTGGTAAATTGATACATTATGAAAAATGTTGCTCAAATCAAGCAATCTGATTGGTTTGTAGCCGTGATATAATTACCACATACGACTGTAATTCAAATTCCATCGTCCATCCATCCTTCAGCATATCCGGGGTCAGGTCAGCAGCAGCTTTTCAAATTCCTTTTACACATTAATAAAATGTGAGCCTCTTCAACATTGCGTGGAAGTCTGGGACGGTGCCTAAGGAGTGGCAGACCGGGGTGGTGGTTCCCCTCTTCAAAAAGGGGGACCAGAGGGTGTGTGCCAATTACAGGGGTATCACACTTCTCAGCCTCCCTGGTAAAGTCTACTCCAAGGTACTGGAAAGGAGGGTTCGGCCGATAGACGAACCTCGGATTGAAGAGGAACAATGCGGATTCCGTCCTGGCCGTGGAACAACGGATCAGATCTTCACTCTCGCAAGGATCTTGGAGGGAGCCTGGGAGTATGCCCAACCAGTCTACATGTGTTTTGTGGATCTGGAGAAGGCGTATGACCGGGTCCCCCGGGAGAAATTGTGGGAGGTACTGCGGGAGTATGGGGTGAGGGGGTCCCTTCTCAGGGCCATCCAATCTCTGTATGACCAAAGCGAGAGCTGTGTCCGGGTTCTCGGCAGTAAGTCGGACTCGTTCCAGGTGAGGGTTGGCCTCCGCCAGGGCTGCGCTTTGTCACCAATCCTGTTTGTAATATTTATGGACAGGATATCGAGGCGTAGTCGGGGCGGGGAGGGGTTGCAGTTCGGTGGGCTCGGGATCTCATCGCTGCTTTTTGCAGATGATGTGGTCCTGATGGCATCATCGGTCTGTGACCTTCAGCACTCACTGGATCGGTTCGCCGCCGAGTGTGAAGCGGCTGGGATGAGGATCAGCACCTCTAAATCTGAGGCCATGGTTCTCAGCAGGAAACCCATGGAGTGCTTTCTTCAGGTAGGGAGTGAGTCCTTACCCCAAGTGAAGGAGTTTGAGTACCTTGGGGTCTTGTTCGCAAGTGAGGGGACCATGGAGCGTGAGATTGATCGGAGAATCGGAGCAGCCGGTGCGGTATTACATTCTGTTTATCGCACCGTTGTGACAAAAAGAGAGCTAAGCCAGAAGGCAAAGCTTTCGATCTACCGGGCAATTTTCGTTCCTACCCTCACCTATGGTCATGAAGGCTGGGTCATGACCGAAAGAACCAGATCCAGGGTACAAGCGGCCGAAATGGGTTTCCTCAGGAGGGAGGCTGGCGTCTCCCTTAGAGATCGGGTGAGAAGCTCAGTCATCCGAGAGGAGCTCGGAGTAGAGCCGCTGCTCCTTCGCGTCGAAAGGAGCCAGTTGAGGTGGTTCGGGCATCTGGTAAGGATGCCTCCTGGGCGCCTCCCTAGGGAGGTGTTCCAGGCACGTCCAGCTGGGAGGAGGCCTCGGGGAAGACCCAGGACTAGGTGGAGAGATTATATCTCCAACCTGGCCTGGGAACGCCTCGGGATCCCCCAGTCGGAGCTGGTTGATGTGGCTCGGGAAAGGGAAGTTTGGGGTCCCCTGCTGGAGCTGCTGCCCCCGCGACCCGACTCCGGATAAGCGGATGAAGATGGATGGATGGATGGACATTAATAAAATGTAAACTAAAAACTGATAAGTGGTGCCTCGAAGGGAGGTCTATCATCTGCCCACACTGCCAGGACACAGAGCTGGTTTCAAATAAAGTGTTCACTTCATTTAGAATATTTTCCACCTAAACCTTGCTGTCAGACAGCCTTATCAACACAGACCAGAAGCTGTTATCTCTGCTCTCTTCAAAGCTGCCAGAATCTTTTTATAAAAACAAGATTTTTACCTCAAAGAAAATGGAAGTTGCTGCGCTGCCATTGCCTTGATTGGTTAGTTTGTTAATTGTGTGTCTTTCTTTGGCGTTACATAAAGAGATGCTGTGCTAAATGTCTGTGCAGCTGCTAGTAAATGCTACTTGGGATGCGTTACATAGCAACCACCTCAGTAGCTAAGAGGAAATCCTTACAATCGGTCGGACTCTACTTCCTTCTCTTTTAGTGAAATGTTTTTCTTCACATGAGTGAAACAGATGTTTGTTCTCTTTACAGCAGCGAGGGATCGGCCTGAACCTGAGACACTGAACACAACAAGTCCATCAAACACAACAAGTCCTCAACCAGAGAGTCGGAGCAGGATCGGACTCTTAGTACTGGGAGTGACAGCAGCAGCAGCAGCTCTGCTGGGTTCCTGTGCTCTCTTAATCTTCTGTTGTAACAAATCTACTGATAATGAAAGAAATCACCAACATTTTTCACCCGTACAGATGTCGAGTTTATCAGAGAAACGATCTGATTAATGCTCACTACAGCATGTATACTTAGCTTGATGTTCATTAACGTTCTCTGCTCCTATCAAATATTTAAGTAATTACAGCAGAAATAACTAATATCAGTGTAAATTACAGTGTCTGGCAGCTTTTAAAGAAACAAGGAAAAAACTTGTTGACGTTATTTAGGACCACAGATTGTTTGTTTTCATTGAGATAGTGTGTCATGTAAAAGACTGATTTTCTTTCTTTTTCAGCGTCAATGTAAAATATTTGATTCAGAAAAGTCCAAATATTTCAGAGAAAATAATCTCTATTTGTGTATTAACATGCATCAATATATTATGTCATACATAAGGTTACTGAATGGTGTCATAGCAGGAAGCAAGAACTTATTCACTATGTCTACTGTGCTGTTTTAAATGCTATTTGTTGTTATTGTTGACTGGTCCTGAGAGAGTGCAAAAAGGCATGCTGTATTTCATTACCCTGGTGCTACTGATGTAAATTAGCATTAATAACTAACTCTGATATGTTACATCTTGATGTCATTAATCTAAATGAAGAAGTTATAACAGCAGAAATGACTAATGTCTGTACATAATGCTTTTAAGGAATCAAGGAAATAAACTTGGTGACCTTTCTCACAATAAAACAAATGAAAATGACCACAGTTTGTTTTTCAGTCAGGTAGAGTTTCAGTTCTACATCCATTGAGACAAATGCAAACAGACTTTTTTACCTTCAATATAAAATATTTGTTAATCCAGAGTCCAGAAAGAGTCAGAAATCAATAATGTTACTGCAGAAACATCTGAGATATGATTTGGTGTTTTACTTCAACACAAATGAAATAAATGAATAGAACATAGAACAGTATGGAGACATCTTCCTGCTTCTTCTTCTTACATTTGAGTTCCAGAGACATTTAGAGCACCATCTTTTCGATTGATGTGTGTTATTACTGTATACACGCACACACACACACACACACACACAAACACAGTGTCTATATACAGTACAAGCCAAAAGTTTTGGTAACACCTGCCTCTCCTTAGCAGTTGTGTCCTAGCTGCTATTAGACCATGAAGGACTGATTCGTGAAGTCTCCTCTTACCAGTTGTTCTAGAGGTGTGTCTGCTGCTAGAACTCTGTGTGTGGTATTCATCCGGTCTCTAATCTGAGCTGCTGTTAATGTGCGATTTATGAGGCTGGTGACTCAGATGAACTTATCCTCCGCAGCAGAGGTGAATCTTGGTCTTCCTTTCCTGGGGCGGTCCTCATGTGAGTCCGGTTTTGTTGTAGCGCTTGATGGTTTTTGCGACTACACGTGGGGACACATTCAAAGTTATCGCATTTTTCCGGACTGACTGACCTTCATTTCTTAAAGTAATGATGGCCACTCGTTTCTCTTCACTTAGCTGATTGGTTCTTGCCATAATATGAATTCTACCAGTTGTCCAATAGGCTGTCGGCTGTGTATCAACCTGACTTCTGCACAACACAGCTGATGGTCCCAACTCCAATAGTAATCCAAGAAATTCCATTAATTAACCCTGACAAGGCCCACCTGTGAAGTGAAAACCATTTCAGGTGACTACCTCATGAAGCTCATTGAGAGAACACCAAGGGTTTGCAGCGCTATCAAAAAAGCAAAGGGTGGCCACTTTGAAGAATCTAAAATACAAGACCGTATTTAAGAGGTATTTCACATTTTTTTGTTAAGTATATAATTCCACGTGTTTATTCATAGTTTCGATGCCTTCAGTGATAATCTACAATGTAAATAATCATTGAAATAAAGGAAACGCATTTAATGAGAAGGTGTGTTCACACACTCTATAATCATGGTTTGTATTCATTGTCATTGAACTGACATCTTGTGGCCGAACTGCATTTGGGTTTTACAGTAAACATTGAAGTTAAGTAAGCATTAAGTCAAATTGTATTTATTGTGAGCTCGTAATGAGAGACAATAACTAATTTAAACTTTTGTTATGGCTATTGTTATGCTACAATTGACATTATGTCATCCACTGTTGACATGGGGCCCTTTTCAGGAAGGATGTTTGAAGGTCCCATGACATGGTGCACTTTGGATGATTTCATATAGACCTTAGTGGTCCCCTAATACTGTATCTGAAGTCTCTTTTATATAGACCTTAGTGGTCCCCTAATACTGTATCTGAAGTCTCTTTTATATAGACCTTAGTGGTCCCCTAATACTGTATCTGAAGTCTCTTTTATATAGACCTTAGTGGTCCCTAATACTGTATCTGAAGTCTCTTTTATATAGACCTTAGTGGTCCCCTAATACTGTATCTGAAGTCTCTTTTATATAGACCTTAGTGGTCCCCTAATACTGGATCTGAAGTCTCTTTTATATAGACCTTAGTGGTCCCCTAATACTGTATCTGAAGTCTCTTTTATATAGACCTTAGTGGTCCCCTAATACTGTATCTGAAGTCTCTTTTATATAGACCTTAGTGGTCCCCTAATACTGTATCTGAAGTCTCTTTTATATAGACCTTAGTGGTCCCCTAATACTGTATCTGAAGTCTCTTTTATATAGACCTTAGTGGTCCCCTAATACTGTATCTGAAGTCTCTTTTATATAGACCTTAGTGGTCCCCTAATACTGTATCTGAAGTCTCTTTTATATAGACCTTAGTGGTCCCCTAATACTGTATCTAAAGTCTCTTTTATATAGACCTTAGTGGTCCCTAATACTGTATCTGAAGTCTCTTTTATATAGACCTTAGTGGTCCCCTAATACTGTATCTGAAGTCTCTTTTATATAGACCTTAGTGGTCCCCTAATACTGTATCTGAAGTCTCTTTTATATAGACCTTAGTGGTCCCCTAATACTGTATCTGAAGTCTCTTTTATATAGACCTTAGTGGTCCCCTAATACTGTATCTGAAGTCTCTTTATATAGACCTTAGTGGTCCCTAATACTGTATCTGAAGTCTCTTTTATATAGACCTTAGTGGTCCCCTAATACTGTATCTGAAGTCTCTTTTATATAGACCTTAGTGGTCCCCTAATACTGTATCTGAAGTCTCTTTTATATAGACCTTAGTGGTCCCCTAATACTGTATCTGAAGTCTCTTTTATATAGACCTTAGTGGTCCCCTAATACTGTATCTGAAGTCTCTTTTATATAGACCTTAGTGGTCCCCTAATACTGTATCTGAAGTCTCTTTTATATAGACCTTAGTGGTCCCCTAATACTGTATCTGAAGTCTCTTTTATATAGACCTTAGTGGTCCCCTAATACTGTATCTGAAGTCTCTTTTATATAGACCTTAGTGGTCCCCTAATACTGTATCTGAGGTCTCTTTATATAGACCTTAGTGGTCCCCTAATACTGTATCTGAAGTCTCTTTTATATAGACCTTAGTGGTCCGCTAATACTGTATCTGAAGTCTCTTTTATATAGACCTTAGTGGTCCCCTAATACTGTATCTGAAGTCTCTTTTATATAGACCTTAGTGGTCCCTAATACTGTATCTGAAGTCTCTTTTATATAGACCTTAGTGGTCCCCTAATACTGTATCTGAAGTCTTTTATATAGACTTTAGTGGTCCCTAATACTGTATCTGAAGTCTCTTTCCCAAATTCAGCATTGGTGCAGAATTCCAGCCACTAGACCCAGTCCCACAATGAACTTTCTTTAGTATGTGCCATTTCTGAGTCTGTAGCTTTTGAAACTGCCACTTTGCTCGTTTGAAAGCCATGATGTCTCTCTCTCATGGGTGAGCCAAATTCTCTGGGCAGGCAAAGCAGAGAAAGGGGAGGTAACCTTGCCCCTTATGACCTCATAAGGAGCAAGAGTCCAGACCGGCCCATCTGAGCTTTCATTTTCTCAAAGACAAAGCAGGATACCCAGGACTCGGTTTACACCTATCACCATTTCTAGCCACTGGGGAACCATAGGCAGGCTGGGGGAACGCATATTAATGTTTAAAAAAAAACACTGATATCAAGACAGTTGATTTACTCTGAGATGGGAAACTGAGTTTTTGGCTCCAGAACAGCTGATTAGAGTTGGTTCAATCAACTCCGAGAGTTCACCATGGCAACAACCATAAATAAACTGGTCGGCAGAAATACTCATGCACATACAGCGAATTTATTTAGTTAAAATAACAGAAAGAAAAATAATTTGCGTAGGAGAAAATTGCTGCAAGAGTATATACATAATAACACTTGTGCATCTTTGACACAAGTATTATATTTATATATTTTTACATACCTCTACAATGAGAGATATGAGGAAATGTCAAAGTTCTCAATTAATTTGAGGTTGTTTCCTGCACTGCCTAACCCATGCTGTATTCATTAGGATTGTGGAGTGCAACATTCTTTTCACAAGGGGAACGGATATTACTACTTTAATCCGTGACCTTAGATGTTTTGCATCCAATTAGGACAAAACTCAAAATCACGACTAGTGTCTACTAGTGTCCAAGTACAGTCAAGTCCATTTTTTTAAATAACCTAATATCACAAATTTGTCTCAAGGGGCTTTACAATCTGTACAGCATAAGTCTCTGTCTCTCCTATGTAATTTACATTGGTTCCACTACATGAATAACATTTTAGTTTATATGCACGCATTCACACAGATATTTAGATAGGCCTACTTTTTCATTGCTGTTTTTGGAGTTCACTGTGCAGTAGGCCCTATGTTGGGATGTAGTCTGTACGCATCGTCAGTAAAGCTGTACTTCATGGGGTTGTGGGTCGAGTAAGTTTTTAAAAGGAGACAGAGGTAGGATGATCTGCAGAAGACTGAGCCTGTGTAACGTAGTATCTTTAGTCTCTCTCATTTTTCAGAAGCTTCAACAACTGCCTTGTGCATCAAATGTCCACGCCTACAACACCAAGTGTCCTCTGACCTCTCTTCCTTCTCAGGACATTGACACCTATCTAATTACCTTGAGTTGGCGCAATGAAGCACATATAATGTTAGGGGAGGTATTAAAAGGACCCATAAAAACAAGCAAACAAACATTAAGATTATAACAAAACTGATTGATTTATAGGCTTGCTTTCAACGCTGGCCGAGCAGAGACATCTCTTATATTTTTATGGGAAACAACTATGAACCACCACTTAGATTTCTCTTTATTAATCCTTTTGGGATGACTCCCGCAAGGAAATTGAAATTTCCAGCATCAGTTTTAGCAAGAATACAGTATAGAAGACAGTATAAAGATAACAATAACAATAATAAAAATAATAATAATAATATTTTAATCAAATAGATAATTTTGTCAGTTAAGACGGGTTATTAAAAGGTCACTTGTTTTAATGCAGTAATTATTTCTATAATCATCATGTTTAGTGAGCATGAATTATAATAGAAACAAAATAGTAGCTTTGATATTTTTTCTTTCAAAGAAACCTAAATAGCATGTCTCTGACTCTGACCAAATGAGGTAAACTCTAGAAGGGGGGGGGGCTTTGCTGTGAGAAATCAATCAACTGTGTGCTCGCTGCAACCGCCTTCAACAGGCATCTGGACATCAAATAATCTTCAATAAGAAGCATTGTAGGATGCCATAACTGAAACATTTTAGTCATTGTTTGAAACTGTGTGAGATTTTATTACACAATAGATTAGTGAACATCCTATTCGATGAAATCTTAGAATAGATGCATGATGTATTTTACTGTACAGTACATTAGACTTGATATGACATAACTATTTCACTGTTTCTCGCTCATCTAATATGTAGTACAGAAGCTTGTGTAAATTGGACATTTGCATAAAAGTTACATTTTGAAAATAATTTTTGGGCATTTTGAACATTCCCAGTACAGACAAACATATTTCAATCAATTATATCTGCATAGCACTAGGACACTAAAATACAATTTGTAACATCCAGGGCTAATCTCAAAGCATGGCAAGATTCTCTGGTAACAGTCATTTAAAAAGACTGCTGTACCCTTACTGTACAGTGTGTTCCAGGAACACACTGTACAGTAAGTGTACAGCAGTCTTTTGCTTAATAATATACAGTTAACCAATCCAGGGCAGGCTTTGCACCCTCCCACTCTGATGACATGCCAACATCGCTCATCTTCACAGAGCACCTTTTGAAACCACTCAAATTACAAAATGGAGCTTGACAGAGGGGCCCCTAAGTAATTTGGCTTACAGACGATAGCATATGTTCTACATCGCACCCCAAGTTAGCTGACAACTGGCTCACGCTGACTGCTTAATCCTAATCATTCTAAAATGTAGACTGGATCTCCTTTAAAAGACGTCTCAGAGCCTGAATAATTGAAATTAAATTTCAGGTGACATTAAGATCATGTTAAGTTAGTTTAGAAATGGCAATAATAAAAGTGCAATTGTAAAAATATAATAACATTTAATAAAAATGTTGCATATAAAAATAAATTACATTTAATAAAAATATGACATTGTAAGTCATATCTTGGTATATTTAAATATGCACACTAAAGATTGCAATAATCCCAATAATAATCAAATTCACATGACTTAAAAAGAGGCAAGTGTAAAAAGTCATTTTTGCTCTTTTGTCTTGCATTTTCAGCAAAGGTTGCCAAAAGCCTGAAAAACTAAGTCCAACATCACATCATGACAAAACAAGTACCAACATAACTGTTGCTTTAAAAAATATGAAAACTAATCTCATCTAGTTGTCTCTAATCACCTCAGCACGAGCAGGTTAATTAGGAGTCAAGAATTTACCAAACAAGCGTAAGCACAAAATAATTTAAGACCATAATGTCAATGTTCATCTACCTCTCATGCATTTGCTGTCTGTCAGAAAACTTCCACATAAAAATTTAAAATCTCACAACAGTCTCAAATTAAAGAATGTCAATTATCAATCACCAAATATCTTAAAAGGTAATCGTCTTAAGATGTGTCAACAACACCATTTCCATTGCTTTAATTAAAAACATATATGTTAATGTTTTAAAAGAACTCAAAAGCTGCTTAGGGTAGGGATTCTCCCAAATATAGAACCAGCAAAAAATGTGTCAAGACTCAGTTTTCACCCCTACCATAATTGGTATGTAAGACTGTTGCAACCTTTGCTTGGTAAGCACACCAGACTGAATATAAGGGGTCCATGTGGATGCCTTAGTGTGTTGGGAGGCGACTGAAGTTCCAGCTTGTGGTGAGGTGGTCTACTACTACGCATCGTACCATTTAGATGTATTTCTCATTTTGGAAAATATATGATATTATATAGTTAACTAAATATTTTTTGTTTACAAAAAAAAAACATGGAATTCTACTCTAGTTAATCTTTGCTCTTAAAGTACAACACTAACTTAACATAAATAATTAAAGCAAAAAGGACAGAAATATAAAAAATACTGTCAATACAATAGAATTTAGAAATTTACAAAAAAATGCCATAACATTTGAAGATAAGGAATGTATAGTGCAATATCAGTATAGTCGAGATATAAGATTTGAATATATATATAGTGCAAGGCAGTTCAGTGCTAGAATGAATGTATGTATTCAATGCACTCTGTGCATCTTTGACATAAGATTTTTTTTTACAAACTCTATAATGAGAGAAAGGAGAAAATATGTCAACAAAGTTCTCAATTGGAGGTTGTTTCCTACACCGACTAACCCATGATGTTTTCAATAGGATTGTGGAGTGCAACATTCTTTTCACAACAAGAACGGCTAAGGTATGTACAACTTTTATTTTAAATGTTTGAGCGTTTAATCCATGACTTTAGGCGTTTTGCATTCAATTAGGACAAAACTCCACAACGACTAGTGTTAATTGTAACAATCCCAAGTAACAAGCCAAGTAAAGTCAACTTTTTATATAACCTAATATCACTAATTTGTCTCAATGGACTTTACAATCTGTACATCATACGACACTATGTCCTCAGACCTTCAATTTGGTCCGTTGTTATGATGTAAAAAATATTTTGGTACTGATAAATTGTTGATGTTTAGTACAACACCAAGCATTTAGGAACTGTTCAATGATATGAACAGAAACCATCATTCTAAGATTGCTATTGTTTGACTTACTGACTTGTAACGATGCGCGGAACTCAATTTGACAGGAATATGTTAATTATTTCATTGGACTCTATAATTCTGGCCTTTCCAGTCGTATGGCTAGAATACATTAGTTTTACTTATATACTGTACATATATAGATTACTCTTATTTGTAATTACTCCACAGAAGTAAACCGCCACCATGAGTACGGACGCGGAGATGGCCATTTATGGCAAAGCTGCCATTTACCTTCGTAAGCCAGAAAAGGAGAGAATTGAGGCTCAAAGTGCCCCATTTGATGCCAAGAGTGCCTGCTACGTGGCCGATGTCAAGGAGCTGTACTTGAAGGGAAAAATCATCAAGAAAGATGGTGGCAAAGTCACCGTCGAAGTCCTGGGAACTAAGGAGGTTAGTATCATGAAGTATTATAGAATTCTAGTTTATAGTAGTAAACTAGGAATTCAATATGATTAGTTCTCATTGTGTCTTATGTCCTGATGCAGGAGAGGACAGTAAAAGAAGAGGACGTCTATCCAATGAACCCTCCCAAGTATGACAAGATTGAGGACATGGCCATGATGACCCATCTCAATGAAGCCTCTGTGCTGTATAACCTCAAAGAGCGTTTTGCAGCATGGATGATCTACGTAAGACAATCTGCCAAATGAGAAAAGAACTATTGTGAATTGCTAAACTTGTAGGAAACATAGCGTTAAGTGTGGAATCTCTATGATCCCTTTCAGACCTACTCTGGGTTGTTCTGTGCCACTGTGAACCCCTACAAGTGGCTCCCAGTGTACGATGCTGAATGTGTAAGTGCCTATAGAGGCAAGAAGCGTATGGAGGCTCCACCCCACATCTTCTCTGTCTCTGACAACGCTTTTCAGTTCATGCTTACTGGTAAGTCATTACCAAAACAACGTAGAATTTATCAGTATAAAGGTTGTTTTTGTAGCAGTAAAACAGTAACAGTTATTTTGTTTTTATTACAGATAGGGAGAACCAGTCTGTCTTGATCACGTAAGTTTAGTACATTTACATTTGTTGACTTTGTTTGACAGTCAAATAACTTGATCAAATTCTAAAAGTCTATGTCTATACCTAGTGGAGAATCTGGTGCTGGAAAGACTGTGAACACCAAGCGTGTCATCCAGTACTTTGCAACAATCTCAGTTGGTGGACCAAAGAGAGACGAATCAAAGGTATGTCACTGTTAGGTTACAATTCAGGGGTTTTACTCTATAGAATATTATTCAAGGGGGAAAAATAAAAGAAAACATTTTCTAACTGTAATTCCAAACCTGGATTATAGGGGTCACTGGAGGATCAGATTATTGCAGCCAATCCCCTGCTGGAGGCATATGGTAACGCCAAAACTATTAGGAATGACAACTCTTCTCGTTTTGTAAGTATGGAATAATCTCTACACATGAAAGAGGTCTTGTTACAGATTGCCAATGTGGAGGAAAATTAAAAATCCTTTGTCCCAAACAGGGTAAATTTATCAGAATCCATTTCGGCACAACTGGCAAACTGGCTAGTGCTGATATTGAGACATGTAAGTAATAATAATCTTAGTACATACAAATAACTGGAATTGAGAATGGATCAGACTGTAATTTATGAACAATATTTGTAGATCTGCTGGAGAAGTCAAGAGTGACATACCAGCTTTCTGATGAAAGAGGCTACCACATCTTCTTCCAGATGATGACCGGCCACATCCCTGCTATACTTGGTAAGAAGATTGAGAGGATGCACATTGTTTAACCTGTTTTCATATGAAAAACATGTTCTGACGTGTTCACCCTTTTTTGATCTCCAGAAATGGCACTCATCACAACCAACCCCTACGACTTCCCCATGTGTAGCATGGGTCAGATCACTGTGGCCAGCATTGATGACAAAGTTGAGCTGGAAGCCACTGATGTAAGTGATTTTTAATTTCGAATATTTAAATATATCAACATCAAAACTACTCTTTTAAGTGCATTTTTCTGAAGTGATTATGTTTTTGTGGACCTCTTTTGAACTCAGAATGCCATTGATATCCTGGGCTTCACTGGTGAAGAGAAGGTGAGCATCTACAGAATGACTGGTGCTATTCTCCACCATGGTAACATGAAGTTCAAGCAGAAGCAGCGTGAGGAGCAGGCTGAGCCTGATGGCACAGAGGGTGAGTATTTAATGCCAGCGAATAGCTTGGAGAAAACAGTAAAACAGGTCTTAATCACACTGGTTTCATTTCATGATGGAAATCTCTGAACTATTTTCAGAGGCTGACAAGGTTGCTTACTTGCTGGGTCTGAACTCCGCTGACATGCTCAAGGCTCTGTGCTATCCCAGAGTAAAGGTCGGAAATGAGTTTGTCACCAAGGGACAGACTGTACCTCAGGTAATTAAGATAAACTGGTATCATATCTGTTTAAATTTAGTACATGTGTATTCATATTTTGATTTTTTTAGTTTTGGATTGTTTTGTGTCATTTATTGACAAATGACATCCTTGTTTCTATTCAGGTGATGAACGCAGTGCCTGCCTTGGCCAAGTCTATCTATGAGAGGATGTTCTTGTGGATGGTCATCCGTATCAACCAGAGTTTGGACACTAAACAAGCAAGACAGTTCTACATTGGTGTCCTGGATATTGCTGGCTTTGAAATCTTTGACGTAAGCTTCATTCCAAACAATTCAGAGGCCTATACTTTTCATGACCGAATCCTTATTGCCCTGTGAGAGATTATACTAATTATTTGTCCCATCACAGTTCAACACCTTGGAACAGCTGTGCATCAACTTCACCAATGAGAAACTGCAACAGTTCTTCAACCACACTATGTTTGTCCTGGAGCAAGAGGAGTACAAGAAGGAGGGTATTATCTGGGACTTCATTGACTTTGGCATGGATTTGGCTGCTTGCATTGAGCTCATTGAAAAGGTAATCACTTAGGTTGGTAATATATCTAATTGTTCATAATTTGACTTCATTTATCACTTAATGACATACGTCTTTACACCTTTTACAAGCCCATGGGAATCTTCTCCATCCTTGAAGAGGAGTGCATGTTCCCCAAGGCCACAGACACATCCTTCAAGAACAAGTTGTATGACCAGCATCTTGGCAAAAACAAAGCATTTGAGAAGCCTAAGCCTGCAAAGGGCAAGATTGAGGCCCACTTCTCCCTGGTGCACTACGCCGGTACCGTGGACTACAATATCGCTGGCTGGCTAGACAAGAACAAGGATCCACTGAATGAGTCTGTCATCCAGCTGTACCAGAAATCTCCAGTGAAACTGCTGTCTGTTCTGTATCCTCCCGTCGTTGAGGGTATGATAGTAACTACAGTAAACAAAAATACATTTTAAGGTTATATTGTATATTTTTAACTAACTGTAGCATGTGCTCATGTAAATGATATGTCACAATCTAACATAACATGTCTATTTAAAAACATTTACAGAAACTGGTGGTGCAAAGAAGGGCGGCAAGAAGAAGGGTGGTTCCATGCAGACTGTGTCTTCACAGTTTAGGGTAAGGTTTAACACTGCAAAGTTCTCATATACAGTATCTCAATGTATGCTCAAACTCAAATGGTGAGTTATATGCATGATATAACTCAATATTTGGATCTACAGGAGAACTTGGGCAAGCTGATGACTAACTTGAGGAGCACCCATCCTCACTTTGTGCGCTGCCTGATTCCCAATGAGTCAAAGACTCCAGGTACAGAGAGAACTTAATCTCAATCTTCTTTTGAAGAGTGATTTTTTTGTTGGTATGCTTTACTCAATTTTAGATCCTTACTATTTATTCAAGGAAGTAATTGAGAAATGTATTGTTTACAGGTCTGATGGAGAACTTCCTGGTCATCCACCAGCTCAGGTGTAACGGTGTGCTGGAGGGTATCAGAATCTGCAGGAAAGGTTTCCCCAGCAGAATTCTCTATGCTGACTTCAAGCAGAGGTATCAATGGATACTTAATGAATTTTAAAAAATTGTTAAACGAAATGCTCATACTGACCATAAACTCTCATAAAAAGGTACAAGGTGCTGAATGCCAGTGTCATCCCCGAGGGCCAGTTCATTGACAACAAGAAGGCTTCAGAGAAGCTGCTTGGGTCAATTGATGTTAATCATGATGAGTACAAATTCGGACACACCAAGGTAGGCCCCTTGAATGCATTTAAATTCTTTAGTGGTACGTTCAAATGATGGTCAGTGCATTTTGTCTGTTAAAGTATCTTAAAAGTCTTACACAATTTTATGTATTGTAATGGGAAATTAGGCCACTGAACGAGTAAAGGATAGAAATAGAGAACTTGCACCACCATGTGGCCATTTATAAAGCTGTTCACATTTTATCTTGTGCAACAAGTAATAGTAAAAGACTAGTAACAGTGCCTATACAAGATTAAATGCCACCAGCCATTTAGAATACCGTAATTGTGTTTCACTGTCTACAAACGTTTTTTACATAATCGGATTCTGATTAAAAAAGATTTTCTAAATAATATAAGACATTCACATGATTGTGTGGCGTACATGCTCTCTGAGTCATTTCTGGTTTAATGTTTAGAACAGTGTATAGTGCAGACATGAAGTCATATTCCATTTTCTCTTTGATCAGGTGTTCTTCAAGGCCGGTCTGCTGGGTGTCCTAGAGGAGATGAGAGATGAAAAACTGGCATCTCTGGTCACCATGACTCAGGCTTTGTGCCGTGGTTTCCTCATGAGAACAGAGTTTGTGAAGATGACAGAGAGGAGGTATGTTGAAAACAATTTTGAGTGCAGTACCGCAGAATGAATAATGAAGAATAACTTTGCACCTAAGTACAACTTCTTTTCAACAGGGATGCTGTATATACCATCCAGTACAATGTCCGCTCATTCATGAATGTCAAACACTGGCCATGGATGAAGGTGTACTACAAGATCAAGCCTCTGCTGAAGAGTGCTGAAACTGAGAAGGAGCTGGCAGCTATGAAGGAGAACTATGATAAGATGAAAACTGACTTGGCTGCCGCCCTGGCCAAGAAGAAGGAACTGGAGGAGAAGATGGTGTCCCTTCTGCAGGAGAAGAATGATCTGCAGCTGCAAGTAGCATCTGTAAGTAACCAACGGACAGGTCTGCTTTTTCATGTTTTTTATGTTAATGTGCTGACATCTCTTTTTGGAAAACTAACTAGGAATCAGAGAATCTGAATGATGCTGAAGAGAGATGTGAGGGACTCATCAAGAGTAAGATTCAGCTGGAGGCCAAACTCAAAGAGACAACTGAGAGACTGGAGGATGAAGAGGAAATCAACGCTGAGCTCACTGCCAAGAAGAGAAAGCTTGAGGATGAATGCTCTGAGCTCAAGAAGGATATTGATGACCTGGAACTTACCTTGGCCAAAGTGGAAAAAGAGAAACATGCCACAGAGAACAAGGTTCGTAAATAATAATCTGTCCCGCTGATCAAGTATGATTATAATGATGCACGTTTAAAGACAAGATTCTTCTTGCACACTTAGGTTAAGAACCTGACTGAGGAGATGGCCTCTCAAGATGAGAGCATTGCTAAGCTGACCAAGGAAAAGAAAGCCCTTCAGGAGGCTCATCAGCAGACTCTTGATGACCTGCAGGCAGAGGAAGACAAAGTCAACACTCTGACCAAGGCCAAGACCAAGCTTGAGCAGCAAGTGGATGATGTAAGTTTACAAAGTCTCTTGGATTGGCAAAGCAAGAGCATACCTCTTGAATGTGATGGTATAAAAACTCTTAATTGTATTTCTTAGCTTGAGGGTTCTCTGGAGCAAGAGAAGAAGCTCCGTATGGACCTTGAGAGAGCCAAGAGAAAGCTCGAGGGTGATCTGAAACTGGCCCAGGAATCCATCATGGATCTTGAGAATGACAAGCAGCAGTCTGATGAGAAGATCAAAAAGTAACGTAATTTTTAAATTTGTACAACCATTCTTTTAAAAATTGTGGTCAACTGCATGAACTCTATGTACTTTATAATTGTCACAGGAAGGACTTCGAAATCAGTCAGTTACTCAGCAAGATTGAAGATGAGCAGTCACTGGGTGCTCAGCTTCAGAAGAAGATCAAGGAGCTCCAGGTGACTTAATAATAATACTGTATACTGTTTATTGATTGCCAGCGGGGAAATTACAATTTACACTCTGTTAGTAATCACTACACACAGGCTTGAAATACACACACACATGCTCAGGACCTTTTCAAGTCAGAGTGAGTGGGCTGCCAGCTGGACCAGCGCCCTGAGCGGTTGGGGGGGTTACGATACCTTGCCCAAGGGAACCTGGCAGTGCCGAGGAGGTGAAGTGGCATCTCTCCAGCTACCAAACCACACTCTGTACTTTGGCCCGTACGGGGACTTAACCTGACGACCCTCCGGTTCCCAACCCAACTCCCTATGGATTGAGCTACTGCCACCATATATCATAATACACAAAACATTTCTGCATGTGTTCCCTATGTTGTGTATTAAAAGTGAAAAATTACTGAAAGTCATCACATCTGTATTTAACAGGCTCGTATTGAGGAACTGGAGGAGGAGATCGAGGCTGAGCGTGCTGCTCGTGCCAAGGTTGAGAAGCAGAGAGCTGACCTCTCCAGGGAACTTGAAGAGATCAGTGAGAGGCTGGAGGAGGCCGGTGGTGCCACTGCTGCTCAGATTGAGATGAACAAGAAGCGTGAAGCTGAGTTCCAGAAGCTCCGTCGTGATCTTGAGGAGTCCACTCTGCAGCATGAAGCCACCGCTGCTGCTCTTCGCAAGAAGCAGGCTGACAGCGTTGCTGAGCTGGGAGAGCAGATCGACAACCTCCAGCGTGTAAAGCAGAAGCTTGAGAAGGAAAAGAGTGAATACAAGATGGAGATTGATGACCTCTCCAGCAACATGGAGAACGTTGCTAAAGCAAAGGTAAAAAATGTGTTACATGCTGTTTCATTAACTAAATAAGTATAGTAAATAATGTAATTAATATTATCAATAAAATCTGATCTCTGATCTCATCTCTACTCATCTCTACGCATTAGGGAAATCTTGAAAAGATGTGCCGTACTCTAGAGGACCAACTTAGCGAACTGAAGACCAAGAATGATGAAAACGTCCGTCAAATCAATGATTCAAATGCACAGAAAGCACGTCTCTTGACAGAAAATGGTATCTAAAACTTCTCGACTGAACGATATGTTATATATCTATATATTATTCAGAAACATGACAAAAACTAATGTATCATGACATCTTTTACACAAGGTGAGTTCAGCCGTCAAATTGAAGAGAAAGAAGCTCTTGTCTCCCAGCTGACCAGAGGCAAACAGGCATTCACACAGCAGATTGAGGAGCTGAAAAGACAGATTGAAGAGGAGGTTAAGGTAATGAACCATTGAGTGAGTATGTATTGGTGTTATTCATTGTAGGAATTTTGTAAATCCAATCATATTTCTTACAACAGGCTAAGAATGCTCTTGCCCATGGACTGCAATCAGCCCGCCATGACTGTGATCTGCTGAGGGAGCAGTTTGAGGAGGAGCAGGAGGCCAAGGCCGAGCTGCAGCGTGGAATGTCCAAGGCCAACGGTGAGGTGGCTCAGTGGAGAACTAAGTATGAAACTGATGCTATCCAGCGCACTGAGGAGCTCGAGGAATCCAAGTGAGTAACATTCAATGACCAGTTCAGAAGTGTAACATATTAGCACAACTTAAATACAGATCTTAAAATAACTTTTAGATTAAAGCAGTGCTTTCCTATATTCATCTTGGTTCTGAGACTATGTAATGATTTGTATTTCATTAATGAAAGAATATCTGTTATGAAGTAGTTTCAGTGGAAAACTAATCTTATCTTTTTCAAACAGGAAAAAACTGGCTCAGCGTCTTCAGGAGGCTGAGGAGCAGATTGAGGCAGTGAATTCCAAGTGTGCTTCTCTTGAGAAAACCAAACAGAGGCTCCAGAGTGAGGTGGAGGACCTCATGATTGATGTGGAGAGGGCCAATGGGCTGGCTGCCAACCTGGACAAGAAGCAGAGGAACTTTGACAAGGTAGCATTGTTTACTTTGTGTGGCCAAGCCATATAAACAAATATATTTATTTTTCCTCATAGTGCTACATAACAAACTGAACTGTATTAATGATGGTATTCAGGTGTTGGCAGAGTGGAAACAGAAGTACGAGGAGGGTCAGGCAGAGCTCGAGGGAGCACAGAAGGAGGCTCGTTCTCTCAGCACTGAGCTGTTCAAGATGAAGAACTCTTATGAGGAATCTCTGGATCAGCTGGAGACCATGAAGCGGGAAAACAAGAACCTGCAACGTAAGTTCTACATTATGTCACAGCTACATTGTATTCAACACTCATATTTCTTATATTGTGTTTAACTGTGTTAGAATAAAGTGTTTTTATTTTCCGTTGTAAGGCTTAACAATATAAAACACATGTATTTCTCTGCAGAGGAGATCTCAGATCTGACTGAACAGATTGGTGAGACTGGCAAGAGCATCCATGAGCTGGAGAAGTCCAAGAAGCAGGTGGAGACCGAGAAGGCTGAGATCCAGACGGCTCTTGAAGAGGCTGAGGTACTTTTTTTCTAGGGAATATTAATGGAAAAATATACCAAAAAAAGGTTTAATGGCAAATATTAATATTTAATTCTTTGATATCATTAGGGAACTCTGGAACACGAAGAGTCTAAGATCCTGCGTGTCCAGCTGGAGCTTAACCAGATTAAGGGTGAGGTGGACAGGAAGCTGGCAGAGAAAGATGAGGAGATGGAGCAGATCAAGAGGAACAGCCAGAGGGTGATTGACTCCATGCAGAGCAATCTGGATTCTGAGGTCAGGAGCAGAAACGATGCCCTGAGAATCAAGAAGAAGATGGAGGGAGACCTGAATGAGATGGAGATTCAGCTGAGCCACGCTAATCGGCAGGCTGCTGAGTCCCAGAAGCAGCTGAGGAATGTGCAGGCGCAGCTGAAGGTATTGATAGACAACAAGCTGTTGCACAGACTTTAATCAGTGCAGGTACATTTTGGCATTCATGTGAATATTTTCCTGTTATTTTTTCACTAGGATGCACAACTGCACCTTGATGATGCTGTCAGAGCACAGGAAGACTTCAAGGAACAAGCTGCTATGGTGGATCGCAGGAACGGTCTGATGGTAGCTGAAATCGAGGAACTTAGAGCTGCTCTGGAACAGACAGAGAGAAGTCGCAAGATTGCTGAGCAGGAGCTGGTGGATGCCAGTGAGCGTGTTGGACTTCTACACTCTCAGGTGAACAAGCCCAATCAGTAAACCCTTCAGTAATTCAAATATTTAATGACAATTAAATACCTTGAAAATCAGGCATGTAAAGACTAAAGTGCCTTTTTTGCCTTTTAGAACACAAGCCTTCTGAACTCCAAGAAGAAGCTTGAGTCTGATCTGGTCCAGGTCCAGAGTGAAGTGGATGACACTGTTCAGGAAGCAAGAAATGCAGAGGAGAAGGCCAAGAAGGCCATCACTGATGTAGGTTTACATTCCATTTGTTCTTACTTTCACTCCAATTTGAGAAATGTCTTAGTAACATCTTATGCTGTTTCTTCTAGGCTGCTATGATGGCTGAGGAGCTGAAGAAGGAGCAAGATACCAGCGCTCACCTGGAGAGGATGAAGAAGAACCTGGAGGTTGCTGTTAAGGACCTGCAGCACCGCCTGGATGAGGCTGAGAACCTGGCCATGAAGGGTGGAAAGAAACAGCTCCAGAAACTTGAGTCCAGGGTATGATAGCCACGTTAAGAATTTGATCAACTGAAGCAAGACTTTAGGAAAAGATAGACAGATACTTATTGTCTTGTTTTTTGAAGGTGCGTGAACTGGAGGCAGAGGTTGAGGCTGAGCAGAGACACGGAGCAGATGCCATTAAGGGTGTCCGCAAATATGAGAGGAGGGTAAAGGAGCTCACCTATCAGGTACAGTCACTTTGATAGTTACCATGTACAGTACAAAAATTATCTAATATAGTCACCATTGAAAATACATATGCAAATCTATACTGCCTATTACAGACTGAGGAGGACAAGAAAAACGGTGCCAGGCTGCAAGATCTGGTTGACAAATTGCAGCTGAAGGTCAAGGCCTACAAGAGGCAGGCTGAGGAGGCGGTAAGGACAAAACAGAAAGTTTGACAATATGTCATTGTTATTTTAATGTACAGTAGTACTACGGATCTTTTTGAACATTTACATGTTTTTCTATGTGTTGTATTTTAGGAGGAGCAGGCCAACGTCCATCTGTCCAAGTGCAGGAAGGTTCAGCATGAGCTGGAGGAGGCTGAGGAGCGCGCTGACATCGCAGAGTCCCAGGTCAACAAGCTGAGGGCAAAGAGCCGTGACTCTGGCAAGGTAAATATATACGCTGGCTTAGTGAAAAATAACCAACTAAGTAATTATTTTTTGATATATATATATATATATATATATATATACATACCGATATGTTAGAGCAGATTCTTTACAGTATTATATTCACCTTATAAAGCATTAGGTTTAAATACTATAAAATTAATAGATCACAATTACTGTCCCCTATAGCTTATTCAAACAAACCATTTATGTGTTTCTTACAGGGAAAAGAAGCAGCAGAGTAAAACACACAAGAGTCTGGCTGTGTTGAATCATATAATATGAAATAATTCATGGCGAAACAATAAAAGTTAATCTGTTGATATCAAATTCTGTCTGTAATACTTTCATCGATTTGCTTCTCTCAAAGCTAGATTTTTTTGGGACATGAGAAACGCTAAAAACATTCTTAACATTTGAGGTGAAGGTGAACAATATGGGCTGTTAAGAATACATACAAGGAGAAAAAAGCAAATGTGTTTTCCTGACCTGGAACACGGGCACAAATAATAATAATAATTAAAGCTGCAAGCAGAGATGAACAGGCACTCGCCTCCTCGCAGGTACTGGCAGACGCCAATCTTTGCGGCAGTGCATTTGCGCGGCACTCAGACACTGCAAAGCCAAAGATTGATTTTGCTGCAACTATCTGTGTGTGTGTATGTGTGCTTCTGTCTCTGTGTGGCCCAACCCGCTCTTTCCTTAAAAAGCTTCCATATGGATTTATTTTAAAATTCTGCGTTTTTGTCAAATAAAAAGGAGTGAGCATGATGTATTCTATTCCTAGATCTAGATACTAATCTGAACTAACAACATGATCACTGTCACTAAAACATTCACTCTGTGCTACAGTAAAAAACAAAAAAAAATCATTATTGTATGCATTGTTGCGCTGACACTGCTGCGTTGCTAAATGATAGCAAATCACCAGGAGACTTCCCCAACTCTCTAAAATTCCTCATTTGCCCTCTCACATCTGGCAGGTTAGAAATTACACGGCTGCTGGCCTTTCCACCTCTTCCTCATCCCAGTCAGTCGCCATAGTTCTAGTACTAGGCTGAGGCTACTCTCCCCAATGTGACGTCATCAACCAAATTGATTTAAAGTAACCCAGTAAACACCAAAAATGACAAAAAATTTGTAAAATGATATACATATCTGGAGGTATTTTTTTACCCAGGGGTGGTTTTAACCCTTTTTTAATGCAAGGGGCATGGTCTGTGTTCATGGGTGTGGATAGAGTATAGGGGCGGCTCAATGTCACATGTAGACCACACATTATAAATAGCGAACAACTGTGTCATGTTTGGCCTTATTTAGCCTAGTATGAATGTGATTTACAGTATGAATGCATATTATAAAGAAACAAATAGTCTGTAACATTTTACAATTTGTCACATACTGTTGGAAAAGAAAGATTTTGTATAGTCTGTTACTTTGTGGCTTTTTGAGTTTTTTTGGCCGTTATGCTGGTTATTAACACTTAATCTACTTGTGGTTGTTTTAAAAGAAAAAACATTTTCATCTAGAATACGATTCTGATGCCTTGTGCTCCTTGTTTTAACGAACATTTTGATAATGCATGTATTGCTAATTATATATAATTTACAATGGTTGCACTATATAAATAACATTTTAGTTCATATGCACACATTCAAAAAGATATTTAGATAGGCCTACTTTTTTAAAAACTTTATCACTGTTTTTTGGAGTTCACTGTGCAGTATGTTGGGATATAGTTTGTACACACCGTCAGCTCAGCTGTACTTCACGGAGGGGTGGGACGAGTGAGTTTTAAAAGGAGACAGATGTAGAGTGGTCTGCAGAATACAGAGCATGTGTACCCCCCCAGCCAAAAATATCTTCCCCCGCCTCTGTTGTGAGTTACGTCCTGCATTTGAAACATGTTTAATTTACAATACAGTCAATGTTTATATACTAGTATAACTGTTAAGTAGGCTATTAGATTAATTACTTACAGCTAGGTGTAAAAACCTATGTGTATTACATAACAGTCATACACATGTCCAAGAACTGGTTGGTAATCTTAAAAGCCCCATCCACTCCGGATCCATTACATGGCGTGTAGGAGACTCTTGACTTGAGTTATGGCTGAAATTGTGCTGCTGTTCAGTTTGAATTGAACAACCCATAATTCATACTGCCCTTCTATGAGCTGTCCCTTTTATGGTCTTTTCTGTAGACACAAATAGGTTAAACCATGAATGGTCAAAGTCAGGGCCTGAAATTAGCACCTGACCACCTGCCAGTTTTGGGTGAATTTTGCAATTGGCGTCAATAAAAATTGAGTTATTCAGACGCGTAACTATTGGTAAGCAGGGTATGCAGCTGCTTACGGGCAGACAATGCTCGACAACCGGGGCCCCCTATCGCATTTTCATCACTCGCGAAAGAACCCGGCAGTCCCAGCTGCAGCCACTGACCAATGGGAAGTGAGAACGGGTCAAATTAATTTCTGTGTTTCTGATATGATGACAAGACGTATGTGACAAAACGTACAGCGAAAGACGTCCTGCCAACATGTACACATTTTAACATCAATGTACGCTTTAACGTGTTTGACTAAAAAGCCGCTGAAACTTATTGCAGTTTTAATCCTTTCGGTTCCTTGCAGCAGGCAGAGCAGCTGCTTTGTTACCCCGTGACTGGTGCACGCACTGGCCCTGGTGTTTCCACATCATGCTTTCTAACTCTGGTACTGTAACTAGTCAGCAGACTGGCATTTTTCAGAAGCTTCAACCACTGCCTTGTGCTTGAAATGTCCGCCCCCACAACACTAGGCGTCCTCTGACCTCTCTACTTCTCAGGACTTATATCCATAGTTGACACATATCTAATTACATTGAGTTGGCGAAATGCAGCACACAGAATGTTAGACGAGTTATTAAAAGAACCCATATAGACAGACATACTTCAAGATTATTACAAAACTGATTGCTTTATGGGCTTGCTTTCAAAGCTGGCCGAGCGATGTACAAGATAGGCAGATAAAACATCTTTTATTTTATAAGGGAAATAACCAAGAGCCACCACATATTTTAATTAAGTAGCTAATTTTGTCAGTTATCAGTTATTAAAAGGTCACTTGTTTGAATGCAGTAATTACTTCCATGATCATTATGTGTGGTGAGCATAAGTTATTTATTATTATAAACAAAAACAAGTTTACAGAGCTTTGATAATTTTTCTTTCAAAGAAACCTAAATAGCATGTTGCTCACTCTGACCAAGTGAGGTAGACTCTAGAAGGGGGGGTGCTTTGCTGTGAGAAATCAATCAGCTGTGTGCTCACTGCAACCGCCTTGGTGGGCAAACAGGCCTCTGAACATCAAATAATCTTAAATGAGAAGCATTGTAGGAGCCCATACATGAAACATTTTAGTCATTGTTTGAAACTGTGTGAGATTTTATTACATAAAAGATTAGTGAACATCCTATTCGATGAAATCTTAGAATAGATGCATGATGTATTTTACTGTACAGTACATTAGACTTGATGTGACACCACTGTTTCTCTCATCTAATATGTAGTACAGTAGCTTGTGTAAATTGTACATTTGCATAAAAGATACATTTTGAAAATTATTTTTGGGCATTTTGAACATTCCCCGAACAGAGAAACATATCTCAATCAATTACATCTGCATATCCACTAAAATAGTATCCACTAAAATACAATTTGTGACATCCAGGGCAAATCTCAAAGCTTGACAAGATTTTTCTGGTAACACTTACAATAGAGTATGTTTCCTAATGTTTAAAGCCAAATTCCAGTTGGTTTGCACCCTCCCACTTTGATGCCATGCCCACTTCTCCCCCCTTCAAACAGCAACTTTTGAAACAACTCAAATTTCAAAATGGAGCTTGACCGAGGGGCCCCTAAGAAATTTGGCTTACAGACGATAGCATATGTTCTACATCGCAGCCCAAGACATCTCAGAGCCTGAATGATTGAAATTAAATTTCCGGAGACATTGACAGTTTTGTAATATCATGTTAAGTTAGTTTAGAAATGGCAATAATAAATGTGCAATTGTAAAAATATAATTACATTTATATAAATAATTTGCTTATTTAGTTATTAAAAATATTACATAGTAAGTCATATCTGGGTAAGTTTTAAAATACACACTAAAGATGGCAATAATCCCAATAATAATCAAATTCACATGATTTAAAAAGTCTTGCATTTTCAGCAAAGGTTGCCAAAAGCTTTAAAAACTAAGACCAAAATCACATCAGGACAAAACAAGTCCCCTCCCATCACATACCCTTCACCATACATTGGTGATTGGCATGGGATACTTTCCAAAAAAATCATCTCTTAATCATCTCTTAAAGTTCCCTTGGCCTTTGGAATTAAAATAGCCCCCCATCACCACATACCCTTCACCATACATAGAGATTGGAATGGGATACTTTCCATAAAATCATTTGTCAATGCAAATCAAACCGGCTATTAGGCTAACTGAAATAACACCATGCCAATCTCTATGTATGGTGAAGGGTATGTGATGATGTGGGGTATTTTAATTCCAAAGGCCAAGGGAACTTTATCAGGATGCATAGTATCCTGATCCATGTAATAACTGGCCTTTAATAATAAAACCTGCCTCTATGGGAATTTAACATAGGGGGGTGTATACTTATGCCCCCTATATTTTAAGGAAGAACATGTATTTATTTACAATACATTATTCATTCACAAAGAAAATTGGTGTCCTTAAAAGGTTGGATTTTACCTCATTTTTTAATTAAGGCATTAAGATAAATTTCCAAAACATGTTTTTTTTTATTCCTCTTTTTAGTCAACTTAAGCATGGGCATGTAAATTTATGAGCACCACTGTATATGAAAACTAATCTCCTCTAGGCATCTCTAATCCACTCAGCACAGGTTTTGTAGGAGTCAAGAATTTACCAAACAAGCGCAAGCACGAAATAATTTAAGACCATAATGTCAGTGTTCATCTACCTCTCATGCATTTGCTGTCTGTCAGAAAACTTCCACATATAAATTTAAAATCTCACAACAGTCTCAAATTAAAGAATCTCAATCATCAATTATCAAACATCTTAAAGATAGTAATCTTCATCTTAAACTGTGTCAACACCACCATTTCCTGTTATAATCTTTAATTAAATGTATCAGTGTTTTAAAAGAAATCAAAAGCAGTTTACTTAGGGTAGCGATTCTCCCAAATATAGAACCAGGAAAAATGCATTTGCCTCAGCTGTCACCCTTACCATAACTGGCAAGTAAGTCCGCTGCAACCTTTGCTTGGTAAGCACACCAGACTGAATATAAGGGGTCCATGTGGATGCCTTAGACCATGTGGTGGAAGACCAGTGAAGTTCCAGCTTGTGGTGAGGTGATTTACTACTATGCATCATACCAATTAGTTTGTTCTCATTTTGGAAATTACTGAACATTATACAGTTTTCAAAATATAATGTAATCACAATTGGAATCAGAATCAGCTTTATTGACCCGGTTTGCGTAAACAAGCATGACATTTGACTGTGGTTAATCGTTGCTCTTAAAGTACAATACTCACTTAACCCTTGTGTTGAGCTTCGAGTCCCCGGTGACCCTCACGTACAGTGTGATGTAATTTCACGTGAACTAGAGGGGTCCTCGCCCTTCGGGGTCCCAGAGACCCATCCTGCATCGAACGTGTTTCCCGCTCGCATCATCTTGTCTTTCGGGTCCCAGAAACCCTCCTGTATTCAATTGTATTTTTCCGCTACCGTGGCCTGGTCCTCTGGGGTCCCGAGACCCATCCTGCATCCATACGTGTTAAACTAAAGAAGTACCCGTGACACGAAGGATAATGCAAGGCTTAACATATAGGAAAAAAACAAGAAAGACAGTAAGAAATATTTAAAAAATAGTGTTAATAAAAATATTTTATAACAAATTTACAAAAATAAATACAATAATTAAACTGAGGGAATGAATAGTACAATATGAGTATAGTCGAGATTTACCATTTAAATTTTAAATATAGTACAAGGCAGTTCAGTGCTAGAATGAATGTATGTATTCAATGCACTCTGTGCATCTTTGACACAAGATTAAATTTATATATATATATATATATATATATATATATATATATATATATATATATATATATTTACATATCCTTACAATGAGATATAACAAAATATGTTAGATCAAATAAAGTTTCAATTAATTTGAGGTTGTTCAGAGCACTGACTAACCCATGATGTTTTCAATAGGATTGTGGAGTGCAGCATTCTTTTCACAAGGGGAACCGATAAGGTATGTACAACTTTTATTTCAAGTATTTGTGTGTTTTATCTGTGACCTTAGGTGTTTTGCACTCAATTACGACAATAATTGAAAATAAATAATATTTTGATATTGATATATTGTTGATGTTTAGTACAACACCAAGCATTTAGGAACTGTTCAATGATATGAACAGAAACCATCATTCTAAGATTGCTATTGTTTGACTTACTGACTTGTAATGATGCGCGGAACTCAATTTGACAGGAATATGTAAATTATTTCATTGAACGATATAATTCTGGGCTTTCCGGTCATTGGCTAGAAGACATTAGTTTACTGTACATATATACAGTAGATTATTCTTATTTGTAATTACTCCACAGAAGTAAACCGCCACCATGAGTACGGACGCGGAGATGGCCATTTATGGCAAAGCTGCCATTTACCTTCGTAAGCCAGAAAAGGAGAGAATTGAGGCTCAAAGTGCACCATTTGATGCCAAGAGTGCCTGCTACGTGGCCGATGTCAAGGAGCTGTACTTGAAGGCAAAAATCCTCAAGAAAGATGGTGCCAAAGTCACCGTCGAAGTCCTGACCACTAAGGAGGTTAGTGTCATGAAGTCATAGTAAACTAGGAATTCAATATGATTAGTTCTCATTGTGTCTAATGTCCTGTTGCAGGAGAGGACAGTTAAAGAAGATGACGTCCATCCAATGAACCCTCCCAAGTATGACAAGATTGAGGACATGGCCATGATGACCCATCTCAATGAAGCCTCTGTGCTGTATAACCTCAAAGAGCGTTATGCAGCATGGATGATCTACGTAAGACAATCTGCCAAATGAGAAAAGAACTATTGTGAATTGCTAAACTTGTAGGAAACATAGCGTTAAGTGTGGAATCTCTATGCTCCCTTTCAGACCTACTCTGGGTTGTTCTGTGCCACTGTGAACCCCTACAAGTGGCTTCCAGTGTACGATGCTGAATGTGTAGCCGCCTATAGAGGCAAGAAGCGTATGGAGGCTCCACCCCACATCTTCTCTGTCTCTGACAACGCTTTTCAGTTCATGCTTACTGGTAAGTCATTACCAAAACAACGTAGAATTTATCAGTATAAAGGGGTTTTTGTTGCAGTAAAACAGTAAATTTTGTTTTTTTATTACAGATAGGGAGAACCAGTCTGTCTTGATCACGTAAGTTTAGTACATATACATTTGTTGACTTTGTTTGACAGTCAAATAACTTGATCAAATTCTAAAAAGTCTATGTCTATACCTAGTGGAGAATCTGGTGCTGGAAAGACTGTGAACACCAAGCGTGTCATCCAGTACTTTGCAACAATCTCAGTTGGTGGACCAAAGAGAGACGACTCAAAGGTATGTCACTGTATGGTTACAATTCAGGGTTCTTCGTCTATAGAATATTTTTCAAGGGGGAAAAAGTGATTTTCTAACTGTAATTCCAAACCTGGATTACAGGGGTCACTGGAGGATCAGATTATTGCAGCCAATCCCCTGCTGGAGGCCTATGGTAACGCCAAAACTATTAGGAATGACAACTCTTCTCGTTTTGTAAGTATGGAATAATTTCTACAAATGAAAGAGGTCTTGTTACAGATTGCCAATGTGGAGGGAAATTAAAAATCCTTTGTCCCAAACAGGGTAAATTTATCAGAATTCATTTCGGCACAACTGGCAAACTGGCTAGTGCTGATATTGAGACATGTAAGTAATAATAATCATAGTACATATAAACGACTGGAATGGGTCAGACTGTAATTTATGAACAATATCTATAGATCTGCTGGAGAAGTCAAGAGTGACATACCAGCTTTCTGATGAAAGAGGCTACCACATCTTCTTCCAGATGATGACCGGCCACATCCCTGCTATACTTGGTAAGAAGATTGAGAGTATGCACATTGTTTAACCTGTTTTCATATGAAGAACATGTTCTGACGTGTTCACCCTTTTTTGATCTCCAGATATGGCACTCATCACAACCAACCCCTACGACTTCCCCATGTGTAGCATGGGTCAGATCACTGTGGCCAGTATTGATGACAAAGTTGAGCTGGAAGCCACTGATGTAAGTGATTTTTAATTTCGAATATTTAAATATACCAACATAAAAACTACTCTTTTAAGTGCATTTTTCTGAAGTGATTATGTTTGTGTGGACCTCTTTTGAACTCAGAATGCCATTGATATCCTGGGCTTCACTAATGAAGAGAAGGTGAGCATCTACAGGATGACTGGTGCTGTGCTCCACCATGGTAACATGAAGTTCAAGCAGAAGCAGCGTGAGGAGCAGGCTGAGCCTGATGGCACAGAGGGTGAGTATTTAATGCCAGCGAATAGCTTGGAGAAAAAAGTAATACAGGTCTTAATTACACTGGTTTCATATCATGATGGAAATCTCTGAACTACTTTCAGAGGCTGACAAGGTTGCTTACTTGCTGGGTCTGAACTCCGCTGACATGCTCAAGGCTCTGTGCTATCCCAGAGTGAAGGTCGGAAATGAGTATGTCACCAAGGGACAGACTGTACCTCAGGTAATTAAGATAAACTGGTATCACTTCTGTTTAATATGTAATAGCCTGGTCCAACCAGACTCTAGTACATTTAAAACTATTGGATCTGCCCAGAGCGACTCTGGATCTGCCATACCCGATCACTAACTTTTGGTTGTGACGTTGGCTTAACATCGCAAGCGTACGCCTTAGCCAACTCCTTCACCACTAATGGTGCGAGCTGGAAAATCAAACTTTTCCTGAACCTTATGTTGAGGAGGGCCACAACATCATGGCTACCAAAACTCAGCAAAGGCTGTTTTTGCTCTGGCTTTCACTTCTGGATATTCTGCAGCGTTGCCATAACCTGACCGAATGGCTTCACTTGCTTCTTCCTCCGCCGCCATTATGGAACTACATGATGATTGATTTTAAACAAATCACATCCTTGTTTTTATTCAGGTGATGAACGCAGTGCCTGCCTTGGCCAAGTCTATCTATGAGAGGATGTTCTTGTGGATGGTCATCCGTATCAACCAGAGTTTGGACACTAAACAAGCAAGACAGTTCTACATTGGTGTCCTGGATATTGCTGGCTTTGAAATCTTTGACGTAAGCTTTATTTCAAACAATTCAGAGGCCAATACTTTTCATGAAAGAATCCTTATTGCCCTACCAGAGATTATACAAATTATTTGTTCCATCACAGTTCAACACCTTGGAACAGCTGTGCATCAACTTCACCAATGAGAAACTGCAACAGTTCTTCAACCACACTATGTTTGTCCTGGAGCAAGAGGAGTACAAAAAGGAGGGTATTATCTGGGATTTCATTGACTTTGGCATGGACTTGGCGGCTTGCATTGAGCTCATTGAAAAGGTAATCAATTTGGTAATTATATCTAATTTTTCTTAATTTGAATTAATGTATAACTTAATGACATACGTCTTTACATCTTTTACAAGCCCATGGGAATCTTCTCCATCCTTGAAGAGGAGTGCATGTTCCCCAAGGCCACAGACACATCCTTCAAGAACAAGTTGTATGACCAGCATCTTGGCAAAAACAAAGCATTTGAGAAGCCTAAGCCTGCAAAGGGCAAGATTGAGGCCCACTTCTCCCTGGTGCACTACGCCGGTACCGTGGACTACAATATCACTGGCTGGCTGGACAAGAACAAGGATCCACTGAATGACTCTGTTGTTCAGCTGTACCAGAAATCCCCAGTGAAACTGCTGTCTGTTCTGTATCCTCCCGTCGTTGAGGGTATGATAGTAACTACAGTTAACCAAAATACCTTTTAAGGTTATACTGTATATTTTTAACTAACTGTAGCATGTGCTCATATAAATGATATGTCACATTCTAACATAACATGTCTATTTAAAAACATTTACAGAAACTGGTGGTGGAAAGAAGGGTGGCAAGAAGAAGGGTGGTTCCATGCAGACTGTGTCTTCACAGTTTAGGGTAAGGTTTAACATTGCAAAATTATCTCATATACAGTATCTCAATGTATGATCAATATATGCATGATATAACTCAATATTTTGGATCTACAGGAGAACTTGGGCAAGCTGATGACTAACTTGAGGAGCACCCATCCTCACTTTGTGCGCTGCCTGATTCCCAATGAGTCAAAGACTCCAGGTACATAGAAAAATTAATCTCAAGAGATTATCTGAGTGATTTTTTGTTGGTATGCTTTACTTAATTTTAGAGCCTTACTATTTATTCAAGGAAGTAATTGAGAAATGTAATGTTTACAGGTCTGATGGAGAACTTCCTGGTCATCCACCAGCTCAGGTGTAACGGTGTGCTGGAGGGTATCAGAATCTGCAGGAAAGGTTTCCCCAGCAGAATTCTCTATGCTGACTTCAAGCAGAGGTATCACTGGATCCTTAAAGAATTTTGATGAATTGTTAAACGAAATGCTCACACTGACCATTAACTGTCATAAAAAGGTACAAGGTGCTGAATGCCAGTGTCATCCCCGAGGGCCAGTTCATTGACAACAAGAAGGCTTCAGAGAAGTTGCTTGGGTCAATTGATGTTAATCACGATGAGTACAAATTTGGACACACCAAGGTAAGCCCAGTGATTGCAATTATATACTTTAGTTGTACATTCAAATGATGGTTAATGCATTTTGTCTGTTAAACAAAAAAGGTATCTTAGAAAATAGAGAACTTTCACCACCATGTGGCCATTGATAAAGCAGGTTACATTTTCTCTTGTGCAACAAGTAATAGTAAAAGATTAGTAAAAGGGCTTATACAGGATAAGTATTCTAGAAAAAAGCACAGCTGCCACCAGCCATTTAGAATACCGTAATTGTGTTTTACTGTTTACAGAATTTTGCTACATAACCTGAACCTGATGAAGATAAAAAAAAATGTTTTCTAAATAACATAATACATTCACATGATTGTGTGGGGTACATGCTCTCTGAGTCATTTCTGGTTTAATGTTTAGAATAGTGTATAGTGCAGACATGAAGTCATATTCCATTTTCTCTTTGATCAGGTGTTCTTCAAGGCCGGTCTGCTGGGTGTCCTAGAGGAGATGAGAGATGAAAAACTGGCATCTCTGGTCACCATGACTCAGGCTTTGTGCCGTGGTTTCCTCATGAGAACAGAGTTTGTGAAGATGACAGAGAGGAGGTATGTTGAAAACAACGATTTTGAGTGCAGTGCCGCAGAATGAATAATGAAGAATAACTTTGCACCTAAGTACAACTTTTTTTCAACAGGGATTCTATATTTACCATCCAGTACAATGTCCGCTCATTCATGAATGTCAAACACTGGCCATGGATGAAGGTGTACTACAAGATCAAGCCTCTGCTGAAGAGTGCTGAAACTGAGAAGGAGCTGGCATCTATGAAGGAGAACTTTGATAAGATGAAAACTGACTTGGCTGCTGCCCTGGCCAAGAAGAAGGAACTGGAGGAGAAGATGGTGTCCCTTCTGCAGGAGAAGAATGATCTGCAGCTGCAAGTAGCATCTGTAAGTACACACCAACGGACAGTTCTGCTTTTTCAAGTTTTTATGTTAATGTGCTGACATCTCTTTTTGGAAAACTAACTAGGAATCAGAGAATCTGAATGATGCTGAAGAGAGATGTGAGGGACTCATCAAGAGTAAGATTCAGCTGGAGGCCAAACTCAAAGAGACAACTGAGAGACTGGAGGATGAAGAGGAAATCAACGCTGAGCTCACTGCCAAGAAGAGAAAGCTGGAGGATGAATGCTCTGAGCTCAAGAAGGATATTGATGACCTGGAACTTACCTTGGCCAAAGTGGAAAAAGAGAAACATGCCACAGAGAACAAGGTTCGTAAATAAAAATCTGTCCAGCTGATCAAGTATGATTATAATGACGGTTTAAAGACAAGATTCTTCTTGCACACTTAGGTTAAGAACCTGACTGAGGAGATGGCCTCTCAAGATGAGAGCATTGCTAAGCTGACCAAGGAAAAGAAAGCCCTTCAGGAGGCTCATCAGCAGACTCTTGATGACCTGCAGGCAGAGGAAGACAAAGTCAACACTCTGACCAAGGCCAAGACCAAGCTTGAGCAGCAAGTGGATGATGTAAGTTTACAAAGTCTCTTGGATTGGCAAAGCAAGAGCATACCTCTTGAATGTGATGGCTAAAAACTATTAATCACATTTCTTAGCTTGAGGGTTCTCTGGAGCAAGAGAAGAAGCTCCGTATGGACCTTGAGAGAGCCAAGAGAAAGCTCGAGGGTGATCTGAAACTGGCCCAGGAATCCATCATGGATCTTGAGAATGACAAGCAGCAGTCTGATGAGAAGATCAAAAAGTAACGTAATTTTTGGATTAGTACAACCATTCTTTTAAAAATGGTGGTCAACTGCATGAACTCTATGTACTTTATAATTGTCACAGGAAGGACTTTGAAATCAGTCAGTTACTAAGCAAGATTGAAGATGAGCAATCACTGGGTGCTCAGCTTCAGAAGAAGATCAAGGAGCTCCAGGTGAAATATCGCATTACACAAAACATTTTGGCATGTGTTCCCAATGTTGTGTATTAAAGTGAAAATTAACTGAAAGTCATCACATCTATATTCAACAGGCTCGTATTGAGGAACTGGAGGAGGAGATCGAGGCTGAGCGTGCTGCTCGTGCCAAGGTTGAGAAGCAGAGAGCTGACCTCTCCAGGGAACTTGAAGAGATCAGTGAGAGGCTGGAGGAGGCCGGTGGTGCCACTGCTGCTCAGATTGAGATGAACAAGAAGCGTGAAGCTGAGTTCCAGAAGCTCCGACGTGATCTTGAGGAGTCCACTCTGCAGCATGAAGCCACCGCTGCTGCTCTTCGCAAGAAGCAGGCTGACAGCGTTGCTGAGCTGGGAGAGCAGATCGACAACCTCCAGCGTGTAAAGCAGAAGCTTGAGAAGGAAAAGAGTGAATACAAGATGGAGATTGATGACCTCTCCAGCAACATGGAGAATGTTGCTAAAGCAAAGGTACACAATGTGTTACATGCCATTTTATTAACTAAATAAGTATAGTAAATAATGTAATTATTATAAATGAAATCTGATCACTATCTCAGATCTACTCATCTCTTACTCATTAGGGAAATCTTGAAAAGATGTGCCGTACTCTAGAGGACCAACTTAGCGAACTGAAGACCAAGAATGATGAAAACGTCCGTCAAATCAATGATTCAAATGCACAGAAAGCACGTCTCTTGACAGAAAATGGTATCTAAAACTTCTCGACTGAACGATATGTTATATATCTATATATTATTCAGAAGCATGACAAAAACTAATGTATCATGACATCTTCCACACAAGGTGAGTTCAGCCGTCAAATTGAAGAGAAAGAAGCTCTTGTCTCCCAGCTGACAAGAGGCAAACAGGCATTCACACAGCAGATTGAGGAGCTGAAAAGACAGATTGAAGAGGAGGTTAAGGTAATGAACCATTGAGTGAGTATGTATTGGTGTTATTCGTTTTAGGAATTTTGTAAATCCAATCATATTTCTTACAACAGGCCAAGAATGCGCTTGCCCATGGACTGCAATCAGCCCGCCATGACTGTGATCTGCTGAGGGAGCAGTTTGAGGAGGAGCAGGAGGCCAAGGCCGAGCTGCAGCGTGGAATGTCCAAGGCCAACGGTGAGGTGGCTCAGTGGAGAACTAAGTATGAAACTGATGCTATCCAGCGCACTGAGGAGCTTGAAGAATCCAAGTGAGTAACATTCAAACAATTCAATGGAAGTTTACAAGTTTAACATTTTAGCACAACTCAAATACAGTTCTCGCATTTAAACAAATGTTATAAACAGGGTTTTCAATTGTTTGTATTTAGTATCTTTAGTAGTGTATTTAGTAATTTTAGATTAAAGCAGTGCTTTTTCATATTCCTTTTCAAACAGGAAAAAGCTGGCTCAGCGTCTACAGGAGGCTGAGGAGCAGATTGAGGCAGTGAATTCCAAGTGTGCTTCTCTTGAGAAAACCAAACAGAGGCTCCAGAGTGAGGTGGAGGACCTCATGATTGATGTGGAGAGGGCCAATGGGCTGGCTGCCAACCTGGACAAGAAGCAGAGGAACTTTGACAAGGTAGCATTGTTTACTTTGTGTGGCCAAGCCATACAAACAATTAAATATATATTTATTTTTCCTCATAGTGCTACATAACCAACTGAACTGTATTAATGATGGTATTCAGGTGTTGGCAGAGTGGAAACAGAAGTACGAGGAGGGTCAGGCAGAGCTCGAGGGCGCACAGAAGGAGACTCGTTCTCTCAGCACTGAGCTGTTCAAGATGAAGAACTCTTATGAGGAATCTCTGGATCAGTTGGAGACCATGAAGCGGGAAAACAAGAACCTGCAACGTAAGTTCTACATTATGTAACCGCTACATTGTATTCAACACTTATATTTCTTATATTGTTTTCAACTGTGTTACAATAAAGTGTTTTTAATTTCCATTGTAAGGCTTAACAATATAAAACACATGTATCTCTCTGCAGAGGAGATCTCAGATCTAACTGAACAGATTGGTGAGACTGGCAAGAGCATCCATGAGCTGGAGAAGTCCAAGAAGCAGGTGGAGACCGAAAAGGCTGAGATCCAGACGGCTCTTGAAGAGGCTGAGGTACTTTTTTTCTAGGGAATATCATGGAATAATATACTAAAAAAAGGTTTAATGGCAAATATTAATATTTAATTCTTTGATATCATTAGGGAACTCTGGAACACGAAGAGTCTAAGATCCTGCGTGTCCAGCTGGAGCTAAACCAGATTAAGGGTGAGGTGGACAGGAAGCTGGCAGAGAAAGATGAGGAGATGGAGCAGATCAAGAGGAACAGCCAGAGGGTGATTGACTCCATGCAGAGCACTCTGGATTCTGAGGTCAGGAGCAGAAACGATGCCCTGAGAATCAAGAAGAAGATGGAGGGAGACCTGAATGAGATGGAGATTCAGCTGAGCCACGCCAATCGGCAGGCTGCTGAGTCCCAGAAGCAGCTGAGGAATGTGCAGGCGCAGCTGAAGGTATTGATAGACAACAAGCTGTTGCACAGACTATGATCAGTGCAGGTACATTTTGGCATTCATTTGAATATTTTCCCGTTATTTTTTTTCACTAGGACGCACAACTGCACCTTGATGATGCTGTCAGAGCACAGGAAGACTTCAAGGAACAAGCTGCTATGGTGGATCGCAGGAACGGTCTGATGGTAGCTGAAATCGAGGAACTCAGAGCTGCTCTGGAACAGACAGAGAGAAGTCGCAAGATTGCTGAGCAGGAGCTGGTGGATGCCAGTGAGCGTGTTGGACTTCTGCACTCACAGGTGAACAAGCCCAATCATTTCTTCAGTAATTCAAATAATCTAATCACAAATAACGTAAAAATCAGGCATGTAATGGCTAAAGTGCCTTTTTGCCTTTTAGAACACAAGCCTTCTGAACTCCAAGAAGAAGCTTGAGTCTGACCTGGTCCAGGTCCAGAGTGAAGTGGATGACACTGTTCAGGAAGCAAGAAATGCAGAGGAGAAGGCCAAGAAGGCCATCACTGATGTAGGTTTACTTTCCATTTGTTCTTACTTTCACTCCTATATGTTCAAGAAATTTCTCATTAACATCGTATGCTGTTTCTTCTAGGCTGCTATGATGGCTGAGGAGCTGAAGAAGGAGCAGGATACCAGCGCTCACCTGGAGAGGATGAAGAAGAACCTGGAGGTTGCTGTTAAGGACCTGCAGCACCGCCTGGATGAAGCTGAGAACCTGGCCATGAAGGGTGGCAAGAAACAGCTCCAGAAACTTGAGTCCAGGGTATGATAGTTACGTTAAGAATTTGCACAACGGAAGCAAGACTTTAGGAAAAGAAAGACAGATACTTATTGTCCTGTTTTATGAAGGTGCGTGAACTGGAGGCAGAGGTTGAGGCTGAGCAGAGACGCGGAGCAGATGCCGTTAAGGGTGTCCGCAAATATGAGAGGAGGGTGAAGGAGCTCACCTATCAGGTACAGTCACTTTGATAGTTACCATGTACAGTACAAAAATGATCTAATATAGTCACCATTGAAAATACATATGCAAATCTATACTGCCTATTACAGACTGAGGAGGACAAGAAAAACGGTGCCAGGCTGCAAGATCTGGTTGACAAATTGCAGCTGAAGGTCAAGGCCTACAAGAGGCAGGCTGAGGAGGCGGTAAGGACAAAACAGAAAGTTTGACAATATGTCATTGTTATTTTAATGTACAGTAGTACTACGGATCTTTTTGAATATTTACATTTCTTTCTATGTCTTGTATTTCAGGAGGAACAGGCCAACGTCCATCTGTCCAAGTGCAGGAAGGTTCAGCATGAGCTGGAGGAGGCTGAGGAGCGCGCTGACATCGCAGAGTCCCAGGTCAACAAGCTGAGGGCAAAGAGCCGGGACTCTGGCAAGGTAAATATATACGCTGGCTTAGTGAAAAATAACCAACTAAGCAATTATTCTTTGATGTGTATGTATACTGTATATCAATATGTTAGAGCAGATTCTTTACAGTATTATATTCACCTTATAAAGCATTAGGTTTAAATACTATAACATTAACAGATCACAGTTATTGTCCCCTATCACTTATTCACACAAACCATTTATGTGTTTCTTACAGGGAAAAGAAGCAGCAGAGTAAAACACACAACGGTCTGGCTGGGTTAAATCATATAATATGAAACAATTCATGCCGAAACAATAAAGGTTAAACTGTTGATATTAAATTCTGTCTGTTATACTTTCATTGCTTTGCTTCTCTCAAAAGGTAGACTTTTTTGGGACATGAAAAACACTAAAAACATGAATGAATGCACTGTAAGTTTTATTCATTTCTAAAAACTAAGCAGACTTCTTTTTCTCTTGGAGGTAACTAATGACCTAATCAATCAAAATGATACAGAGAAGCTTATAACAAAACTTTGTGCTGTCATTTATCAACTGAAGATCCCAAAAAGATCAAAATCGTGGAGAAAATGTAAAAACAATACAGTAGTGAACTGGTTTGTGTTTGTGGTTTGTGTCGTCCTTCTCTGAGGACGCCTTTGTCCCACTGGACTCGTCCTGCATACTTTTCACCCTGAGACTCTGGGACCTCATCTCCTTCATGGAGGTGGTGGAGAGGCTTTATTTGCATAAAAGCTTAGTGGTTGTTTCAGCAAAAAAGTGTGAAAGAGAGATGGAGGAGAGTAGGGAAAAGAAATGCAGCTGAACAAATGCGCATTTTAAATGGCGTTCAAAAAAAATATAACGTGTTTGGGAAACACTGGGAACTCATGATGCTTGTTTTTATTTACGGAGAAAGGCCAGAATGAGGCTAAAGTTTCACTGAGTCAAGGCCGTGACACTGCTGCCTTCATTTACTCTTTGGAAACTTCCAATGTCGATGATTGTCATCTTGAATCTATATTGTGTATTTTGGTTTAAAAAAGAGCAATCATTGATAACTTTTGCTGTATGTTACTGTTCTTAAATTACGCAACATAATGATGGATCTTTTCTACTCGTTTTCCAGAGACTATATGTTATTTATAGCAGTCGGGGTGTAATGACCATTTAAAAAAAATGTAGTAAAAAGTGTAACGTTATATTGGAAAATGTTACTAACCATAAACTTACTGGCAACAACCAAACATATGTAAAGCCTTCACCACAAATGTATACAATAAATACTGCAATATACACACTATATTACTTTTAATGAACCTTAAATCCATAGCAATACAAAATGTATAAAAATAAACAGTACTGTACGTTACCTCTGCCTTTGTGTCCGTGAATCAGCCTCCGTCACGCCTCTCAGGAACGAGCCGATGCTAACGTTAGCAGCTCTGCGTCTCCAAAGCGAAGCATGTTTATGCATATGCATGTTTTCTAAAGTCATTTTCCCCGCCGTGTACTACGCTAAAGTCTGCCCGACATACTTTTCAAAAACACACACAGTGTTCGCTGACTAGTCTTAAACTAGCAAACACACTTACCTTGGGCTCTGCACTGTGCCCGGTGCAAGATAGGGCCCTAAATCTGTACAACAAGATTCATATCATGACATCACCAACATCAACACATTATATATATATATATATATATATATATATATATATATATATATATATATTAGATGTGAGAGGTTCCATATATGCTTCAAATATATAGAAATCTATATATCATCAGTAAAACGTTGTCATCATTCACTTAAAAATTTTTTATTTGCTTCAAAAAATCCCAACGTATCCTTCTGATAGGAGCAGGATACATTTATTTCTAAGTTGCATTTTGGCGAGAGTTATGCTTTCACGTTACAGATTATCAATCTTTTTCAGATACCATAAGTTATTTAAAGGACATTTTTGGAATTTTTAAGCCTTTATTTTTGACAGTACAGCTGAAGACATGAAAGGGGAGAGAGGGGTAATGACATGCAGCAAAGGGCTGCAGGTCGGAATCAAACCTGGGCCCGCCGCGTCGAGGAGTCAACCTCCAGATACGGACGGCAGCTCCACCAACTGAGCTAACTGGCCGCACAGATTTAATTTAATTTTTTTAAATATCAGTCATGCATAATTCCCTGAAAAATTATACTTTCTAGTAAATTAACTAAGTAATTGATTTTAAACATTTGAAGTATCATTTAAATGTTTTTTTAGTTACAAAGTTGTGTTGTAATGAGTTGTAATGTGCAAAGTGGTGCAGCTGTAATGTAGCCCTACCTTTTTATATAGGCGCTTTTTTAAAATGCTTTGCACTGGTCATGGGGTACTTTGCACGGAGAATATTTCACACACATTATTGTAAAAGTTTGATAACTACTGACCTATATTATATTAAAAAGTGTACTGTATTGGAAAATGTTACCAAGCCAACCTCTAACGTTAGTCCAGGTGGTCGGAGACAGAAGTTACTTCCTTTTGTGGAGCTAACGGTGTATTTCTAGATAGTTTTCAGTTCTAATAGATCTGGCAGAAACAGAAGAAGAGAGCAGGTAGGTGAGAGACTTATCCTGTCCTACTGCTCCCTATTTTTGTACTTTGTCCCGCTAATCTCCCGATTTTCACCATGATATCATGGAGGATATGTCTGGTACAACCTGGCAACCCTAACCCAAAACAAGCCCGCCGGACGTGCCATGCGTCACTCGTCACGTTCAAGCTTACATTCAAATTAAAGTGAACTGAAAATGTGTGAAACAGCTCCTAAAAAGAAGACGTTTGTGTTAAAATGTCTGTCCTTTTGGTGCAAGACCTTAGCGTTTGTAGCCGCTAGCCATGTCTGCAAACACCGTGCGTTGTTGTAAAGTTTGTTATGCAATATTTTGCAAAGTTAATGACCAGGGAAAATACGTTAGCAGACATGCTAATTATAGCATACACATCCATGCTTTGGAGGCGCAGAGCTGCTAACGTTAGCATCTGCTCGTGCCTGAGAGGTATGTATGAAGACGGAGGCTCATTCACGGACACGAAGGCAGAGGTAACACACTACAGTTTATGTTTCTACATTATGTATTTCCATGCATTTTAGGCTCTTCATTAGTAATTTCTACATGTATTTATTGCAATTGTGGTGTAGTGTAAACGTAAAGTTATATCTGGTGGGGACGTTGCTAGTAGGCGTTACGTAAGAGGTTGGCTTGGTAACATTTTCCAATATACACTTTTTAATATAATACAGGTCAGTAGTTATCAAAGTTTTACAATAAAAAAAGTGTGTGAAATATTCTCTGTGCAAAGTACCCCAAGACCAGTGCAAAGCATTTAAAAAAACAAATCCTGTATAAAGAGGTATTTCTACATTACGGCTGCACCACTTTGCACATTACCACTCATTACAACACAACAACTTTGTAACTAAAAAAACATTTAAATGATACTTCAAATGTTTAAAATCAATTACTTAGTTAATATACTAGTAAGTATAATGTTTTGGGGAATAATGCATGACAGATATTTACGCGGCGGGACCAGGTTTGATTACGACCTGCGGCCCTTTGCTGCATGTCATTACCCCTCTTTCATGTCTTCAGCTGTCCTGTTAAAAATAAAGGCTGAACATTTCCAAAAATGTCCTTTTAAATAACTTATGGTGTCTGAAAAAGATCCATAATCTGTAACGTTAAAGCATAACTCTCGCCAAAATGCAACCTAGAAAAAAAAGACAAGATTATCCTGCTCCTATCTGAAGGATACATTGTGATTTTTTGAACCAAATTAAATCAGAAGTTTTTTTAAGTGAATGATGACAACATTTTACTGATGATATATACATTTCTATATATTTTAAGCATATATGGAGCATGTCACATCTAATACATACACATAATGTGTTGATGTTGGTGGTGTCATGATATGAATCCTGTTTTTGCAAAGTATGTCGGGCAGACTTTAGCGTAGTACACGGCGGGGAAAATGACGTTAGAAAACATGCATAAGCATAAACATGCTTCGCTTTGGAGACGCAGAGCTGCTAACGTTAGCATCGGCTCGTTCCTGAGAGGCGTGACGGAGGCTGATTCACGGACACAAAGGCAGAGGTAACGTACAGTACTGTTTATTTTTGTACATTTTGTATTGCTATGGATTTAAGGTTCATTAAAAGTAATTTAGTGTGTACATCACAGTATTTATTGTATACATTTGTGGTGAAGGGTTTACATATATTTGGATGTTGCCAGTAAGTTTATGGTTGGTAACATTTTCCAATATAACGTTACACTTTTTACTACATTTAAAAACAAAATGCTATTTACACCCTGACTGCTATAAATAACATATAGTCTCTGGAAAAAGAGTAGAAAAGATCCATCATTATGTTGCGTAATTTAAGGACAGTAACATACAGCAAGTGTTATCAATGATTGCTTTTTTTTTAAACCAAAATGCACAATATAGATTCAAGATGACAATCATCGACATTGGACAGTTTCCAAAGAGTAAATGAAGGCAGCAGTGTCACGGCCTTGACTCAGTGAAACTTTAGCCTCATTCTGGCCTTTCTCCGTAAATAAAAACAAGCATTATGAGTTACCAGTGTTTCCCACACAGAGTAGTTTGTGGCGGGCCGTCACACATTGCGTTTTATTTTTTTTAACGCTATTTTAAACACGCATTTGTTCAGCTGCTTTTCCTTTCCCTACTCTCACTCCACACACACACACAGAACACCTTGAATGTGTTATTATTTGGCAAAAGATTTCTATCTACCTTTGCTGAAACAACCACTAAGCTTTATGCAAATAAAGCCCCACCGCCACGCCACATATTGCTTTCTAATCTGTGGGAAACACGGGGTACTGTGTATAAAAATGCACTGAGCTCCTGTCTCTTCTTTCAGGGAGAAGATGATCTGCAGCATCCTGCTGCTCATCATCCTGACCTCCTGTGTCTCTGGTTAGTTTCCAGCTTCACTTTATTATCCACTACCACTAAACAAAGAAGGACTAAAGTGTCCACAGAACCATGTGGAGATGGAGGTTAAAGTTGTCAGTGTGTTTGCTAATGGTAAATATATTCATTTTTGTACTGTACATGGTAACTATCAAAGTGACTGTACCTGATAGGTGAGCTCCTTCACCCTCGTCTCATATTTGCGGACACCCTTAACAGCATCTGCTCCACGTCTCTGCTCAGTCTCATCCTCTGCTTCCAGTTCACGCACCTTCAAAAAACAAGACAATAAGTATCTGTCTTTCTTTTCCTAAACTCTTGCTTCAGCTGTGCAAATTCTTAATGTGACTATCATACCCTGGACTCAAGTTTCTGGAGCTGTTTCTTGCCACCCTTCATGGCCAGGTTCTCAGCTTCATCCAGGCGGTGCTGCAGGTCCTTAACAGCAACCTCCAGGTTCTTCTTCATCCTCTCCAGGTGAGCGCTGGTATCCTGCTCCTTCTTCAGCTCCTCAGCCATCATAGCAGCCTATAAGAAACGGCATAAGATGTTAATGAGAAATGTCTTGAACATATAGGAGTGAAAGTAAGAACAAATGGAAAGTAAACCTACATCAGTGATGGCCTTCTTGGCCTTCTCCTCTGCATTTCTTGCTTCCTGAACAGTGTCATCCACTTCACTCTGGACCTGGACCAGGTCAGACTCAAGCTTCTTCTTGGAGTTCAGAAGGCTTGTGTTCTGAAAGGCAGAAAGGCCCTTAAGTCATTACATGCCTGATTTTCACTTTATTTGGCATTCGATTTTTGAATTATTGAAGAAATAATTGGGCTTGTTCACCTGAGAGTGCAGAAGTCCAACACGCTCACTGGCATCCTGCTCCTCACTTTCCCTCTCTGTCTCCTCAACAGGAACATTTGTAGTGAATGTAACACAGACCTCCTATCAGGCAGAGGAGAACCAGGACATCACACTGGAGTGGACCTTCACCACCAACCCTCACAGCTCCTCCACCTCTCTTAATATCTTCTGTGAACTGTTAACTGTCTTCAGACCCTCAGTCTTGTTTTGTCTCCATGAAGGAGTCGAGGTCCCAGAGTCTCAGGATGAACAATTTGCAGGACGAGTCCATTGCGACAAAGACGTCCTCAGAGAAGGACGACTCAGACTTCATGTGTCCAGACTCAGGACTGAAGACTCGGGACTAAACCTGTGTGATGTGCTCACAAGTTATAAGAGGAACTCTGGTAGATGTTGGCTCAATGTCACAAGTAAGATGATTGAGGAGAACTGGAGTTTTTCTGTTTGTACTTAAAAAACAAAAGATGCCGATTATTCAGTCCTTAAAGACTAAAGCAGGTTTCCTTCCTGTGAATCAGCCACATATCTTCTGTTCTTTACAGCAGCTGCTGATGAGCCCAAAACTCAGAGACCAACAGTGGCACCAGAACCAGAGAGTCCACGAAACATCTAGATCTTCTACGCTGGACTGGCAGCAGCAGTTCTACTGATTCTGTTTCTTTGTCTTCGTCTTCAACCCGCTTTTTACAAAATGTACTGATAATAAAAGAAATCCTCTTCAGTTTGCAGCTGTGAGTTCTTCAGAGAAGCGAGCCATCAGGACTAACATTACTCAGTCTGGAGGACCTTCTTTAAATAAATCATCAGATCACAAAGTCACAGTCATGAAAACAACATAAAAAACAAGAACCAATGACCACAGCTCATTTGATTTCATTCAGGTAGTGTTTCAGTTCTTGGTCGATTTGAGATAAAATGCAAAAACTGATTTATTTATTTTTTTTAATCTTCAATGTATATTTGTAATCCAGAAAAGTCTGAGAAAAATAATGTTGCTGCTGACACATCTGAGATATGATTTGGTGTTTTACTACAACAGAAAATGTGAAGTGAATCTAATTTGGTAAATTACAGTAAATATAGTGGGTGCTGGTGTTGTACATGATGCTACCTTAACTCTACGACTACTGTTCTCTGTTGCACTGGATGTTATATTAGTAATGTTGGAGACACTGCTGTAAATTGTTGGTTAAATAACAACAACCTTCTTCATCTTTACTTTCATTTTGAACAAAATAAGAGAAACAGCTGCAACCCAATCGTATTAGTCCTGAGCTGCAGGACAGGTAGGACTACATATTCTTATGTTACAGAGAATAGAAGCAGTTTGTCCGTCCACGTCAGAACTCAATAATTCAGGAGACACAAAACCGTTCAGTACTGTATTTTTATATTTTCTCGATGATTTTGATCTTTTTGGTTGATAAATGACAGCACAAAGTGTTCACTTTGTTTTAAGCTTCTCTGTATCATTTTGGTTAATTAGGTCATAGTTTCTCCCAGAGAAAAATAAGTATGCTTAGTTTTTAGGAATTAATAAAACTTACAGTGCATTCATACCCCTTCACTGTTTTGACATTTTGTGATGTTGCAGCCTCATGCTGTAAATGATTTAAATTCAAATTTCTCTCATCACTCGACACGCGATACCTCCATAATGACGATAACACTGCACATAAATCCAAAAGAGAAAAAGTATTCAGACTCTTTGCTATGACGCTTGATGCTTGCTTCAAATGCCAAACTTTTTCACAATACTACATTTTGGATATATACTATGACCCCGCAGTACTAAATATAAAGGCCATTCACAGGCTCATACTCTTCAATACAGTTTTCTAAGTAATCTGCTAAGAGGGGTCAAATTTGACTTGGTCAAACCTGCATAAACCTTGTATTGTGGCATTTGTTGGTTTTGTGAGCAAACGACTGCTTTCTATCAGAGCCAAAGTTGTGTTTCTAAGAGTCCAGAGTTTATTTTGCTGTCTAAATTGTGCATGTGACCTCGAAAGATTGCACACCAGATTAGGTAAATGGTTTTTGTTTCTGTGTTCCAGGTCAGGAAAGCACATTTGCTTTTTTCTCCTTGTATGTATTCTTAACTGCCCATATTGTTCACCTTCACCTCAAATGTTAAGAATGTTTTTAGCGTTTCTCATGTCCCAAAAAAATCTACCTTTTGAGAGAAGAAAAGCAATGAAAGTATAACAGACAGAATTTAATATCAACAGTTTAACCTTTATTGTTTTGGCATGAATTATTTCATATTTTATGATTCAACACAGCCAAACTCTTGTGTGTTTTACTCTGCTGCTTCTTTTCCCTGTAAGAAACACATAAATGGTTTGTGTGAATAAGTGATAGGGGACAATGATTTGTATCTGTTAATTTTATAGTAGTTAAACCTAATGCTTTGTAAGGTGAATATAATACTGTAAAGAATCTGCTCTAACATATCAATATACAGTATACATACACATCCAAGAATAATTGCTTAGTTGGTTATTTTTCACTAAACCGGCGTATATATTTACCTTGCCAGAGTCCCGGCTCTTTGCCCTCAGCTTGTTGACCTGGGACTCTGCAATGTCAGCGCGCTCCTCAGCCTCCTCCAGCTCATGCTGAACCTTCCTGCACTTGGACAGATGGACGTTGGCCTGTTCCTCCTGAAATACAAGAAAAAAATGTAAATGTTCAAAAAGATCCATAGTACTAAAATAATAGGACATATTGTCAAACTTTCTGTTTTGTCCTTACCGCCTCCTCAGCCTGCCTCTTGTAGGCCTTGACCTTCAGCTGCAATTTGTCAACCAGATCCTGCAGCCTGGCGCCGTTTTTCTTGTCCTCCTCAGTCTGTAATAGGCAGTATAGATAAGCATGTATATTGTTAATGGTAAATAAGTTAGATAATTTTTGTACTGTACATGGTAACTATCAAAGTGACTGTACCTGATAGGTGAGCTCCTTCACCCTCCTCTCATATTTGCGGACACCCTTAATGGCATCTGCTCCGCGTCTCTGTTCAGCCTCAATCTCTGCCTCCAGTTCATGCACCTTCAAAAAACAAGACAATAAGTATTTGTCTTTCTTTTCCTAAAGTCTTGCTTCAGTTGTGCAAATTCTTAACGTGACTATCTTACCCTGGACTCAAGTTTCTGGAGCTGCTTCTTGCCACCCTTCATGGCCAGGTTCTCAGCCTCATCCAGGCGGTGCTGCAGGTCCTTAACAGCGACCTCCAGGTTCTTCTTCATCCTCTCCAGGTGAGCGCTGGTATCCTGCTCCTTCTTCAGCTCCTCAGCCATCATAGCAGCCTAGAAGGAACAGCATAAGATGTTAATGAGAAATTTCTCCATAATGGAGTGAAAATAAGAACAAATGGAATGTAAACCTACATCAGTGATGGCCTTCTTGGCCTTCTCCTCTGCATTTCTTGCTTCCTGAACAGTGTCATCCACCTCACTCTGGACCTGGACCAGGTCAGACTCAAGCTTCTTCTTGGAGTTCAGAAGGCTTGTGTTCTAAAAGGCAAAAAAGCACTTTAGTCATTACATGCCTGATTTTCACATTATTATTAGATTTTTGAATTACTGAAGAAATTATTGGGCTTGTTTACCTGAGAGTGCAGAAGTCCAACGCGCTCACTGGCATCCACCAGCTCCTGCTCAGCAGTCTTGCGACTTCTCTCTGTCTGTTCCAGAGCAGCTCTAAGTTCCTCGATTTCAGCTACCATCAGACCGTTCCTGCGATCCACCATAGCAGCTTGTTCCTTGAAGTCTTCCTGTGCTCTGACAGCATCATCAAGGTGCAGTTGTGCATCCTAGTGAAAAAATAACAGGAAAATATTCAAATGAATGCCAAAATGTACTTGCACTGACCATAGTCTGTGCAACAGCTTGTTGTCTATCAATACCTTCAGCTGCGCCTGCACATTCCTCAGCTGCTTCTGGGACTCAGCAGCCTGCCGATTGGCGTGGCTCAGCTGAATCTCCATCTCATTCAGGTCTCCCTCCATCTTCTTCTTGATTCTCAGGGCATCGTTTCTGCTCCTGACCTCAGAATCCAGATTGCTCTGCATGGAGTCAATCACCCTCTGGCTGTTCCTCTTGATCTGCTCCATCTCCTCATCTTTCTCTGCCAGCTTCCTGTCCACCTCACCCTTAATCTGGTTAAGCTCCAGTTGGACACGCAGGATCTTAGACTCTTCGTGTTCCAGAGTTCCCTAATGATATCAAAGAATTAAATATTAATATTTGCCATTAAACCTTTTTTTGGTATGTTATTCCATGATTTTCCCTAGAAAAAAAAAAGTACCTCAGCCTCTTCAAGAGCCGTCTGGATCTCAGCCTTCTCGGTCTCCACCTGCTTCTTGGACTTCTCCAGCTCATGGATGCTCTTGCCAGTCTCACCAATCTGTTCAGTTAGATCTGAGATCTCCTCTGCAGAGAAATAAATGTTTTATATTGTTAAGCCTTACAACGGAAAATAAAAACACTTCATTCTAAAACAGTTAAACACAATATAAGAAATATAAGTGTTGAATACAATGTAGCTGTTACATAATGTAGAACTTACGTTGTAGGTTCTTGTTTTCCCGCTTCATGGTCTCCAGCTGATCCAAAGATTCCTCATAAGAGTTCTTCATCTTGAACAGCTCAGTGCTGAGAGAACGAGTCTCCTTCTGTGCTCCCTCGAGCTCTGCCTGACCCTCCTCGTACTTCTGTTTCCACTCTGCCAACACCTGAATACCATCATTAATACAGTTCAATTGGTTATGTGGCACTATGAGGAAAACTAAATAAATATATATTTGTTTATATGGCTTGGCCACACAAAGTAAACAATGTTACCTTGTCAAAGTTCCTCTGCTTCTTGTCCAGGTTGGCAGCCAGCCCATTGGCCCTCTCCACATCAATCATGAGGTCCTCCACCTCACTCTGGAGCCTCTGTTTGGTTTTCTCAAGAGAAGCACACTTGGAATTCACTGCCTCAATCTGCTCCTCAGCCTCCTGAAGACGCTGAGCCAGCTTTTTCCTGTTTGAAAAGGATAAGATTAGTTTTCCATTGAAACTACTTTATACCAGATATTCTTTCATGAATGAAATACAAATCATTACATAGTCTCAGAACCAAGATGAACATAAGAAAGCACTGCTTTCATCTAAAATGTTATTTTCGATAATGTTTTAAGATACTAAATACAAACAATTAAAAACCCTGTTTATAACATTTGTTTAAATGCGAGAACTGTATTTGAGTTGTGCTAAAATGTTGTCAACAGGCCATTGAATTGTTTGAATGTTACTCACTTGGATTCCTCGAGCTCCTCAGTGCGCTGGATAGCATCAGTTTCGTACTTAGTTCTCCACTGAGCCACCTCACCGTTGGCCTTGGACATTCCACGCTGCAGCTCGGCCTTGGCCTCCTGCTCCTCCTCAAACTGCTCCCTCAGCAGATCACAGTCATGGCGGGCTGATTGCAGTCCATGGGCAAGAGCATTCTTAGCCTGTTGTAAGAAATATGATTGGATTTACAAAATTCCTTAATCCCAAACTGATGACACAAATACACACTCATTTAATGAGTTCATTACCTTAACCTCCTCTTCAATCTGTCTTTTCAGCTCCTCAATCTGCTGTGTGAATGCCTGTTTGCCTCTGGTCAGCTGGGAGACAAGAGCTTCTTTCTCTTCAATTTGACGGCTGAACTCACCTTGTGTGAAAGATGTCATGATACATTAGTTCTTGTCATGTTTCTGAATAATACACAGATATATAACATATTGTTCAGTTGAAAATTTATAGATACCATTTTCTGTCAAGAGACGTGCTTTCTGTGCATTTGAGTCATTGATTTGACGGACGTTTTCATCATTCTTTGTCTTCAGTTCGCTAAGTTGGTCCTCTAGAGTACGGCACATCTTTTCAAGATTTCCCTAATGAGTAAGAGATGAGATCAGAGATCAGATTTCATTTATAATAATCACATTATTTACTGTACTTATTTAGTTAATAAAATGGCATGTAATGCATTGTGTACCTTTGCTTTAGCAACGTTCTCCATGTTGCTGGAGAGGTCATCAATCTCCATCTTGTATTCACTCTTTTCCTTCTCAAGCTTCTGCTTTACACGCTGGAGGTTGTCGATCTGCTCTCCCAGCTCAGCAACGCTGTCAGCCTGCTTCTTGCGAAGAGCAGCAGCGGTGGCTTCATGCTGCAGAGTGGACTCCTCAAGATCACGTCGGAGCTTCTGGAACTCTGCTTCACGCTTCTTGTTCATCTCAATCTGAGCAGCAGTGGCACCACCGGCCTCCTCCAGCCTCTCACTGATCTCTTCAAGTTCCCTGGAGAGGTCAGCTCTCTGCTTCTCAACCTTGGCACGAGCAGCACGCTCAGCCTCAATCTCCTCCTCCAGTTCCTCAATACGAGCCTGTTGAATATAGATGTGATGACTTTCAGTTAATTTTCACTTTAATACACAACATTGGGAACAAATGTTTTGTGTAATGCGATATGTCACCTGGAGCTCCTTGATCTTCTTCTGAAGCTGAGCACCCAGTGATTGCTCATCTTCAATCTTGCTAAGTAACTGACTGATTTCGAAGTCCTTCCTGTGACAGTTATAAAGTACATAGAGGTCATGCAGTTGACCACCATTTTAAAAAAAATGGTTGTACAAATTAAAAAAACTACTTTACTTTTTGATCTTCTCATCAGACTGCTGCTTGTCATTCTCAAGATCCATGATGGATTCCTGGGCCAGTTTCAGATCACCCTCCAGCTTTCTCTTGGCTCTCTCAAGGTCCATACGGAGCTTCTTCTCTTGCTCCAGAGAACCCTCAAGCTAAGAAATACAATTAAGAGGTTTTAACCATCACAATCAAGAGGAATGCTCTTGCTTTGCCAATCCAAGAGACTTTGTAAACTTACATCATCCACTTGCTGCTCAAGCTTGGTCTTGGCCTTGGTCAGAGTGTTGACTTTGTCTTCCTCTGCCTGCAGGTCATCAAGAGTCTGCTGATGAGCCTCCTGAAGGGCTTTCTTTTCTTTGGTCAGCTTAGCAATGCTCTCATCTTGAGAGGCCATCTCCTCAGTCAGGTTCTTAACCTAAGTGTGCAAGAAGAATCTCGTCTTTTAAACCGTCATAATTATAATCATACTTGATCAGCTGGACAGATTTTTATTTACAAACCTTGTTCTCTGTGGCATGTTTCTCTTTTTCCACTTTGGCCAAGGTAAGTTCCAGGTCATCAATATCCTTCTTGAGCTCAGAGCATTCATCCTCAAGCTTTCTCTTCTTGGCAGTGAGCTCAGCATTGATTTCCTCTTCATCCTCCAGTCTCTCAGTTGTCTCTTTGAGTTTGGCCTCCAGCTGAATCTTACTCTTGATGAGTCCCTCACATCTCTCTTCAGCATCATTCAGGTTCTCTGATTCCTAGTTAGTTTTCCAAAAAGAGATGTCAGCACATTAACATAAAAACTTGAAAAAGCAGAACTGTCCGTTGGTGTGTACTTACAGATGCTACTTGCAGCTGCAGATCATTCTTCTCCTGCAGAAGGGACACCATCTTCTCCTCCAGTTCCTTCTTCTTGGCCAGGGCGGCAGCCAAGTCAGTTTTCATCTTATCAAAGTTCTCCTTCATAGATGCCAGCTCCTTCTCAGTTTCAGCACTCTTCAGCAGAGGCTTGATCTTGTAGTACACCTTCATCCATGGCCAGTGTTTGACATTCATGAATGAGCGGACATTGTACTGGATGGTAAATATAGCATCCCTGTTGAAAAGAAGTTGGAGTTAGGGACAAAGTTATTCTTCATTATTCATTCTGTGGCTGCACACTCAAAATTGTTGTTTTCAACATACCTCCTCTCTGTCATCTTCACAAACTCTGTTCTCATGAGGAAACCACGGCACAAAGCCTGAGTCATGGTGACCAGAGATGCCAGTTTTTCATCTCTCATCTCCTCTAGGACACCCAGCAGACCGGCCTTGAAGAACACCTGATGAAAGAGAAATGGAAATTGACTTCATGTCTGCACTATACACTATTCTAAACATTAAACCAGAAATGACTCAGAGAGCATGTACGCCACACAATCTTGTGAATGTATTATGTTATTTAGAAAACCTTTTTTTATCTTCATCAGGTTCAGGTTATGGAGCAAAATTCCGTAAACAGTGAAACACAATTACGCTTTTCTAAATGGCTGGTGGCAGCTGTGCTTTTTTCTAGGATACTTGTAAATCCTGTATGGCCACTGTTACTAATCTTTAACAATTATTTGTTGCACAATAGAAAATGTAACCTGCTTTATTCTGCTTCTCTCTATTTTCTAACATACCGTTTTTTGTTTAAAAGACAAAATGCACTGACCATCATTTGAACGTACAACTAAAGTATTTAATTTCAATCAAGGGGCTTACCTTGGTGTGTCCGAATTTGTACTCATCATGATTAACATCAATTGACCCAAGCAGCTTCTCTGAAGCCTTTTTGTTGTCAATGAACTGGCCCTCGGGAATGACACTGGCATTCAGCACCTTGTACCTTTTTATGAGCATTAATGGTCAGTAAGAGCATTTCTTTTAATAATCTATCAACATTCTTTAAATATTCATTGATACCTCTGCTTGAAGTCAGCATAGAGAATTCTGCTGGGGAAACCTTTCCTGCAGATTCTGATACCCTCCAGCACACCGTTACACCTGAGCTGGTGGATGACCAGGAAGTTCTCCATCAGACCTGTAAACAATACATTTCTCAATTACTTAATAATTAGTAAGGCTCTATAATTAAGTATACCAACAACAAATTCACTCAAAGAATTTCTTGTACCTGGAGTCTTTGACTCATTGGGAATCAGGCAGCGCACAAAATGAGGATGGGTGCTTCTCAAGTTAGTCATCAGCTTACCCAAGTTCTCCTGTAGATCCAAAATGGTGATTTATATCATGCATATAACTCACCATTTGAGTTTGAGCATACATTGAGATACTGTATGAGATAATTTTGCAATGTTAAACCTTACCCTAAACTGTGAAGACACAGTCTGCATGGAACCACCCTTCTTCTTGCCACCCTTCTTTCCACCACCAGTTTCTGTAAATGTTTTTAAATAGACATGTTAGATTGTGACATATCATTCACATGAGCACATGCTACAGTTAGTTAAAAATATACAGTATAACCTTAAAAGGTATTTTGGTTAACTGTAGTTACTATCATACCCTCAACGACGGGAGGATACAGAACAGACAGCAGTTTCACTGGGGATTTCTGGTACAGCTGGATGACCGAGTCATTCAGTGGATCCTTGTTCTTGTCCAGCCAGCCAGCGATATTGTAGTCCACGGTACCAGCGTAGTGCACCAGGGAGAAGTGGGCCTCAATCTTGCCCTTTGCAGGCTTAGGCTTCTCAAATGCTTTGTTTTTGCCAAGATGCTGGTCATACAGCTTGTTCTTGAAGGATGTGTCTGTGGCCTTGGGGAACATGCACTCCTCTTCAAGGATGGAGAAGATTCCCATGGGCTTGTAAAAGGTGTAAAGACGTATGTCATTAAGTGATAAATGAATTCAAATTAAGAAAAATTAGATATAATTACCAAATTGATTACCTTTTCAATGAGCTCAATGCAAGCAGCCAAGTCCATGCCAAAGTCAATGAAGTCCCAGATAATACCCTCCTTCTTGTACTCTTCTTGCTCCAGGACAAACATAGTGTGGTTGAAGAACTGTTGCAGTTTCTCATTGGTGAAGTTGATGCACAGCTGTTCCAAGGTGTTGAACTGTGATGGGACAAATAATTAATATAATCTCTCGCAGGGCAATAAGAATTCTGTCATGAAAAGTATAGGCCTCTGAATTGTTTGAAATAAAGCTTACGTCAAAGATTTCAAAGCCAGCAATATCCAGGACACCAATGTAGAACTGTCTTGCTTGTTTTGTGTCCAAACTCTGGTTGATACGGATGACCATCCACAAGAACATCCTCTCATAGATAGACTTGGCCAAGGCAGGCACTGCGTTCATCACCTGAATAAAAACAAGGATGTGATTTGTTTAAAATCAATCATCTATGTAAAACAATGGCATACTGGTATTTAACATTTTTCTAATGAAATAAATGACAAAAGAATCCAAAATAAAAATATATGTAAAAATACACATTTACTACATTTGCCTGCCTCCGCCCTCCTATGTACTTCAGCTCAATTTTCATTGTCCTTCAGTACTCCATCTGGGTTTGCAGTATTTGTGCGGATTTTCTCCGGCCAAACATTTGGCAGTCCAAGCAACAAACCGAGGGAGTGGCTGAGATTGATGATGTTGAGTTTGTGCGCTTTGAGTTGTAGTTCCATAATGGCCCTCCTCGCCATAAGGTTCAGGAAAAGTTTGATTTTCCAGCTCGCTCCATTAGTGGTGAAGGAGTTGGCTAAGGCGTACGCTTGCAATGTTAAGCCAACGTCACAACCAAAAGTTAGTGATTGGGTATGGCAGATCCAGAGTCGCTCTGGGCAGATCCAATAGTTTTAAATGTACTAGAGTCTGGTAGGACCAGGCTATTACTACATATTAAACAGAAGTGATACCAGTTTATCTCAATTACCTGAGGTACAGTCTGTCCCTTGGTCACATACTCATTTCCGACCTTCACTCTGGGATAGCACAGAGCCTTGAGCATGTCAGCGGAGTTCAGACCCAGCAAGTAAGCAACCTTGTCAGCATCTGAAAATAGTTCAGAGATTTCCATCATGATAGGAACAGAAACCAGTGTAATTAAGACCTGTATTACTGTTTTCCCCAAGCTATTCGCTGGCATTAAATACTCACCCTCTGTGCCATCAGGCTCAGCCTGCTCCTCACGTTGCTTCTGCTTGAACTTCATGTTACCATGGTGGATCACGGCACCAGTCATTCTGTAGATGCTCACCTTCTCTTCAGCAGTGAAGCCCAGGATATCAATGGCATTCTGAGTTCAAAAGAGGTCCACACAAACATAATCACTTCAGAAAAATGCACTTAAAAGAGCAGTTTTGATATATTGAAATATTTGAAATTAAAAATCACTTACATCAGTGGCTTCCAACTCAACTTTGTCATCAATGCTGGCCACAGTGATCTGACCCATGCTACACATGGGGAAGTCATAGGGGTTCGTTGTGATGAGTGCCATATCTGGAGATCAAAAAAGGGTGAACACGTCAGATACACGTTTTTCGTATGAAAACAGATTAAACAATGTGCATCCTCTCCATCTTCTTACCAAGTATAGCAGGGATGTGGCCGGTCATCATCTGGAAGAAGATGTGGTAGCCTCTTTCATCAGAAAGCTGGTATGTCACTCTTGACTTCTCCAGCAGATCTACAAATATTGTTCATAAATTACAGTCTGACCCATTCTCAATTCCAGTTATTTGTATGTACTAAGATTATTATTACTTACATGTCTCAATATCAGCACTAGCCAGTTTGCCAGTTGTGCCGAAATGGATTCTGATGAATTTACCCTGTTTGGGACAAAGGATTTTTAATTTTCCTCCACATTGGCAATCTGTAACAAGACCTCTTTCATGTGTAGAAATTATTCCATACTTACAAAACGAGAAGAGTTGTCATTCCTAATAGTTTTGGCGTTACCGTAGGCCTCCAGCAGAGGATTTGCTGCAATAATCTGATCCTCCAGTGACCCCTATAATCCAAGTTTTGAATTACAGTTAGGAAATGTTTTTTTTAATTTTTCCCCCTTGAATAATATTCTATAGAGGAAGAACCCTGAATTGTAACCATAGTGACATACCTTTGATTCGTCCCTCTTTGGTCCACCAACTGAGATTGTTGCAAAGTACTGGATGACACGCTTGGTGTTCACAGTCTTTCCAGCACCAGATTCTCCACTAGGTATAGACATAGACTTTTAGAATTTGATCAAGATATATGATTGTCAAACAAAGTCAACAAATGTAAATGTACTAAACTTACGTGATCAAGACAGACTGGTTCTCCCTATCTGTAAATAAAAACAGAATAGTTTACTGTTTTACTGCAACAAAACCCCTTTATTCTGATAAATTCTAGGCAAAGCAAGGCAGCATTATTTGTATAGCACATTTCAGCAACAGGGCAATTCAAAGTGCTCTACACAAAAACAGTTAAAAGATAAAAACAGATAAAACACAAGACTAAAAGTTACAGTGCAGTATAAGAAATTAAACATTAAAGAAATGAACAGTCATTTTAAGAAAGGCAACATCAAAAAGAAAGGTCTTCAGCCTTGATTTAAAAGAACAGAGTTGCAGAGGATCTGCAGTTTTCTGGGAGTTTGTTCCAGATATGAGGAGCATAGAAACTGAATGTTGCGTCCCCCTGTTTAGTTTTGACTCTTGGGACAGAAAGCAGCCCTGTCCCAGATGACCTGAGAGTTCTGGCGGGGGGGTCATAGTGTAGTAGATCAGAAATGTATTTTGGCCCTAAACCGTTTAGTGATTTATAAGTTAGTAAAAGTACTTTGATATCAATTCTTTGAAGCACAGGAAGCCAGTGTAAGGACTTCAGAACTGGAGTGATGTGATCCAGTCTCTTGGTCTTTGTGAGGACCCGAGCAGCAGCGTTCTGAATTAGCTGCAGCTGTCTAATTGATTTTTTTAGTGAGACCTGTAAAGACCCCGTTACAGTAGTCAACTCTACTGAAGATGAAAGCATGAACAAGTTTTTCCAAATCCTGTTGACACATAAGTCCTTTAACCCTTGATATATTCTTAAGGTGATAATAGGCTGACTTTGTCTTAATTAATTGTCTTAATTTGGCTTTTAAAATTCAAGTCAAGAGACGTCTCAGGGCTGTGGTGTGGTCGGAAACCCGGCTGAAAAGTATCAAAACTGTTGTTTAGGGACAAGAAATGGTTGAGTTGTTGAAAAAATGCTTTTTTAATGATTTTACTTTGAAACGGAAGGTTTGATATCGGCCTATAGTTTCTCATTAGTGATGTGTCTACATTGTTCTTTCTACATTGACATTAGACATTCTACATTGTTTTGATAATGACTTACCAGTAAGCATGAACTGAAAAGCGTTGTCAGAGACAGAGAAGATGTGGGGTGGAGCCTCCATACGCTTCTTGCCTCTATAGGCGGCTACACATTCAGCATCGTACACTGGGAGCCACTTGTAGGGGTTCACAGTGGCACAGAACAACCCAGAGTAGGTCTGAAAGGGATCATAGAGATTCCACACTTAACGCTATGTTTCCTACAAGTTTAGCAATTCACAATAGTTCTTTTCTCATTTTGCAGATTGTCTTACGTAGATCATCCATGCTGCAAAACGCTCTTTAAGGTTATACAGCACAGAGGCTTCATTGAGATGGGTCATCATGGCCATGTCCTCAATCTTGTCATACTTGGGAGGGTTCATTGGATAGACGTCATCTTCTTTAACTGTCCTCTCCTGCAACAGGACATTAGACACAATGAGAACTAATCATATTGAATTCCTGGTTTACTGTGACTTCATGATACTAACCTCCTTAGTTTCCAGGACTTCGACGGTGACTTTGCCACCATCTTTCTTGATGATTTTTGCCTTCAAGTACAGCTCCTTGGCATCGGCCACGTAGCAGGCACTCTTGGCATCAAATGGTGCACTTTGAGCCTCAATTCTCTCCTTTTCTGGCTTACGAAGGTAAACGGCAGCTTTGCCATAAGTGGCCATCTCCGCGTCCGTACTCATGGTGGCGGTTTACTCCTGTGGAGTAATTACATATTAGAGTAATCTATATGTACAGTAGATAATTAAAAATGTCTTCTAGCCAATGACTGGAAAGCCCAGAATTATATCGTTCAATGAAATAATTTACATATTCCTGTCAAATTGAGTTCTGCGCATCATTACAAGTCAGTAAGTCAAACAATAGCAATCTTAGAATGATGGTTTCTGTTCATATCATTGAACAGTTCCTAAATGCTTGGTGTTGTTCTAAAGATCAACAATATATCAATATCAAAATATTATTTACATTATTACAAGGGACCTTCAGCATAGGTAAAGCCTTTCAGACCGTCAAACAGATTGTCTATGCTGTAATTTCATTACGTTGCTCTATAATTTACACACATCTGTTGCATGTCTCTCCGTCCATGGAGAGAGATTCATGCTCAGTTTCTTTTCCTGTGGTTTCTTACATTTAATGGCTCCAAATTGAAGGTCTGAGGACATAGTGTCGTACGATGTACAGATTGTAAAGCCCATTGAGACAAATTAGTGATATTAGGTTATATAAAAAGTTGACTTTACTTGGCTTGTTACTTGGGATTGTTACAATTAACACTAGTCATTGTGGAGTTTTGTCCTAATTGAATGCAAAACGCCTAAAGTCATGGATTAAACGCTCAAACATTTAAAATAAAAGTTGTACATACCTTAGCCGTTCTTGTTGTGAAAAGAATGTTGCACTCCACAATCCTATTGAAAACATCATGGGTTAGTCAGTGTAGGAAACAACCTCCAATTGAGAACTTTGTTGACATATTTTCTCACATCTCTCATTATAGAGATATGTAAAAAAAATTGAATACAAACATTCATTCTAGCACTGAACTGCCTTGCACTATATTTATATTAAAATCTTATATCTCAACTATACAGATATTGCACTATACATTCCTTCTCTTCAAATGTATTTTTTTGTAAATTTCTTAATTCTATTGTATTAACAGTATTTTTTTTATATTTACTGTCCTTTTTGCTTTAATTCTTTTTGTTTTAAGTTAGTGTTGTACTTAAAGAGCAAAGATTAACCAGAGTCAAATTCCATGTTTTTTTACGTAAACAAATATTAAGTAAACTATATAATGTCATATTTTCCAAAATGAGAACTACATCTAAATGGTACGATGCATAGTAGTAGACCACCTCACCACAAGCCGGAACTTCTGTTGCCTCCCAACACACTGTCTAAAGCGTCCACATGGACCCCTTATATTCAGTCTGGTGTGCTTACCAAGCAAAGGTGGAAGCTGACTTACTTGCCAATTATGGTAAGGTTGAAAGCTGAGTCAAACGCATTTTTTGCTGGTTCTATATTTGGGAGAATCCCTACCCTAAGCAGCTTTTGAGTTCTTTTAAAACATTGTCATACGTTTTTATTTAAAGAAATATACTAGAAAATGGTGGTGTTGACACATCTTAAGATGATTACCTTTTAAGATGTTTCTTTCTTTAATTTGAGACTGTGTTACATTTTAAATTTTTATGTGGAAGTTTATCTGACAGACAGCAAATGCATGAAAGGTAGATGAACATTGACATTATGGTCTTAAATTATTACGTGCTTGCGCTTGTTTGGTCAATTCTTGACTCCTAATAAACCTGCTCGTGCTGGGTTCAAAAGTTTGGTTACCCCAGGTAAAAATTTGTATTAATGTGCATAAAGAAGCCAAGAAAATATGGAAAATTCTCCAAAAGCCATCAAATGACAGATTAGACATTTGTATAATATGTCACAAAAAGTTAGATTTTATTTCCTTCAGTTACACTTTTAAATGAACAGAAAACAAAAATATGGCGTCTGCAAAAGTTTGGGCACCCTGAAGCATTAATAGCATGCACCCCCCCTCCCCCCCCCCTTTTGGAAAGCTGAGAGCTGACAGTGTCATGGATTGTTCTCAATCATCGTCTGGAAAGACCAGGTGATGTCAATCTTAAGGTTTTAAATGCCCAGACTCATCTGACCCCCCCAACAATCAGCACCATGGCTTCTTCTAAGCAGTTGTCTAGAAAACTGAAACTGAAAATAGTTGACGCTCTCAAAGCAGGAGAAGGCTGTAAGAAGATAGCAAAGTGTTTTCAGATGCCAATATCCTCTGTTTGGAATATAATTAAGAAATGGCCATCATCAGGAAGAGTGGAAATGAAAGCAAGATCTGTAAGACCAAGAACAATATCAGACAGAACCGCTCGCAGGATTGTAAGAAAAGCAAGTCCAAACCCACGTTTGACTGCGCGATCCATCGAGAAAGACCTGGAGACACTGGAGTTGTGCTACACCATTCCACTATAAAGAGATACTTGTACAGGCATGGTCTTCATGGAAGAGTCATCAGAAGAAAACCTCTTCTACGTCCTCGCCACAAAAATCAGCGTTTGAAGTTTTCAAATGAACATATAGACAAGCCTGATGCATTGTGGGAACAAGTTCTGTAGACCGATGAGGTTAAAATAGAACTTCTTGGCCGCAATGAGCAAAGGTACGTTTGGAGAAGAAAGGGCACAGAATTTAATGAAAAGAACCTCTGTCCAACTGTTAAGTATGCTTTGGGGTTCTATTGCAGCCAGTGGCACAGGGAACATTTCATGAGTAAAAATTTCAATAAGATTTCAGCAGATTTTGGACGCTAACTTGATGCCATCTGTAAAAAAAAAAGCTGAAGTTAGAGAGGATGGCTTCTACAAATGGATAATGATCCTAAACACACCTCAAAATCCACGGTGGATTACATCAAAAGGCGTAAACTGAAGGTTTTGCCATGGCCTTCACAATCTCCTGACCTCAACATAATTGAAAATCTATGGATAGAAAAAGTCCCTAAAAGAGCAGTGCGTGACAGACAGCCCAGAAATCTCAAAGAACTGGAAGATTTTTAGAAGGAAGAATGGGCGAAGATACGTCAAACAAGAATCAAAAGACTCTTGTCTGGCTACAAGAAACATTTCCAAGCTGTGATACTTGCAGACGCCATTTCTTTTTCTGTTATTTTGAAAGTGTAGATGATGGAAATAAAATCTAACTTTTTCTGACAAATAATACAAATGTCTAGTCTGTCATATGATTTTTCCATCTTTTTTTGGCTTCTTTATGCACATTAATACAAATTTTTATCTGGGGTGCCCAAACTTTTGAACCCCACTGTATTAAAGCAACAGTGGTGTTGGTACTTTTTTTGTCATGATGTGATGTTGGACTTAGTTTTTCAGGCTTTTGGCAACCTTTGCTGAAAATGCAAGACAGAAGAGCAAATGTAATTTAATTAACTTAAATTAAATGTAATTTATTTTTATATGCAACAGTTTCATTACATGTAATTGTTTTTACATTTGCACATTTATTATTGCCATTTCTAAACTAACTTAACATGATTTTACAAAACTGTCAATGTCTCCTGAAATTTAATTTAAATCATTTAGGCCAGTCCACATCATTGAATGATTAGGATTAAGCAGTCAGAGTGAGCCAGTTGTCAGCTAACTTGGGCTGCGATGTAGAACAGATGCTATCGTCTGTAAGCCAAATTTCTTAGGGGCCCCTCTGTCAAGCTCCATCTTGACATTTGAGTTGTTTCAAAAGTTGCTGTTTGAAGGGGGGAGAAGTGGGCATGGCATCAAAGTGGGAGGGTGCAAACCAACTGGAATTTGGCTTTAAACATTAGGAAACATACTGTATAGTAAGTGTTACCAGAAAATCTTGCCATGCTTTGAGATTTACCTTGGATGTCACAAATTGTATTTTAGTGGATATACAGATATAATTGATTGAAAATATGTTTGTCTGTTCTGGGAATGATCAAAATGCCCAAAAATAATTATCAAAACAAAATTTTCATGCAAATGTATAATTCACACAAGCTCTCTATGAGTGATAAACTAGCTCTGAGATGTCTTTTTTTAAAGGAGATCCAGTCTACATTATAGAATGATTAGGATTAAGCAGGCAGAGTGAGCCAGTTGTCAGCTAACTTGGGCTGCGATGTAGAGCAGATGCTGTCTTCTATGAGCCAGATTTCTTAGGGGCCCCTCTGTCAAGCTTCATTTTGTAATTTAGTGGACTAATGATATTTGATTATTAATTGAAATATGTTTGTCTGTTCTGGGAATATTCAAAATGCCCGAAAAGAATTTTCAAAATGTAGTTTTCACGCAAATGTACAATTTACACAAGCTACAGTACTACATATTAGATGAGCAAAACAGTGAAATAGTTATGCCACATCAAGTCTAATGTACTGTACAGTAAAAATACACCATGCATCTATTCTAAGATTTCAATTAATTGGATGTTTACTAAATTTTTTTGTGTAATAAAATCTCACACAGTTTCAAACAATGACTAAAATGTTTTAGGAATGGCATCCTACAATGCTTATTCCTGTTTTTCATCAAATGTTTAAGATTATTTGATGTTCAGAGGCCTGTTTGCCCACCAAGGCGGTTGCAGCGAGCACACAGCTGATTGATTTCTCACAGCAAAGCACCCCCCTTCTAGAGTTTACCTCATTTGGTCAGAGTCAGACATGCTATTTAGGCTTCTTTGAAAAAAAAATTATTAAAGCTCTGTAAACTTGTAAACCTGTTTTTATTTATAATAAATAATGTATGCTCACCACACATTATGATTATGGAAATAACTCCATTCAAACAAGTGACCTTTTAATTACTGATAACTGACAAAATTAGCTAATTAATTAAAATATGTGGTGGCTCTTAGTTATTTCCCTCAAAAAATAAAAGATGTATTATCTGCTCATCTTGTACAACACTCGGCCAGCTTTGAAAGCAAGCCCATAAACCAATCAGTTTTGTAATCTTGAAGTATATTTGTTTTTATGGGTTCTTTTAATACCTCGCCTAACATTTTTTGTGCTGCATTTTGCCAACTCAATGTAATTAGATATGTGTCAAAGTCCTGAGAAGTAGAGAGGTCAGAGGACACCTGGTGTTGTGGGGGCGGACAGTTTAAGCACAAGGCAGTTTTTGAAGCTTCTGAAAAATGCCAGTCTGCTGACTAGTTACAGTACCAGAGTTAGAAAGCATGATGTGGAAACACTTTGACCAGGGCCTGAAGTTAACTTTTTGATTTAAAAAACCTCCTGCCACAGTCACTTTTTACCAGCCACTTTTTTGCCTCATAAAGGTTAAAAACAGGAATTGCTGTGTCTCTATGATCCTATCCTGTTCTTTTCTTGGTAGCCTGCTCATGGACATTGCGCCGTCATCACGTGATGTAGTAGGGAGGCCCCCCTTGATAATCCAGCATAAAGGCATACATTCCTATCCTGGGCTGGGACACACATTCATACAGTTTGATAAAGTAGTTATTGGACTTTAACTTATCATTGCACCTGCATAAATGTAGTTGTCCTCAATTTAGGTCATCCAGTACATCTCATCTGCGTTTTTTCCTGCATCCACTGTGTGTGATTGTGTGTGTGCGTGCACCAGTCACGGGGTAACGGAGCAGCAGCTCCTCCCGCTGCAAGGAACCGAAAGGATTGAAACTGCAATAAGTTTCAGCGGCTTTATAGTGAAAAACGTTAAAGCGTACATTGATGTAAAAATGTGTACATGTCTTTTGCTGTACCTTTTGTTGGGTAATGTGAGATGTTTGAGTCACATATGTCTCGTCTTCATATAGAACACAGAAATTAATTTGACCCGTTCTCACTCCCGATTGGTCAGTGGTTGCACGTGGGACTGCTGGGTTTTTTTTGCGAGTGATGAAAATGTGATGGGGGGCCCCGGCTGTCAATCATTGTCTGCCCGTAAGCAGCTGCATACCCTGCTTACCAATAGTTACGCGTCTGAATAACTACATTTTTATTGACATTGTTACCCGCAAACTGCAAAATTCACCCACAACTGGCGGGTGGTTAGGTGCTAATTTCAGGCCTTGACTTTGACCATTTATGGTTTAACCTATTTGTGTCTACAGCAAAGACCGTAAAAGGGACAGCTCACAGAAGGGCAGTATGAATTATGGGTTGTTCAATTCAAACTGAACAGCAGCACAATTTCAGCCATAACTCAAGTCAAGAGTCTCCTACACGCCATGTAATGGATCCGGAGTGGATGGGGCTTTTAAGATTACCAAACAGTTCTTGGACATGTGTATGACTGTTATGTAATACACATAGGTTTTTACACCTAGCTGTAAGTAATTAATCTAATAACCTACTTAACAGTTACACTAGTATATAAACGTTGACTGTATAGTAAATTAAACTTGATTCAAATGCAGCAGTGGAAACTACAACAGAGGCGGGGGAAGATATTTTTGGCTGGGGGGCAGACCACTCTACCTCTCTCCTTTTAAAAATTCACTCCTGCGTGAAGTACAGTTGAGCTGACGGTGTGTACAAACTATATCCCAACATACTGCACGTGAACTCCAAAAACCAGTGATAAAGTTTTTTAAAAAGTAGGCCTATCTAAATATCTGTGTGAATGTGTGCATATAAATTAAAATGTTATTTATGTAGTGCAACCATTTAAAATTATATACAATTAGCAATACATGCATTATCAAAATCTCAAAACAAGGAGCACAATGCATAAGGATCGTATTCTAGATGAAAATTTCTGTTCCTTTTAAAACAACCACAAGTAGATTAAGTGTTCAAAACCAGCATAAGGGCCAAAAGTGAGCTGAGCATGTGTGTGTGTGTAATTCAGGCCTGTGTGTAAAAAAGTATGCATTATTATTATAAAAAGCTCTAAGTGACACAAAGTAACATACTATTTAGACTATTTGTTTCTTTGTAATATGCATATATAAATCACATTGATAGTAGGCTAAATATAGGCCACCTTCTGGGCCCGCACAGTGGCCGGAAAAAGGTGCAAAGATGTAAGACACTGTGTCTCCACGGTGATTTTGGTACACCAAACATAGATTTGTGCTCTGGAGTTAGGATGATAAACTCTGCCATGAGACCCTGAATATCCAAATCATCCAAAAGTGGGCTCTCCCTGTCACTGTTTGGACGTTTTCTGTGTCGGACACTGTGAAAACTGGGGAGCCGGGTGGATAAAGGGACTGTTTTGGGAGCATAGCTTATGTTGCATCTCCATACTGTATAAGCGCGCCCCCCCCCCCCCCCACCCTCTCCCCCGCAATAAATAAAGAGTATAATTAGTCAAGTGTATTTACAGCATTCATTCAATACTGTAAATACATTTTAAGGCATCATTTTATTTTCATCGCAGTTTTAAAGCTTTGCCACTAGGGGTTGCTGCCGCACCTCCAGCATCCATTCAGCGTATTCTGAGCCTTGTTCAAATGATTGCCTTTGGTGAAACATGGAGCCATACTTAGAATGGGATTCCATTTGTGCCAATATTAAGTCAAAATGTTTAACGTATCTATGTGTCAATGTCTATGTCTATGCTTACTGTCTATGTCTATGCTTACTGTCTGTCTATTTCGATTGCTCACATGACTTGGGTTGGGTACCGAAACCCGGTTCCACTATGGACAAAAAGTATTCAGATCCTTTGCTAGGACGTTTGATGCTTACATCCAATGCCAAACACTTTTTTCATAATAGTACATTTTTTAATATACCGTGACACTACTGTACTAAATCTAAAGCTCTTTCACAAGTCATACACACACCACACTTCAATACAATATTATAGTGTGAAAGTAATCTGCTGAGAGGAGTCAAAGTACACTATAAACACCAATGTTGAAACAGAAAATATTATTTATTTGGCAAAATACTACTGTTGTAACTGCCATTGTTGCTGCCCCCTATTAACCCCTATGGGCCACTACTGATTATTTGTCTTTGGTTAATTTTGAATGTTCTTTTATGCATGCAGCTGTACAGAGTTTTGTATGATGGAATGTGTGATCACGTTCTACTATTAAACATACCAACGGCGAGCATTAAGATGTAAAAATTTGTATAATTATAGAGTCTATGCAGGTGGTTTAGACATAAGCCAATCGACATGGAACCATCAGCCAGTTCTGCCGAGTTTACGGTGGCTCCAGTCCAGGCACCACCTCCACACTGCCTAGGCGACCCCCGTGTTGCTTTTGCTGTTGAGCCAACAGAGCGGAGGCAGTTTACATGTGTGTTCAGCCAGGATTTTGGGAAAATCATAACGCAGCAGTTCTGTGTGTATTTGTAACTCATCCATGTCGATCTGTGTGGTAGATCCTTTAGCCGGGCAGTTGACTTGGTAAAATCGGCAGAAACCCTGTATTGTGATATTTCTTGGTGTTAGCCAAACGACTGTTTTCTATTAGAGCCAAAGTTGTGGTTCTAGGATTCCAGAGTTTATTTGGCTGTCTAAATGTCCAAAGATTGCGCACCAGTCTGAGCTCATCTTAGATTAGGTAATTAGGGCCCGAGCACTGAAGTGCAAAGGAACCTATTGTTTTTTTAAGGATTATTATTCCGCACCTCTCTCGTCTCTTTCATTTTTGATGGTCTTAGCATGCAGAAAAACTCACAACAACTTGCACACATGTCAGACCTATGAAAAATAACAAATTTCTGTAGTGATTGTTCTTGGGCGTTGCCAGGGGGCTCCATAGCGCCCCCCATTGTGCACCCTGAGTTTGAAAAAAGAAATATTCCTCATACAAACTTTCAGGTATGCGTATCATTTGGAACTCTATCAAGCTATTTTTAGAAAAAAATCAAAAGAAATTTAAAATTTGCGATATGGCGATTTTTGTGTTAAATTTCTCATTTTACAAAGACTTGTTTGAGAACTTTAGAATCCACAAAAACTCTCAGAATCTTGCAGCCATGTGCTGAATATTAAACTCTTTCATTTGCATTCACATTTAGGCTTGGGAGTGGTATGGTTGCTCTATAGCACACCGTTATTAGTTTTAGCCTGGTTTTAGGTCTTGGCCACATTTTCGACGACCTCTATATACAAAAACTCACAAAACTTGGTGCCCACATAAACACCTGGGAGCTTTGCAAGACTGTTCAGCGATTTGGCCGATACCTGTAAGCGGGCTCCATAATGCCCCCTAATGCGTGGGAAGGCCTTAACTTGGACAGAGTCACTCTAATCTTCACTAGATTTGATACACATATTGTTCTAATCATTACGGACATATTTCCCATTTACCTTCATTAGCTCCGCCCAACGGGAAGGCGGCCATTTTGACTTTATACATTTTCATGAATTTTACATTCTTTCTAACTCCTCCTAGGCCTTGATTGCAGTCAATGAAGTTGCGTATCTGGCCAAGATTTATTCCGAGTGCCACCAAACATGACACAGTTGTGGAAATAGATAGACCCGGTGGACCCTCGTGACAAAAAGCTATCAAAATAATTTTGATAGCTAACACAATGTGCAAGTTATAGAGGACCAACTTCCTGTAGGTGGCTGTTGAAACAGGAACGGTTGTATCTTGGTAAACGTTGGATGAGAAAGAGGTGGAAAGGCCAGCAGCCATGTAATTTTGAACCTGCCGCACGTGAGAGGGCAAATGAGGAATTGCAGAGATTTGGGCAAGTCTCCTGGTGAGTTACTATCATTTAGCAACGCAGCAGTGCCAGCGCAACAATGCATACAATAATTACTTATTTTTAAAAAAAAGATTTTACTGTACCACAGAGTGAACATTTTATATCTATCTAGTGACAGTTATCATGTTGTTAGTTCAGATTAGTAGTGGTAATATTATCTAGATCTAGGAATGGAAGGCATCATGCTCTCTTTTTATTTGACAACACTGCAGAAAAATAAAGCCATATTGAAGCTTTTTAAGGAGGGAGCAGGTTGGGTCACACAGAGACAGAAGCACACACACACAGATAGCTGCAGCAAAATCAGTCTTTGGCTTTGCAGTGTCTGAGTGCCGCGCAAATGCACTGCCGCAAAGATTGGCGTCTGCCAGTACCTGCTAGGAGGCGAGTGCCTGTTCATCGCTGCTTGCAGCTTTAATAATTTTTTGTGCCTGTGTTCCAGGTTAGGAAAAACCCTTATCTTTTTTCTCGTGTGTATTCTTAACTGCCCATATTGTTCACTTTCACCTCAAATGTTAAGGATGTTTTTAGCGTTTTTCACGTCCTAAAAAAATCTACCTTTGAGATAAGCAAAGCGATGAAAGTATTACAGACAGAATTTAATATCAACAGATTAACTTTTATTGTTTTGGCATGAATTATTTCATATATATGATTCAACACAGCCAAACACTTGTTTTACTCTGCTGCTTCCTTTCCCTGTAAGAAACACAAATAGTTTGTTTGAATAAGCTATAGGGGACAGTAATTGTAATCTGTTAATTTTATAGTATTTAAACCTAATGCTTTATAAGGTGAATATAATACTGTAAAGAATTTACTCTAACATATCAATATACAGTACATTAAACAATTGCTTAGTTGGTTATTTTTCACTAAACCGGCGTATATATTTACCTTGCCAGAGTCACGGCTCTTTGCCCTCAGCTTGTTGACCTGGGACTCTGCGATGTCAGCGCGCTCCTCAGCCTCCTCCAGCTCATGCTGAACCTTCCTGCACTTGGACAGATGGACGTTGGCCTGCTCCTCCTAAAATACAAGACAGAAAAAAATGTAAATGTTCAAAAAAATCCATAGCACTACTGTAAATTAAAATAATTAGGACATATTGTCAAACTTTCTGTTTTGTCCTTACCGCCTCCTCAGCCTGCCTCTTGTAGGCCTTGACCTTCAGCTGCAATTTGTCAACCAGATCTTGCAGCCTGGCGCCGTTTTTCTTGTCCTCCTCAGTCTGTAATATGCAGTATAGATTTGCATATATATTTTCAATGATGACTATATTTGATCATTTTTGTACTGTACATGGTAAATATCAAAGTGACTGTACCTGATAGGTGAGCTCCTTCACCCTCCTCTCATATTTGCGGACACCCTTAATGGCATCTGCTCCGTGTCTCTGCTCAGCCTCAACCTCTGCCTCCAGTTCACGCACCTTCAAAAAACAAGACAATAAGTATCTGTCTTTCTTTTACTAAAGTTTTGCTTCAGTGCAAATTCTTAACGTGACTATCATACCCTGGACTCAAGTTTCTGGAGCTGCTTCTTGCCACCCTTCATGGCCAGGTTCTCAGCTTCATCCAGGCGGTGCTGCAGGTCCTTAACAGCAACCTCCAGGTTCTTCTTCATCCTCTCCAGGTGAGCGCTGGTATCCTGCTCCTTCTTCAGCTCCTCAGCCATCATAGCAGCCTAGAAGAAACAGCATAAGATGTTGATGAGAAATGTCTCATAATGGAGTGAAAGTAAGAACAAATGGAATGTAAACCTACATCAGTGATGGCCTTCTTGGCCTTCTCCTCTGCATTTCTTGCTTCCTGAACAGTGTCATCCACTTCACTCTGGACCTGGACCAGGTCAGACTCAAGCTTCTTCTTGGAGTTCAGAAGGCTTGTGTTCTAAAAGGCAAAAAAGGCACTTTAGTCTTTACATGCCTGATTTTCAAGGTATTTAATTGTCATTAGATTTTTGAATTACTGAAGGGTTTATTGATTGGGCTTGTTCACCTGAGAGTGCAGAAGTCCAACGCGCTCACTGGCATCCACCAGCTCCTGCTCAGCAGTCTTGCGACTTCTCTCTGTCTGTTCCAGAGCAGCTCTAAGTTCCTCAATTTCAGCTACCATCAGACCGTTCCTGCGATCCACCATAGCAGCTTGTTCCTTGAAGTCTTCCTGTGCTCTGACAGCATCATCAAGGTGCAGTTGTGCATCCTAGTGAAAAAATAACGAAAATATTCACATGAATGCCAAAATGTACCTGCACTGATTATAGTCTGTGCAACAGCTTGTTGTCTGTCAATACCTTCAGCTGCGCCTGCACATTCCTCAGCTGCTTCTGGGACTCAGCAGCCTGCCGATTAGCGTGGCTCAGCTGAATCTCCATCTCATTCAGGTCTCCCTCCATCTTCTTCTTGATTCTCAGGGCATCATTTCTGCTCCTGACCTCAGAATCCAGATTGCTCTGCATGGAGTCAATCACCCTCTGGCTGTTCCTCTTGATCTGCTCCATCTCCTCATCTTTCTCTGCCAGCTTCCTGTCCACCTCACCCTTAATCTGGTTGAGCTCCAGCTGGACACGCAGGATCTTAGACTCTTCGTGTTCCAGAGTTCCCTAATGATATCAAAGAATTAAATATTAATATTTGCCATTAAACCTTTTTTTGGTATATTTTTCCATTAATTTTCCCTAGAAAAAAAGTACCTCAGCCTCTTCAAGAGCCGTCTGGATCTCAGCCTTCTCGGTCTCCACCTGCTTCTTGGACTTCTCCAGCTCATGGATGCTCTTGCCAGTCTCACCAATCTGTTCAGTCAGATCTGAGATCTCCTCTGCAGAGAAATAAATGTGTTTTGTATTGTTAAGCCTTACAACGGAAAATAAAGACACTTTATTCTAACACAGTTAAACACAATATAAGAAATATGTGTTGAATACAATGTAGCTGTTACATAATGTAAAACTTACGTTGCAGGTTCTTGTTTTCCCGCTTCATGGTCTCCAGCTGATCCAGAGATTCCTCATAAGAGTTCTTCATCTTGAACAGCTCAGTGCTGAGAGAACGAGCCTCCTTCTGTGCTCCCTCGAGCTCTGCCTGACCCTCCTCGTACTTCTGTTTCCACTCTGCCAACACCTGAATACCATCATTAATACAGTTCAGTTGGTTATGTAGCACTATGAGGAAAAATAAATATATTTGTTTATATGGCTTGGCCACACAAAGTAAACAATGCTACCTTGTCAAAGTTCCTCTGCTTCTTGTCCAGGTTGGCAGCCAGCCCATTGGCCCTCTCCACATCAATCATGAGGTCCTCCACCTCACTCTGGAGCCTCTGTTTGGTTTTTTCAAGAGAAGCACACTTGGAATTCACCGCCTCAATCTGCTCCTCAGCCTCCTGAAGACGCTGAGCTAGCTTTTTCCTGTTTGAAAAGGATAAGATTAGTTTACCACTGAAACTACTTTTTACCAGATATTCTTTCATGAATGAAATACAAGTCATTACATAGTCTCAAAACCTAGATGAATATAGGAAAGCACTGCTTTAATCTAAACGTTATTTTAAGATCTGTATTTGAGTTGTGCTAATATGTTACACTTCTGAACTGGTCATTGAATGTTACTCACTTGGATTCCTCGAGCTCCTCAGTGCGCTGGATAGCATCAGTTTCATACTTAGTTCTCCACTGAGCCACCTCACCGTTGGCCTTGGACATTCCACGCTGCAGCTCGGCCTTGGCCTCCTGCTCCTCCTCAAACTGCTCCCTCAGCAGATCACAGTCATGGCGGGCTGATTGCAGTCCATGGGCAAGAGCATTCTTGGCCTGTTGTAAGAAATATGATTGGATTTACAAAATTCCTAAAATGAATAACACCAATACACACTCACTTAATGGTTCATTACCTTAACCTCCTCTTCAATCTGTCTTTTCAGCTCCTCAATCTGCTGTGTGAATGCCTGTTTGCCTCTTGTCAGCTGGGAGACAAGAGCTTCTTTCTCTTCAATTTGACGGCTGAACTCACCTTGTGTGAAAGATGTCATGGTACATTAGGTTTTGTCATGCTTCTGAATAATATATGATATATAAGATATTGTTCAGTTGAGAAGTTTTAGATACCATTTTCTGTCAAGAGACGTGCTTTCTGTGCATTTGAGTCATTGATTTGACGGACGTTTTCATCATTCTTGGTCTTCAGTTCACTAAGTTGGTCCTCTAGAGTACGGCACATCTTTTCAAGATTTCCCTAATGAGTAGAGATGAGTAGAGATGAGATCAGAGATCAGATTTCATTGATAATATTAATTACATTATTTACTATACTTATTTAGTTAATGAAACAGCATGTAACACATTGTTTACCTTTGCTTTAGCAACGTTCTCCATGTTGCTGGAGAGGTCATCAATCTCCATTTTGTATTCACTCTTTTCCTTCTCAAGCTTCTGCTTTACACGCTGGAGGTTGTCGATCTGCTCTCCCAGCTCAGCAACGCTGTCGGCCTGCTTCTTGCGAAGAGCAGCAGCGGTGGCTTCATGCTGCAGAGTGGACTCCTCAAGATCACGACGGAGCTTCTGGAACTCAGCTTCACGCTTCTTGTTCATCTCAATCTGAGCAGCAGTGGCACCACCGGCCTCCTCCAGCCTCTCACTGATCTCTTCAAGTTCCCTGGAGAGGTCAGCTCTCTGCTTCTCAACCTTGGCACGAGCAGCACGCTCAGCCTCGATCTCCTCCTCCAGTTCCTCAATACGAGCCTGTTAAATACAGATGTGATGACTTTCAGTAAATTTTCACTTTTAATACACAACATTGGGAACACATGCAGAAATGTTTTGTGTAATATGATGTATGGTAGCAGTAGCTCAGTCCATAGGGAGTTGGGTTGGGAACCGGAGGGTCATCAGGTTAAGTCCCCGTACGGGCCAAAGTACAGAGTGTGGTTTGGTAGCTGGAGAGATGCCACTTCAACTCCTGGGCACTGCCAGGTTCCCTTGGGCAAGGTATCGTAACCCCCCCAACCGCTCAGGGCGCTGGTCCAGCTGGCAGCCCACTCACTCTGACATGAATAGATCCTGAGCATGTGTGTGTGTATTTCAAGCCTGTGTGTAGTGATTACTAAACGAGTGTAAATTGTAATTTCCCCACTGGCAATCAATAAACAGTATACATTATTATTATTAATTCACCTGGAGCTCCTTGATCTTCTTCTGAAGCTGAGCACCCAGTGACTGCTCATCTTCAATCTTGCTGAGCAACTGACTGATTTCGAAGTCCTTCCTGTGACAATTATAAAGTACATAGAGTTCATGCAGTTGACCACAATTTTTAAAAGAATGGTTGTACAAATTTAAAAATTACGTTACTTTTTGATCTTCTCATCAGACTGCTGCTTGTCATTCTCAAGATCCATTATGGATTCCTGGGCCAGTTTCAGATCACCCTCAAGCTTTCTCTTGGCCCTCTCAAGGTCCATACGGAGCTTCTTCTCTTGCTCCAGAGAACCCTCAAGCTAAGAAATACAATTAAGAGTTTTTATACCATCACATTCAAGAGGGATGTTCTTGCTTTGCCAATCCAAGAGACTTTATAAACTTACATCGTCCACTTGCTGCTCAAGCTTGGTCTTGGCCTTGGTCAGAGTGTTGACTTTGTCTTCTTCTGCCTGCAGGTCATCAAGAGTCTGCTGATGAGCCTCCTGAAGGGCTTTCTTTTCCTTGGTCAGCTTAGCAATGCTCTCATCTTGAGAGGCCATCTCCTCAGTCAGGTTCTTAACCTAAGAGTGCAAGAAGAATCTTGTCTTTAAACAATCATCATTATAATCATACTTGATCAGCTGGACAGATTTTTATTTACGAACCTTGTTCTCTGTGGCATGTTTCTCTTTTTCCACTTTGGCCAAGGTAAGTTCCAGGTCATCAATATCCTTCTTGAGCTCAGAGCATTCATCCTCAAGCTTTCTCTTCTTGGCAGTGAGCTCAGCGTTGATTTCCTCTTCATCCTCCAGTCTCTCAGTTGTCTCTTTGAGTTTGGCCTCCAGCTGAATCTTACTCTTGATGAGTCCCTCACATCTCTCTTCAGCATCATTCAGGTTCTCTGATTCCTAGTTAGTTTTCCAAAAAGAGATGTTAGCACATTAACATAAAACACATGAAAAAGCAGAACTGTCCCTTGGTTACTTACAGATGCTACTTGCAGCTGCAGATCATTCTTCTCCTGCAGAAGGGACACCATCTTCTCCTCCAGTTCCTTCTTTTTGGCCAGGGCAGCAGCCAAGTCAGTTTTCATCTTATCATAGTTCTCCTTCATAGCTGCCAGCTCCTTCTCAGTTTCAGCACTCTTCAGCAGAGGCTTGATCTTGTAGTACACCTTCATCCATGGCCAGTGTTTGACATTCATGAATGAGCGGACATTGTACTGGATGGTATATACAGCATCCCTGTTGAAAAGAAGTTGCAGTTAGGGGCAAAGTTATTCTTCATTATTCATTCTGCGGTACTGCACTCAAAATTGTTTTCAACGTGCCTCCTCTCTGTCATCTTCACAAACTCTGTTCTCATGAGGAAACCACGGCACAAAGCCTGAGTCATGGTGACCAGAGATGCCAGTTTTTCATCTCTCATCTCCTCTAGGACACCCAGCAGACCGGCCTTGAAGAACACCTGATCAAAGAGAAAATGGAATATGACTTCATGTCTACACTATACCCTGTTCTAAACATTAAACCAGAAATGACTCAGAGAGCATGTACGCCACACAATCATGTGAATGTCTTATATTATTTAGAAAACCTTTTTTTTTTTTTATCAGAATCCGATTATGTAAAAAAAAGTTTGTCGACAGTGAAACACAATTACGGTATTCTAAATGGCTGGTGGCATTTAATCTTGTATAGGCACTGTTACTAGTCTTTTACTATTACTTGTTGCACAAGATAAAATGTGAACAGCTTTATAAATGGCCACATGGTGGTGCAAGTTCTCTATTTCTATCCTTTACTCGTTCAGTGGCCTAATTTCCCATTACAATACATAAAATTGTGTAAGACTTTTAAGATACTTTAACAGACAAAATGCACTGACCATCATTTGAACGTACCACTAAAGAATTTAAATGCATTCAAGGGGCCTACCTTGGTGTGTCCGAATTTGTACTCATCATGATTAACATCAATTGACCCAAGCAGCTTCTCTGAAGCCTTCTTGTTGTCAATGAACTGGCCCTCAGGGATGACACTGGCATTCAGCACCTTGTACCTTTTTATGAGAGTTAAAGGTCAGTATGAGCATTTCGTTTAACAATTTTTAAAAATTCATTAAGTATCCATTGATACCTCTGCTTGAAGTCAGCATAGAGAATTCTGCTGGGGAAACCTTTCCTGCAGATTCTGATACCCTCCAGCACACCATTACACCTGAGCTGGTGGATGACCAGGAAATTCTCCATCAGACCTGTAAACAATACATTTCTCAATTACTTCCTTGAATAAATAGTAAGGATCTAAAATTAAGGAAAGCATACCAACAAAAAAATCACTCTTCAAAGAAGATTGAGATTAAGTTCTCTCTGTACCTGGAGTCTTTGACTCATTGGGAATCAGGCAGCGCACAAAGTGAGGATGGGTGCTCCTCAAGTTAGTCATCAACTTGCCCAAGTTCTCCTGTAGATCCAGAATGGTGAGTTATATCATGCATATAAACACTGAGTTTGAGCATACATTGAGATACTGTATATGAGAACTTTGCCGTGTTAAACCTTACCCTAAACTGTGAAGACACAGTCTGCATGGAACCACCCTTCTTCTTGCCACCCTTCTTTGCACCACCAGTTTCTGTAAATGTTTTTAAATAGACATGTTAGATTGTGACATATCATTTACATGAGCACATGCTACAGTTAGTTAAAAATATACAGTATAACCTTAAAATATATTTTGGTTAACTGTAGTTACTATCATACCCTCAACGACGGGAGGATACAGAACAGACAGCAGTTTCACTGGGGATTTCTGGTACAACTGAATGACAGACTCATTCAGTGGATCCTTGTTCTTGTCTAGCCAGCCAGCGATATTGTAGTCCACGGTACCAGCATAGTGCACCAGAGAGAAGTGGGCCTCAATCTTGCCCTTTGCAGGCTTAGGCTTCTCAAATGCTTTGTTTTTGCCAAGATGCTGGTCATACAGCTTGTTCTTGAAGGATGTGTCTGTGGCCTTGGGGAACATGCACTCCTCTTCAAGGATGGAGAAGATTCCCATGGGCTTGTAAAAGGTGTAAAGACGTATGTCATTAAGTGAAAAATGAAGTCAAATTATGAACAATTAGATATATTACCAACCTAAGTGATTACCTTTTCAATGAGCTCAATGCAAGCAGCCAAATCCATGCCAAAGTCAATGAAGTCCCAGATAATACCCTCCTTCTTGTACTCCTCTTGCTCCAGGACAAACATAGTGTGGTTGAAGAACTGTTGCAGTTTCTCATTGGTGAAGTTGATGCACAGCTGTTCCAAGGTGTTGAACTGTGATGGGACAAATAATTAGTATAATCGCTCACAAGGCAATAAGGATTCGGTCATGAAAAGTATAGGCCTCTGAATTGTTTGGAATGAAGCTTACGTCAAAGATTTCAAAGCCAGCAATATCCAGGACACCAATGTAGAACTGTCTTGCTTGTTTAGTGTCCAAACTCTGGTTGATACGGATGACCATCCACAAGAACATCCTCTCATAGATAGACTTGGCCAAGGCAGGCACTGCGTTCATCACCTGAATAGAAACAAGGATGTCATTTGTCAATAAATGACACAAAACAATCCAAAATTAAAAAAATCAAAATATGAATACACATGTACTAAATTTAAACAGATATGATACCAGTTTATCTCTATTACCTGAGGTACAGTCTGTCCCTTGGTGACAAACTCATTTCCGACCTTCACTCTGGGATAGCACAGAGCCTTGAGCATGTCAGCGGAGTTCAGACCCAGCAAGTAAGCAACCTTGTCAGCCTCTGAAAATAGTTCAGAGATTTCCATCATGATATGAAACCAGTGTGATTAAGACCTGTATTACTGTTTTCCCCAAGCTATTCGCTGGCATTAAATACTCACCCTCTGTGCCATCAGGCTCAGCCTGCTCCTCACGCTGCTTCTGCTTGAACTTCATGTTACCATGGTGGAGAATAGCACCAGTCATTCTGTAGATGCTCACCTTCTCTTCACCAGTGAAGCCCAGGATATCAATGGCATTCTGAGTTCAAAAGAGGTCCACACAAACATAATCACTTCAGAAAAATGCACTTAAAAGAGTAGTTTTGATTGTTGATATATTTAAATATTTGAAATTAAAAATCACTTACATCAGTGGCTTCCAGCTCAACTTTGTCGTCAATGCTGGCCACAGTGATCTGACCCATGCTACACATGGGGAAGTCATAGGGGTTGGTTGTGATGAGTGCCATTTCTGGAGATTAAAAAAGGGTGAACACGTCAGAACATGTTTTTCATATGAAAACAGGTTAAACAATGTGCATACTCTCAATCTTCTTACCAAGTATAGCAGGGATGTGGCCGGTCATCATCTGGAAGAAGATGTGGTAGCCTCTTTCATCAGAAAGCTGGTATGTCACTCTTGACTTCTCCAGCAGATCTACAAATATTGTTCATAAATTACAGTCTGATCCATTCTCAATTCCAGTTGTTTGTATGTACTATGATTATTATTACTTACATGTCTCAATATCAGCACTAGCCAGTTTGCCAGTTGTGCCGAAATGGATTCTGATGAATTTACCCTGTTTGGAACAAAGGATTTTTAATTTTCCTCCACATTGGCAATCTGTAACAAGACCTCTTTCATGTGTAGAAATTATTCCTTACTTACAAAACGAGAAGAGTTGTCATTCCTAATAGTTTTGGCGTTACCATAGGCCTCCAGCAGGGGATTGGCTGCAATAATCTGATCCTCCAGTGAACCCTATAATCCAGGTTTTGAATTACAGTCAGAAAAGGTTTTCTTTTATTTTTCCCCCTTGAATAATATTCTATAGAGGACGAACCCTGAATTGTAACCATACAGTGACATACCTTTGATTCGTCCCTCTTTGGTCCACCAACTGAGATTGTTGCAAAGTACTGGATGACACGCTTGGTGTTCACAGTCTTTCCAGCACCAGATTCTCCACTAGGTATAGACATAGGCTTTTTAGAATTTGATCAAGATATTTGATTGTCAAACAAAGTCAACAAATGTAAATGTACTAAACTTACGTGATCAAGACAGACTGGTTCTCCCTATCTGTAAATAAAAACAGAATAGTTTACTGTTTCACTGCAACAAAAAACCCTTTATTCTGATAAATTCTACATTGTTTTGGTAATGACTTACCAGTAAGCATGAACTGAAAAGCGTTGTCAGAGACAGAGAAGATGTGGGGTGGAGCCTCCATACGCTTCTTGCCTCTATAGGCACTTACACATTCAGCATCGTACACTGGGAGCCACTTGTAGGGGTTCACAGTGGCACAGAACAACCCAGAGTAGGTCTGAAAGGGATCATAGAGATTCCACACTTAACGCTATGTTTCCTACCAGTTTAGCAATTCACAATAGTTCTTTTCTCATTTGGCAGATTGTCTTACGTAGATCATCCATGCTGCAAAACGCTCTTTAAGGTTATACAGCACAGAGGCTTCATTGAGATGGGTCATCATGGCCATGTCCTCAATCTTGTCATACTTGGGAGGGTTCATTGGATAGACATCCTCCTCTTTTACTGTCCTCTCCTGCAACAGGACATAAGACACAATGAGAACTAATCATATTGAATTCCTAGTTTACTACTATAAACTATAATTCTATAATACTTCATGATACTAACCTCCTTAGTTCCCAGGACTTCGACGGTGACTTTGCCACCATCTTTCTTGATGATTTTTCCCTTCAAGTACAGCTCCTTGACATCGGCCACGTAGCAGGCACTCTTGGCATCAAATGGGGCACTTTGAGCCTCAATTCTCTCCTTTTCTGGCTTACGAAGGTAAATGGCAGCTTTGCCATAAATGGCCATCTCCGCGTCCGTACTCATGGTGGCGGTTTACTCCTGTGGAGTAATTACAAATAAGAGTATCCACATCCGTTAAAGGGCTCCAAATTGAAGGTCTGAGGACATAGTGTCGTATGATGTACAGATTGTATAGCCCATTGAGACAAATTTGTGATATTAAGTTAAATAAAAAGTTGACTTTACTTGGCTTGTTACTTGGAATTGTTACAATTAACACTAGTCGTCGTGGAGTTTTGTCTTAATTAAATGCAAAATGCCTAAGGTCATGGATTAAACACACAAATATTTAAAATAAAAGTTGTACATACCTTATCCGTACTCCTTGTGAAAAGAATGTTGCACTCCACAATCCTATTGAAAACATCATGGGTTAGTCGGTGCAGGAAACAACCTCAAATTGAGAACTTTGACATATTTTCTCACATTTCTCCTTGGAGAGATATGTTAAAAAAAAAAATCTTATGTCAAAGATGCACAGAGTGCATTGAATACATACATTCATTCTAGCACTGAACTGCCTTGCACTTTATTTATATTCAAATCTTATATCTCGACTATACTGATATTGCACTATACATTCCTTCTCTTCAAATGTTATGGCATTTTTGTAAATTTCTAAATTCTATTGTATTAACAGTATTTTTTTTATATTTCTGTCCTTTTTGCTTTAATTCTTTTTATTTTAAGTTAGTGTTGTACTTTAAGAGCAAAGATTAACCAGAGTCAAATTCCTTCTTTTTTTTTCGTAAACAAAAAATATTTAGTTAACTATATAATGTCATATTTTCCAAAATGAGAAATACATCTAAATGGTACGATGCGTAGTAGTAGACCACCTCACCACAAGCTGGAACTTCAGTCGCCTCCCAACACACTAAGGCATCCACATGGACCCCTTATATTCAGTCTGGTGTGCTTACCAAGCAAAGGTTGCAGCAGTCTTACATACCAATTATGGTAGGGGTGAAAACTGAGTCTTGACACATTTTTTGCTGGTTCTATATTTGGGACAATCACTACACTAAGCAGCTTTTGAGTTCTTTTAAAACATTAACATATACGTTTTTAATTAAAGAAATGGAAATGGTGTTGTTGACACATCTTAAGACGATTACCTTTTAAGATGTTTGGTGATTGATAATTGACATTCTGTAATTTGAGACTGTTGTGAGATTTGAAATTTATATGTGGAAGTTTTCTGACAGACAGCAAATGCATTAGAGGTATACATGAACATTGACATTATGGTCTTAAATTATTTTGTGCTTACGCTTGTTTGGTAAATTCTTGACTCCTACAAAACCTGCTTGTGCTGAGGTGATTAGAGAAGACAAAATTAGATTAGTTTTCATATATATTAAAGCAACAGTTATGTTGGTACTTGTTTTGTCATGATGTGATGTTGGACTTAGTTTTTCAAGCTTTTGGCAACATTTGCTGAAAATGCAAGACAAAAGAGCAAAAATGACTTTTTACACTTTTTTTGATTTGATTATTATTGCAATCTTTAGTGTGCATATATAACCAAACCCAGATATGACTTACTATGAAATATTTTTATTAAATGTAATTTATTTTTATATGCAACATTTTTAATAAATGTTATTGTTTTTACATTTGCACATTTATTATTGCCTTTTCTAAACTAACTTAACATGATTTTACAAAAATGTCAATGTCTCCTGAAATTTAATTTCAATTATTCAGGCTCTGAGACGTCTTTTAAAGGAGATCCGGTCTACATTTTAGAATGATTAGGATTAAGCAGTCAGCGTGAGCCAGTTGTCAGCTAACTTGGGCTGCGATGTAGAACATATGCTATCGTCTGTAAGCCAAATTACTTAGGGGCCCCTCTGTCAAGCTCCATTTTGTAATTTGAGTGGTTTCAAAAGTTGCTGTGTGAAGATGAGCGATGTTGGCATGTCATCAGAGTGGGAGGGTGCAAAGCCTGCCCTGGATTGGTTAACTGTATATTATTAAGCAAAAGACTGCTTTGACCAACCAGAATTTGGCTTTAAACATTAAGGAACACACTGTACAGTAAGTGTTACCAGAGAATCTTGCCATGCTTTGAGATTTGCCCTGGATGTCACAAATTGTATTTTAGTGGACTATTGCTATCCTTATATAATTGATTGAAATATGTTTGTCTGTACTGGGAATGTTCAAAATGCCCAAAAATTATTTTCAAAATGTAACTTTTACGCAAATGTATAATTTACACAAGCTATTGTACTACATATTAGATGAGAGAAACAGTGAAATAGTTATGTCACATCAAGTCTAATGTGCTGTATAGTAAAAATACATCATGCATCTATCCTAAGATTTCAGTGAATAGGATGTGTTTTGTGTTATAAAATCTCACACAGTTAACTAAAATGTTTCAGGTATGATCTCTTACAATGCTTCTTATTATTATTATTAGCAAAGCACCCCCCCTTCTAGAGTTTACCTCATTTGGTCAGAGTCAGAGACATGCTATTTAGGTTTCTTTGAAAGAAAAAATATCAAAGCTACTATTTTGTTTCTATTATAATTCATGCTCACTAAACATGATGATTATAGAAATAATTACTGCATTAAAACAAGTGACTTTTTAATAACCCGTCTTAACTGACAAAATTATCCATTTAATTAAAATATTACTATTTTTATTACTGTTATTGTTATCTCTACACTGTCTTCTATACTGTATTCTTGCTAAAACTGATGCTGGAAATTTCAATTTCCTTGCGGGAGTTATTCCAAAAAGATTAATAAAGAGAAGTCTAAGTGGCGGTTCCTTGTTGTTTCCCTCAAAATAAAAGAGATGTCTCTGCTCGGCCAGCGTTGAAAGCAAGCCTATAAATCAATCAGTTTTGTTTTAATCTTAATGTTTGTTTGCTTGTTTTTATGGGTTCTTTTAAGACCTCTCCTAACATTATATGTGCTGCATTGCGCCAACTCAAGGTAATTAGATAGGTGTCAATGTCCTGAGAAGGAAGAGAGGTCAGAGGACACTTGGTGCTGTAGGCGCGGACATTTGATGGACAAGGCAGTTGTTGAAGCTTCTGAAAAATGAGAGAGACTAAAGATACTACGTTACACAGGCTCAGTCTTCTGCAGATCATCCTACCTCTGTCTCCTTTTAAAAACTTACTCGACCCACAGCCCCATGAAGTACAGCTTTACTGACGATGCGTACAAACTACATCCCAACATAGGGCCTACTGCAGTGAACTCCAAAAACAGCAATGAAAAAGTAGGCCTATCTAAATATCTGTGTGAATGCGTGTATAACCCTTGTGTTGTCTTCCCGTTAAAATGAAAAACACTTTTAGTTGACGCTTTTTAAAATCAATGTTTTTAACTTTCTTAAGTTTGGTCCCTTTTTTCAATTTTTGTAACTTTGACGTTTTCAACACTACGTAACACTAACTTATTAACTTTAAAGAAATGTATGTTGATGGGTAATCACAGACTGGAATACGTCAACTTTTACTCAATACATCTTCTCATTCAATGTGTTTTCTTTATTTTCATGACTATTTACATTGTAGATTCTCACTGAAGGCATTAAAACTATGAATGAACACGTCGAATGATGTACCTAACAAAAAAATGTGAAATAACTTTTAAATTAGTGTTATTATTTTACAGTCCTCAAAGTGGCCACCCTTTGCTTTTTTGATAGTGCTGCAAACCCTTGGTGTTCTCTCAATGAGCTTCATGAGGTAGTCACCTGAAATGGTTTTCACTTCACAGGTGGGCCTTGTCAGGGTTAATTAATGGAATTTACTGCCTTATTACTGGGTTGGGACCATCAGTTGTGTTGTGCAGAAGTCAGGTTGATACACAGCCAACAGCCTATTGGACAACTGGTAGAATTCATATTGTGGCAAGAACAAATCAGCTAAGGGAAGAGAAACGAGTGTTCATCATTACTTTAAGAAATGAAGGTCAGTCGGTCCGGAAAATTGCAAAAACTTTGAATGTGTCCCCAAGCGCAGTTGCAAAAACCATCAAGCGCTACAATGAAACTGACTCACATGAGGACCGCCCCAGGAAAGGAAGACCAAGAGTCACCTCTGCTGCTGAGGATAAGTTCCTCAGAAATAGCAAGTTAACAGCAGCTCAAAATAGAGACCAGATGAATACCACACAGAGTTCTAGCAGCAGACAAATCTCTAGAACTGTTAAGAGAAGACTGCGTAAATCAGGCCTTCTTGGTCAAATGGCAGCTAGGAAACCACAACTAAGGAGAGGCAACAAGCAGAACAGATTTGTTTGGGCCAAGAAACATAAGGAATAGACATTAGATCAGTGGAAATCTGGGCTTTGGTCTGATGAGTCCAAGTTTGAGATCTTTGGTTCCAACCCCCTTGTCATTCTGCGATGCAGAAAAGGTGACCGGATGGATTCTACATTCCTGGTTCCCACCGTGAAGCATGGAGGAGGAGGTGTGATGGTGTAGGGGTGCTTTGCTGGTGACACTGTTGGGGATTTATTCCAAATTGAAGGCACACTGAACCAGCATGGTTACCACAGCATCCTGTAGCAACATGCCATCCCATCCAGTTTGCGTTTAGTTGGACCATCATTTATTTTTTAACAGGACAATGACCCCAAACACACCTCCAGGCTGTGTAAGGGCTATTTGACCAAAAGGGAGAGTGATGGAATGCTGCGCCTCCACAGTCACCGGACCTGAACCCTATTGAGATGGTTTGGGGAGAGCTGGACCGCAGAGTGAAGGCAAAAGGGCTAACAAGTGCTAAGCATTCTGGGAACTCCTTCAAGACTGTTGGGAAACCGTTTCAGGTTACCACCTCTTGAAGCTCATCAAGAGAATGCCAAGAGTGTGCAAAGCAGTAATCAGAGCAAAGGGTGGCTACTTTGGAGGAGCTAGAATATAAGACATGTTTTTTGTTAAGTACATAACTCCACATGTGTTCATTCATAGTTTTGATGCCTTCAGTCATAATCAATGTAAATAGTCGTGAAAATAAAAGAAACGCATTGAATGAGGTGTAACCAAACTTTTGGCCTGTACTATATACACTCACCGGCCACTTTATTAGGTACACCTGTCCAACTGCTCGTTAACACTTAATTTCTAAGCAGCCAATCACATGGCGGCAACTCAGTGCATTTAGGCATGTAGACATGGTCAAGACAATCTCCTGCAGTTCAAACCGAGCATCAGTATGGGGAAGAAAGGTGATTTGAGTGACTTTGAACGTGGCATGATTGTTGGTGCCAGAAGGGCTGGTCTGAGTATTTCAGAAACTGCTAATCTACTGGGATTTTCACGCACAACCATCTCTAGGGTTTACAGAGAATGGTCCGAAAAAGAAAAAACATCCAGTGAGCGGCAGTTCTGTGGGCGGAAATGCCTTGTTGATGCCAGAGGTCAGAGGAGAATGGCCAGACTGGTTCGAGCTGATAGAAGGCCAACAGTGACTCAAATTACCACCCGTTACAACCAAGGTGGGCAGAAGAGCATCTCTGAACGCACAGTACGTCGAACTTTGAGGCAGATGGGCTACAGCAGCAGAAGACCACACCGGGTGCCACTCCTTTCAGCTAAGAACAGGAAAGTGAGGCTACAATTTGCACAAGCTCATCAAAATTGGACAATAGAAGATTGGAAAAACGTTGCCTGGTCTGATGAGTCTCGATTTCTGCTGCGACGTTCGGATGGTAGGGTCAGAATTTGGCGTCTACAACATGAAAGCATGGATCCATCCTGCCTTGTATCAACGGTTCAGGCTGGTGGTGGTGGTGTCATGGTGTGGGGAATATTTTCTTTCAGCAGGATAATGCGCCATGTCATAAAGCTGGAATCATCTCAGACTGGTTTCTTGAACATGACAATGAGTTCGCTGTACTCAAATGGCCTCCACAGTCACCAGATCTCAATCCAATAGAGCATCTTTGGGATGTGGTGGAACGGGAGATTCGCATCATGGATGTGCAGCCGACAAATCTGCGGCAACTGTGTGATGCCATCATGTCAATATGGACCAAACTCCCTGAGGAATGCTTCCAGCACCTTGTTGAATCTATGCCACAAAGAATTGAGGCAGTTCTGAAGGCAAAAGGGGGTCCAACCCGTTACTAGCATGGGGTACCTAATAAAGTGGCCGGTGAGTGTATATATATATATATATATATATATATATATATATATATTAAAAACTTTTGGTCTGTATAGTTTAGTTCGAACACACCTTCTCATTCAATGCGTTTCCTTTATTTTCATGACTATTTACATATTAGATTATCACTGGCATCAAGGCATCACAAGTTTGGAAATCTGCTCAACTTGTTAACAGTATATCAATACATCAGGACGACAATCATTGAACAACAAAACATTTAAACATCACATAGTAACAACAGAGTGAAACAACACATATCAACAACAGAGGCAACGGCACAAAGCATTGATAGAGTACAGTGACAGCAAGACAACACAGTCAATGAGGGCAACAAACGACAGGAGTTGACACAGACAAATGTTGAGTCATGTGAGCAATCGCTATGGACAGAAATAGACATTGATAGTAACCATAAACATAGACAGTAAGCATTTCGACTTATTTTTGGCACAAATGGAAGGAAGTTAAGGAAACATTCAGGAGCAGCACAACTCATCACGTGAAGAAGGTTTGGGAGACTGTTGAATTATTCAGAAGCGTTTAATGAACCAGGCAGTACAGTTTAACCATGATGTGTTATTATGCAGTGTCGTCCCAACTCTCTGAAGTTCCTGTCCTCTTGAAGAAGTTTTATCCTATCTTTCTCTGGGAGAATGAAACACGATCGTTAAATGGTCCATTATATATTTGTCATGAGGACTCAAGTCACTCCCCTGTGACTGTTCATTCTGCCCCAGGGAACACCTGGCACACATAGTTTCATATGACGTGGGAATGCACAGCAGTCAAAAGAGTTGGAAAGAATGTACCTTCTTCCCCTGTCTGTTACATAATGATGATACAGGATGCTTCTTTCCCATTCCTTTACATTGTATTATTTCGGCTGGTAACAGCTGCATATGGTTGGCAAAGCGGTGTAGGCATCCACACTCACTTGCTATACCACAATGGTATTGAGTTTTTATGGACATTTTGAGTTTAGAGAGCCCCGGAGCTAAGATACATTGCGCAAAACCAGATAATGTAAAGTTGTTTAACGATATTAGAGAGCAGGTTTTTTTGGCATCTAATGTGAGTCCTAGGGCGTTAAAGCCTCTGAACACCCATACAGGTGTTTTCTGTTATTCCGGCTGATTAGACTCTTTTCAGGTTGAAGGTCGGCCGGAGCGTTGATGGGAACTTATTAGGTCACAAATTCTTTATACCAATAACGATGATTTATCCAATTATTAATCACAGAAGTTTTGTGTAAAGAAAATGTCCATCTCAAACTGAAATAAAAACCATCACCAGTCCAAATGTCCTCCCAGTTAGAGACCGAAACAAGTAGAGACAAAGACTTCTGATTAGCAGGTAAAATAGACTTTCAGGAGGTTTAAGATGCGAGGTAGTCTACTGGTCTATACATTAAAACATAAAGAAAAGTTTCTATTGACGTCATTAGATTAGTGGAGAGGTCCAGAGTTTCCCATCATGCACTGTGGTCGGTGGAGAGAAGCTGGGAACGGTAGCTGTCTTCAGTTGACAAGGAATGAGACACTAAGACTTAACCATGCAATCTCTGCCACTGAGTGTTGCTTAACTTCTGACTCTTCTGAGATTTGTCCTGACAATATGGTAATTTGACTCCCTGAGCAGTCTAAGACTAGCTAGATTAGCTTGAGCACCAGATAATTGTATTTTACGTTCTTTTTATCTTTTCATCTTTTTATGTGTAGGCTATATATAGGCCTGTATTTGTGCATGGGTGTGTGCGTGCGTATGTGTGCAGCCAGGCTGGGCGGACCGGACCAGCAACTTTGTGCTTCCAACCAAAGGTGCGTCATGAGAATATTTGGCCTGCCTATATATTTGCCCTTTTTTCCGCCGCTTGACACATCATAGACAAGCTTCAAGGTGTGGGTGGTGTTTGGATTTTCTGGTTGACTTTTTGCTGGCTGCCTTCAAGCAGAGAAGTAATCAAACACAAACTGGACCTCTGTCCTCTGGTCTTCTGGTTTGGATCTTAAGTGACAAGGTAATGTGTAAATGTGTTGGTGTTGTCATGATAAGAATCCTGTTGTACAGATTTAGTGTGTAAATAAGGACATATAAAATATATATAACAGTAACAGTAAAGGGAAAAGCCAAACAGCATAATATGAGCACTTTGAATGTTATTCAGGCCTGTATGAAGTCTATTGTCCAGGTGATTCAATGTGAATAATGTAGATATTGTGTTGATTCAAGACAGTTTGAACACTTGAGTGTTTGTAGATCCTGATAATAACCAATGTATTTATGACACTGACATCTGCTGCAGTAAAAGCTCTGAATATGTTTGTTATTAGAAACTTTTGAAGACTTAAAGTGAAACAGGTCATCTTGGTGAAGCTCAACAAACTTCCTCTTTTTCTCTGTTAGCTAGCCTTTACAACTAATAACATGATCATTCACAAACACGTGCACGCTTTGTAGGTTGATAACGCAACTAAAGTATGAGTGTGATTCCATGGAAGAGCTATACAAGCTAATACGTATTTGTTTAGCCTATACTGTATATATTATATATTTAGGCCCATACTAGTAGCATAATAGTTTGCAAAAAGTTTTTTTTTTAAACTGTCAGAACTGAACATTGTGTGTGTGTATATATATACTGTGAAGGTTTACCAAACGTTATGATGATCACAGATATATGGCCATACATAATCAGGTATCATAAATAGGTTTCACTGTCACAGATAATCAGGCCTAATTAAAACAATCATTGGAGAGCGAGTACAAGCAGAGTAGTGTTGTGCAATGTTGTTTTGTCTGATAGCAAGGAAGTTAATGCAAGTTGCCAGGTGAAGGTTGGATTGTTTTAACTGCAGATTTAGTCACCGCCCTCTGCTTTTTCTTCCACTGTTAATCTCACGTCATAATAATAGACTCATACTTTCTCAGGTAAAAATAACTTTCCTAACTGGCTCCATCTTGTAACAGAACTACATCACTGTAGCTGCTTATTGTCATTCATGTGTAATAAGTACCACAGAGGAAGAAGTATCACCAGACTGTATATGTCCTCTCTCTGTCCTGTAATAAGTACCACAGAGGAAGAAGTATTACCAGACTGTATATGTCCTCTCTCTGTCCTGTAATAAGTGAACTCTGAGCTCATGTGTTGGTGTCTCTTCACCTCTGTCTCCTCTCACAGGGAGAAGATGATCTGCAGCATCCTGCTGCTCATCATCCTGACCTCCTGTGTCTCAGGTTAGTTTCCAGCTTCACTTTATTATCCACTACCACTAAACAAAGAAGGACTAAAGTGTCCACAGAAACATGTGGAGATGGAGTTTAAAGTTGTCAGTGTGTCTGCTCCTCACTTTCCCTCTCTGTCTCCTCAACAGGAACATTTGTAGTGAATGTGACACAGACCTCCTATCAGGCAGAGGAGAACCACGACATCACACTGGAGTGGACCTTCACCACCAACCCTCACAGTTTCTCCAACTCTCCTTATATCTTCTGTGAACTGATAACTGATCTCAAGAATCCAGTCTTGTTTCGTCTCTATGGAGGAGTTGAGGTCCCAGAGTCTCAGGATGAACAATTTGCAGGACGAGTCCAGTGGGACAAAGATGTCCTCAGACAAGGACGACTCAAACTTCAAGTGTCCAGGCTCAGGACTGAAGACTCGGGACTGTACGTGTGTGATGTGATCTTACATTATAAGAGTAACTCTAGTAGATGTTGGCTCAATGTCACTGGTAAGTTGATTCAGAAGAACTTTCTTAACAGGTTCAGTTCAGCAGCTTTTTAGATAAAAGAAGGACTTCCACAAAAAAAATCATAGTATAGTATGTCGAAAAAACTATGACGTACAATCCCTACAATTCCCACTGTTTTATTGAAATGTTTTCCTTCACATGAATGAAACAGATGTGTTTGTTCTTTTTACAGCAGCGAGGGATCTGCCTGAACTTGAGACATCGAACACAACAAGTCCATCAAACACAGCAAGTCCACCACGACCAGAGAGCTGGAGAAGGATCGGTCTCTCCTGTGGATTGGGACTGACAGCAGCAGCTTTGCTGGTTTTTTGTTTTTGTTTATTCAGTCGTTGTCAGCTGAGAGAACAAGAATTATCCTCGAAATTTAAAGGTGGATTGAGAAAAAGTTACAGTTCAGCAGGTGGATCAGTGGAAATTGTTTCATCAACAACTTCAAAAAGACTGTTCGAATTAGATTATTTAAGACAGAGACACAGAAATTACGAAAGTGTTTGAAGTATGAAGGACACAAAGATCCAACACAGCAGTTTGTGATTCGTGGTGGTGAGCACGAATTTTAATGTAATGTATTGCAATTTCTTCTTTTTAATGGGAAGCATGTAAAAGGAGGTTGGGTTTACAAAAAGAACAACAGGGAAAGGACACGTCAAACGCCGGGACACGGATTAGGCACGACAACAACGGGACGGATGTGTTTAGGAAAAGAACAACGGGGAACTGACACGCCACATGCGGGAGACAGCCGTGGTCTCTAAAAGAGGGAATTAAACACCACATGCGGGAGACGATCCCCGGTCCGGGGTGAAAGTCCTGTGTTGTTTGACCCGTCCACCAACCCGATCCCTGTGCAGATTTTTGGCTTTTCATATTACTCGCTACCGTAGTCGTGTTGTGATCACGAAAGAGGCTTCCCATTGAAATACACTGGATTAAAATTTGTGCCCACCACCACGAAAGAAAACAACAAACATATCCCTGTACACAAATCAATAGATTAAATAACGTGACCATTTCACAAACTGCCATGAGACTTGGTTGAAAGATCAGATGCTGACAGCAAATTAACTTTGGGATCTCAGAATAAACCAACAGGTTCATACTGACAGCATGTGGAGCAGTTCAGCTTTTTAGTTCAATAATCCCTTTATTAAAATACCCTCCACAATACGAAGCAGGCTGTGGCTTATATGTGCAACTGTTGAAACATTTTCAATGTAAAGCTCTATGTGATTAGTTTTCATAACAAAACAAGTCCACTTGTTTGTACATCCTGTCTATCCTGTAGTAGACTCCTGCAGGATGTAATGAAGCCTTCATGTTAACTGAAGATCCTTCAGCTCTGCAGAAAACTGCAGCGGCACACAGGAAGTGAAGGCATCTTCATGAAAACGTAGTGACCCTCTAACAGACTTCATATACAGCTTTAACTTTAACACAGAGCACTTTAACCTTTGCTTTTGTAATGAGTACTTAAATGTACTGGTCCTGTGTTATTATGGTCTGTTACTTTCTGTATCTCTGTCATTGTAAAGCTGAGAGGAGTTAACTCTGGTGTTGATGATGATGACATCAGTTTCATCTGATGTATGATCTGATTATTTTATTTCTTACACACTGAAATCTTTCTCATGTATTTCAATTCATGTTGAACTAAAATAGGAGAAACATAATTATTTAAATGTATATTTCTTATCTATTATATTTGTTGTTTGTGTCCTACTGCACCATGGGCCAGAGAGAAAGCTCTTTTCAATAGCTCTGAATGTCTGGGACTTGTTGCTGAATTGACAATAAAGTTGACTTCACTTTTAATTCAAACGTTGTATATATGAAAACAGTCTTACAATACATTCACAGTAAAAAATAAATACTAAGATATATTCCACATTAAAGAAAACAAGTTACTTTTTATTTTTAAAAACAACGTGCTTCAAAAGTGTTTAGCAGAAGAATAAGATTGTCCACCTGTCCACCAGGTGTCCTCAGACTCTCCTCATCCTGATCACCTGTATCTCATTTCCCAATCACCCTGTCAGCACATAAACCAGACCTGGTCCTGGTTGGTCCATGTTGTGTCTGGCCTTAAAGGAACAATGCCGACTTATTGGAACTTTAGCCTATTCACCGTCTCCCCCAGAGTTGGACAAGTCCATACATACATTTCTCATCTCCTTGCGAGCTGTAACTCTGTCTGACGCCCTCAGCATTAGCTTAGCCTAGCACAGATTCTGAAGGTAACTGGTTCCAACTAGCTACTGCTCCCAATAAGTGACAAAATAACACCAACATGTTCCTATTTACATGTTGTGATTTGTATCGTCACAGGGTGAACCAATAACAAGGTCACATGAGACACAGCCATCTTCTAACTGCATACTAACTGGGAACTATATTCTCCGAAAGGCAAAGCACCGGTACTTCTGCTACTTGGGCGGAGTGATTTGCTCGCTGCACCTGAGAAGCCCGGTCACGAAGCAGAGAGTTCGCCTGGAGTTTGCTCAGAGTTGGAGTAATAGAGTCAACAATTACTAGATACTAAAAGCATAGTTTATAATCATGGGTGTTCGCTGTATTGTAAAGAGCTGCGACAAACAGGGGAGACCAGGTAAGACCAGGTGATCCGCTACGGTAAGTGTTCCGTTATGTTTTTAGAGGACTATCTACTGTAACAGTGGTATCGGTAGTGTGTGTAGAACTAAGATTAAATAAACCACTAAGTCTCACATCAGATGGTTTTAACCGCAGTCATATAACAGAAGTTACTCAGCTTGGCCACATGGTGGCGCTGTAGACAACTTATTTTCCAAAAGCTGCTGAAGTTTTACTAAGAAACAAACTTCCATAGATTACTCAGATGAAGTGACATTTAAAATAAAATAAATAAATACGCTGAATTGTTTCCCAACAATTGACTATATGATTACCTTAACCATTTAGTTCAGTGGTGTATGTGTGGGATTGTGAGGTATGTATGTGAGGATGAAGAGGTGTAAAATGTGGTATGTTATGCACTTTAGTAAATCTGCCCCTCATTGTCTTGCATAAGTTAATCAAGTTTAGATTTTTAGAGTACTTTTTAAATACACACTCAGTTATAGATATTTATATCACCAGTTGTTTTGACAGATTTCCAGCAGAACTAACAATGCTCGATTCAAACGACCTGTAACTAAAACTGGTGGTTATTCAAATCAAAATGTGTCACACAGCCCAGCACACCTGCCTGGTCTGTGAATCTGAGTGTGATCTTATATTTTTGTCTTTGTAAGTGAGGACATTTTTGGAAAGTGTGGGCAGTTTGTCCTAGATTAGAGTTAATGTAAGTGCTGGGGTTAGGCATGCATGTGTGATGATTAGTTATGTGTAAGATCAAGGAAGATCAAGCAAGCAGTCACTACCGCAGACTTTTTGTTTTCCATTTTCCAACATGACGGCAGCTGTGTTGTCTCAGTTTGTGGCGGCTACAGAAACCACCCCGAGACAAAGTATACAGAAGCTCATTTTACCATTATCATCCAGAATTATTATTATAAATATATAGACATATTTGAATTGACCTTAGACAGAGAGGTGAAGTTGGTCTGTGATGTAGAGCCAGAATATTCGAATTAGATTCTCAGACACAGGAGTCCACAGAAGGAGGAAGACCAACATCAGATACTGACAAGGTTGGTGTTATTATTACTTTTTAATATCATTATGTTCTTCTTTCCACGTTATTGTCGACAACTGAAACAAACAGAAGACAAAAAATATCTTTAAAGCTTGGCATTTACTTTTTTGCTCACCAGCCACTGTGGCTAGTGGTTAAACAAAGCTACTAGCCACTCAGCATTTCCCACTATTTTGTGGGAAATTATCTGGCTAAAGTTGACTATGATGTGCAACAATTAACATGAAGAACCAGATTACCAACTGCTTTAAATGTAAATGAGCACTGTAAACACCCAAATCAAGACTACATAAAATGTAAAACACTGCAATCATCATCAAATGTTCAGCTGTGATAATGTGTGTATGAACACGTGCAACCGAATAAGACACACACAGACATAAAAACAATAGGTTGTTATTGCATAAGTGGTGCAGGGTTGTGGAAGTTATTTTTTTTTGGTATTTTTTGTGGACATTTTGTTTTTTGCACTCACAGGTTGTACATTGCAACTTTTGTTTAACAAACCCAAATCTAACCGCATTTGGCGATGCTAATGTGCCCACTCATCTAATTGATAACACTTCTGCACCTACAGTTGATTGACTGTATTTTATAAACTCGGTGGTTTTCCTGAAAGACTAACCACAGAATATTTAAAGGAGCACTCCACTGATTTTACAATATCAGTACCGGTATACCTAAAATATTTTGTAAGTATATTGATAATTTTGTGTGTATTTTTCTCCATTTGATTATTTTTTTCTTCCAGATATGGCCGTGAACTCTTCCTCCTCCAATGACTCCCTTCTTCAGCTCTAATCGTCCTTTCAACATGTATTGCTTTATCATCAAACCAAACGTCTTCATCTTTACTGCATTCTACATCACCAACATCCTCCTCCTCCTCCCTCTCTGCATCCTCGTCCTCTACCTGGGTCTCCAACGATGGCGGCGACATCGCTCCACCTCCGCAGCAGCAACAATGAGTCACTCAGACAGCTTCACCTACCACACGGTTGTCATGGAGATGATGGGTGTCTTTGGGTACACCCTCTGCTGCTGGGGTATCTACGGGGATCGTGATGATGTATTTTCTGCGGGGTTATTCCTTTGGAACCTCAATTGGTACGGAGAGACGTTCTTTAACATGCTGACCTGTATGGAGCCCTACCTGGCTGTCGTTCATCCCGTCACCTACCTGAGTCTGAGACGAGAGAGAGGGATCAGAATCAGAAATATCAGCATTGGATGTGTTTGGCTGTTTTCTTGTGGAGCAGCTGGTCTGAGTAATTTAGATAATGTATCAATAATTGTGGATTTCACCCTCTTGATTTTCTCATTGTTCGTCATTTCCTTCTGCAGTCTTTCTGTCCTCTGCGTTCTGATTCGTCCAGGGCCAGGGGAACAGGGCGGGGACAGGGAAAGAGTTGACCAATCAAAGCAGAGGGCTTTCTACACCATTACGGCCATACTGGTAGTGCTGTTGTTGAGATGCTTTGCAAGTATGGTTTTGACTGTTGTTGATAGTGTCACGTGTTGACTGTGTGATGGAAATAACTGAAATCTGGTTTAATATCCCCAGCAGTCTGGTGTTACCTCTGCTGTTTCTACACCGAGCAGGAACATTAGCGTGTTGTACGCACAACACCTAATGGAGATAAGGATTAGATTTGAATGAAATCAGCAGAAGGTGAATGGACATCCAGGATTTTATCACAGTGAGAATATAAGAAACATCAGTAGGACCAGTTTCCAATTGGACATACAACTAGGTGTCTTCAGCATAGAAATGAAAATATTATAAATGGAATGATAATTCCCATGTGTATGGTGAGAGTGGCCCCAAAATTGACCCCTGGGGAACCCCACAAAAAAAGCAGCGTGAAAGGAGGACAGAGATGGGAAGGAAGTACAAATACTTTGTTCCTGTACTCAAGTTGATTTTTCAAATATTTTCAAACAGTGGGAGGTGGATTTAAAAATCCACCTGGCTGACTGGAATTTGTTTTCCCAGCCATTTTTTTTGTCTCATAAAGTTAAAAAACAGGAATTGCTGTTTCTCTCTGAGAACTATACTGTCCTATTCATGGTAGCCTACTCGTGGACATTGCGGCGTCATCACGTGCTGTAGCAGGAGGGGGGGGGGCCTCCTTGATAATCCAGCAGAAAGGGCTGGGCGGGGGCACATATTCATACGGTTTATTGAAGTACTTATTGGACTTTAACTTATCATTGCACCTACAATAATGTAGCTGTCTTCAATTTAGGTCATCCTGTACATCTCATTTGTGGTTTTTCCTGCATCCACCGTGTGTGATTGTGCCTGTTTATGTGTGAGTAAAAAAGGGGAACGAAGCAGCAGCCCCACCCGCTGCAACGAGCCGACAGGATTGAAAGAGCAGCAACTTTTAGCGGCTTTATAGGGAAAAGGCGTAACAGCGTACAGTACCTTCATGTTAAAATGTCTACATGTTGGCAGGACGGTCTGAAATGAATTGCGTGCACAGCAGTCAGATTCACTGTGTTGATTCAGAGGGAATCTCTGCACCTGGGTAGGCACTTTTAATGACATTTTGAACATGTTTAGAGGTTAAAAACAAGCTTGCCCTGTTGGGTGCTAACTCTAGTAGGAGGATAACACGGTGTAGGCAGCACCGATTGGTTAGTTTTTCTCTCTACTGACAGCACTACACATTTACAAACAACAGAGCTATGTGTTGGAATTGACCGGAATTTTCCTTTAACTTAACTCTCATTGTGAGAGGTGGGGCGCCTAATTTCAATTTATATTTTACAAACGGGTGTTCATACTTTTTCATACGCTATTATACTAACCCTTTCATGAGAATGCATTGCTATATTACACTGTATATGGTATATAAGTATAGTAGGTGGATTTGGTATTGGAGGGTTACTACACAGGGTTTTGTTTTAGATAAGCTTTATTTAGATTTTGTTGAGTGTGATGCTTCCTGTGGAGAGGCTTGACTTACAGCACACATACTGTACATACAGGAACCACAAAGATGTGATTAAAGGGGCTGTATACTCGCAAAAATAGCAGGCTGGGATTGCCTCCACATGGCTCTCACACACCGTTCCCAAATACGTGAAATACCTACATTTTTGCACGGCCACATGCACAAACACACACGCAGCCAGGCCGGCAACCAGAGATGAGAACAGACACACACACAGAGGGAGTGTGACGTTCTCTGCTCAGGACACCATTACTTCACTATATTTTTACATTGCAAATATTTGTTGCTGCTATAATAATGTGCTGAACATGGAGTACAGCTCCTTTAAAAATAACATGAACATGCAAAACCATTAATGACTCTTATTTGATTTGAATACACGGCAGGCTTTGGCTTACTTTGAATCCTGTCAACTGTCCATCTAATGGACCGATCAACTAAACTCCATGAATCAGTGTGGTAGAAATGTATGAGGCATGAAGGAATGTTTGATTTTTACTCTGTTTATAATTTAAATATTAAGTTGTCTGATGGTGTGGTTATACCAGAATGTAGCTACTATATACAGGAAAGCTGAGTGAAATGTAAAGAGATTTGGTATGACTGTGTCCATGCATACACGTTGTACCAAGATCTTCTCTGATGTCAGATTTGTGTTGTAATAAAACACGTGTTCAAGTAAGGACAAATGAGACTCATCGCGTTTGTTCCATTAAACATGAAAAACAATTTCTTTGGAATCTGACACCAATGTATGTTAGAACTACTTTTACAAGATGTGTTTAAAATGTATAGAGATATTTTAACTGGACACAAATGGTATCATGTAGTGGTGTAAATCAGTAATGTAACAATGTAATAAAAACAATACTCATAAAACTCATTCAAATAAAGGTCCTGTTTACATGTCGGTTACTAAGAATATTTTATTGAAATATTTTCAATTTGATCTCTCACTGTGATTGTTTATTTTTTATTATCAATGGGTTCACCTGTCAATGCCACTTTGTTTTTATTCAAATATAACAACAAATTTCCAACAATTCTTTAATAAAATACCATACAGGCTCAGACTATTGGCTGAGAACAAGTTACCAAATGTCAATAATGCGCTTCTGACACAGGCGCTTCAATCAAAATGGTTGCCATCAACTGAACCCAACGAACTGAAAATGACAAAGCAATTTGAATGTCAGTTTGGTTTAAAGCACTTAATAAAAGCTAATTAATAGCAGTGAATGTATTTTTTTCCCTCTTGCATTGTTTACTACAAAAAAATGTCTTCACTGGAGGTTAAATGAAAACATATTTCAATTTATACAGACATTAATAACCACAACCTTCTGATTAAAAGTGTATATCATTGTGTTTTACATCCATTTTGTATCATATAGAAAACATTACCTGCACATAAAACATTATTTTGTTTGCTAGGATTGCACAACAGAAATATGACTACAGGAAAAATAGTAGCTTTTCAATAGCTTGGTACCAACGTTTTGTTGTAGTTTGAGAACAGCGGCGTAAGTATGACAAGCACTCCATTAAAATACTTTTTCTTAAATTTCATATGCAATAAAACAAAAGGTTGCTATCATAGAAATACAATATATACAAATGGGCTACAGCACAAAATGCTGAGTTGTTAAGCTAACGGCTAGTTTAGGTTAACTGAGCTCACTGTTGTTTGACTGGGCTGAAGACAAGAAGGATACTGAGCCAACGTCACCTTTATTAGGCAAAACACTAACTTATCAGATTGCCAAATTGGCTGAATATATCTAAACATATAAGAATATGCTTTATGTTGACAGCTTGTTGTTTGAGATTTATAAATGTGGCAAATATTCCCAGATAGTTTTTAGCATGCTGGAAATAACAGACAAGTACTCATAGATTTTTGTTGTTTTTCTTTCCATGTTGGACTTGGGGTGATCAGCGAAGGTGCTAAGAAGAAGAAATGGAGGACAAGGAGGAAGGAGAGAAGGGGAGGACAGAAGAAGGAGCTTCCGAGGAGGTAAGGACCTCATCACACCACGCCGGGTCGTCAAGGTTTATTTCAACAAACGGCTCACTGGAAGAAACCGCTGAGGATAAAGAGAAGAACATACGTCTAGTTAGTTAACAGAGCTGAGATTTATTAGCTAATTAACTACTTTAGCGTGTGTTAGCATCAAAGCTAGATGCATGTTACAAACAGCTAGCTTAACGTTAGCTTCCTCAAAATGTAGCACTTAACAACTCCTAGCTTACACAAAATGCGAGTTTTGACATGTTTTAAGTTTTTCTTAAATCTGCTTTCGGTGGAGTCTAGCATTTCCCACAGTCAGCCCAGGCCGCGCTTGCATCATTTTACCGCGTTGGCCGCGCTGAAAGCAAGAAGCACCAGTACCTGATTTAGTAAGCAACTAAGGAAGGTGAGTGTTAGCCCAAGTGTTAGCCTTCAGGCTGGCAGCTGTGTTTTTGTATTTATGCGCATACAAATCCTGAATTAATTTCTTCTTATTCATATCCTAATGCTGTCACATTTATTATGTCTCCTTAATCCCTATTTAAATAATGTAAACCGTTCTAATGTTGTATTGGGTGTTGTTTCAGCAAAATGTTAGGCTTCTAACGTTACCCTATTGCAGCGTAATATTTGCACCGTGATACATGAAAAAATGCATAATACAAAACTTATTATTTTAATATTATCTTTGAAATAACTTATTGTATATAGTTTAGTTAATTTGTGTGCAACACAGTTATTTGAGAGCATAATGTGCACACATTTGTTTTTCCATGACTGCCAGGCTCTTTTCATTTAAAGAGGGAACTCTACTAATTACACACATGAAGTTCAGTTTACTTATAAAAAAAATACTACCTTGCTGATTTTTGCCTCTGTATTTTGTGTTTGTATCAATATAAAGTATCTTACATGGGTTGTTGTTATTTTCGTTCTGCTGCTCCTCCCCGATAGCATCGAAGAGCAGGTTGGTGCTGCTGAATGGGCTGGATGTGTTGTCAGCTGCGACGTGGCCCAGTGAGGTACTGGTGTTACTACTGGGGGGTGAAATCTCCAGACCGTTTGCTTCTGGCTGGTTCTGTGGAGCTGGAGTTACAGGCCAAGTAGTAAGAGAGAGCATTCAGGTTATTTGCACAGGAAATAACATAAATTCATGTTAAAGTGACTCATTTTCCCTGGCAGTCAAGAAAACATGCATCCGACTTCTGCTTTCCCACAACTTTGTCGTCTTTAATTTTCTATCTGCCCTTTTGTCATCTTGGCTCATACAATACCTTGTGTAGCCTGTAGTGTAACATACATAATAGTCTGGAATTTGTAGTAATCTCTGTGTTTAGCTTGATACAACTGACACAATGTATGTACATGACTCATGTAGGCCGTGGTGGATAAAAGATCTGCAAGTGGCTTAATTCAAAACTACCTAAAGGGTTATACTGTAGCAGTATTGACTTTACAATGGTAAATATTAAAGACCAAAAGCACCAAAAACCTTTTTCTGTACCGCTCTCTCCATTGGAGATTAGTTCCTCCGACTGTAGAGTTGTGCCGTTGGATACTGGAGGAGGTGACGGGGCGTTGGTGGTCATTTCATCTTTAGGAGCTGGTCGATCTGAACACAAACAACCAACCAGAGCACACACATCAGGATATGCTAAAAAACGGAAATTATCCAGACATTACTTGGCGTTGCTGTATGTCTGAATGTATGTGGGAACGGAAATGTCTGAATCAGTCCGATCGGACATAAACGGTCTTTACCCTGCCAGCTCCCGAGTGCAAAGTCTGTGTAATGTGCCACGAAGTGTGAGAATTCACAGCAAGCGAGTGGGTGTGTTGATCACATTTCTATCAGCTCACACAAACCCAAAGAAAACAAACTTCTGAGGTTAAGGAAGAAAGGTGATTTACACGAAGACAGCAACAAAACTGTCGTTACCATTGGAAAATATTGATGAAAATTAAGATGAAAATTCGCAAAAAACATCTTTACCCTCGCTTGAGGTGGTTTTGGACTTTTTTTTCGACAAAGACTTAATGTGCAAAATGGGAGATGGAAACAACTTTGCCAAATAAGTTGTGACACAGTGAACATGTAACTCACATGACTATAATCCCGGAATCCATCAGATGGGGGAAGGATCGGGAAATGGGTCCCGTCCAGCGCATCGTACACTTGTGGAAAAAGGTGCGTGGTGGAGTTGCAGTGCCACGTCGGGCAAACTGACGGATTGGTTCAACAGGTTGAATCATATGGCCCTGCACACCACATATACACAGCGGTGAACGGTTGTCTCGCTGACACCAAATGACTCCGCCACAACCCTGGATTCTGCACAGGTGGCCAGACTGACAGATGTCTACTCTCTCTCCAATTAGCTTCTCAACTCTTTGATTTAGCAAGGCGGTTTGCAACCTACAACCATGCGTCAACGTCAACGTGTGACAAAACTACGCTTTGCATAGTGTGTATTTGCTCTAAACCAGTTGATGGACACGCTTTGACAGTAATTTGCATTTTCTTTTAATTTCTTTTAAAAGTTCGCTCAAACTTTGCTTGACAATTAGATGGAAATGTGACTGATGAGATTCAGAATTGTCTGACGCTGAAATCATCGGACCGATTAAAAAAACCCGCAAAGACTCGGTTGTTTATAACTAAATTTCGAAGCGACTCTATGACGTGGTGTCTTGTCACGCCTTCTGCATGCTCCACCCGGACCACAGGGAGAGTAGAGATGTTCCAATACCATTGTTTTTATACCCGTTTGTCATATCTGAAGTTGTGTATCCGCCTATTCCGAGTCTTCGTTTGTATGGCCTGGCTCAAGTTACAGAGAATGAATGACAAACAACTTTCTATTATTATCTAGTTTGCAGGAAAAAGGATAGAAAAAGAATATTAATAAACTACTTTAGAGTAGGGTTTTTCAGGGCTAAATTATGTGGGATCGGTGCATAATCTCACATACTCACTGATATCATCATTTTAGGCAGTATTGAAGGCATCTCCATATCGGAAAAACTCTTTCCAGTAAGTCTGAGACAGACGATCTCTTATTACATTTGAGAAAAAGTTAAAGAAATTTCGGACAGTGTCAGGAGCAGATTTGTCAGACATACACCGGATTTCATGTGTTGAAAAAAATCTTTAAAGTATAATCCTTTTACAGTAATTGAAATGAAACCAAGCACACTTACCCAGGTCGTCCAGGTAGACTGGTTCAAAGTTGCCAGTGGGTTCGTTGTGATGGTTGGCGGGAACGTGACGATGGAGGTCAAACGAGTATGACTGGACAAACAATCAAATAAGCAAGTTAGCAATAACAAAAAAGTATCGTAAGAGCATCAGCTAACTGTCTTAACTGTGACGTGATACAGTAAAATATAATGTCTTACCCTGGAGGCTCTCCTGAGAAAGTAGAGGATGACACACAGAACAATGATCATCAGGAAGATCAATATGAGGAACACGTAACCTAGACACATGGCGAGAGACGGGCAACTCAGTGTTATTAGCATTAGGTACAGTGGCTTGAGAAAGTTTACACCTCCATGCTAAAGTTGATTAAAAAGAGGAATAAAAAAACGTCTTTTGGAAATTGATCTTAATGCCTTAATTAAAAAGAATTAGGAAAATCCAAGCTTTTAAGGACACCAATTTTCTTTGTGAATGAATAATGTAAATAAATAAATAAATGTTCTTCCTTAAAATACAGGGGCATAATATACACCCCCCTATGTTAAAATACAGGGGGCATAAGTATACACCCCCCTATGTTAAAATACAGGGGGCATAAGTATACACCCCCCTATGTTAAATTACAGGGAGCATAAGTATACACCCCCCTATGTTAAAATACAGGGAGCATAAGTATACACCCCCCTATGTTAAAATACAGGGAGCATAAGTATACACCCCCCTATGTTAAAATACAGGGGGCATAAGTATACACCCCCCTATGTTAAAATACAGGGGCATAAGTATACACCCCCCTATGTTAAAATACAGGGGCATAAGTATACACCCCCCTATGTTAAAATACAGGGGCATAAGTATACACCCCCCTATGTTAAAATACAGGGGCATAAGTATACACCCCCCTATGTTAAAATACAGGGGCATAAGTATACACCCCCCTATGTTAAAATACAGGGGCATAAGTATACACCCCCCTATGTTAAAATACAGGGGCATAAGTATATACCCCCCTATGTTAAAATACAGGGGCATAAGTATACACCCCCTATGTTAAGTATACACCCCCCTATGTTAAAATACAGGGGCATAAGTATACACCCCCCTATGTTAAAATACAGGGGCATAAGTATAAACCCCCCTATGTTAAAATACAGGGGCATAAGTATACACCCCCTATGTTAAAATACAGGGGCATAAGTATACACCCCCCTATGTTAAATTCTCATAGAGGCAGGCAGGTCTTTATTATTAAAGGCCAGTTATTACATGGATCAGGATACTATGCATCCTGATAAAGTTCCCTTGGCCTTTGGGATTAAAATACCCCCCCCATCATCACATACCCTGCACCATACATAGAGGTCGGCGTTTTCTTCGGCAAGCTTAATAGCTGGTTTGATTTGCATTGAGAGATGATCTTGTGGAAAAGTTCCCCATGTCAATCTCTAGGTATGGTGAAGGGTATGTGATGATGTGTGTGTGTGTGTGCATGTTTGTGTGTGTGTGTGTGGGGGGAGTATTTTAATTCCAAAGGATAAGGGAAATTAAAACTTTTTCCCCAACATTTTGGTCGTCTTTTTGGACATTCTTGTCACTTTTCCCAATGTTTTGGAAACTTTCCAGATGTTTTTGTCACTTTTTTGAAGTTTTCGTAGATTTTTTCCTGCACTCTTTTTGTTTTCTCCCCACATTTTTAAAGCCTTTTCCATTATTGTGGTCACTGTTTTCAACGTTCTTGTATCAGTTCTTTTTTAGATGCTATATAATTGAATAAACACCCAAATTCAATGAAAATAGTGAACTGATCATTTATTTTACTTGTGAAGAGCGTGATATGGAACCATCCTCTTTAATTATTTTGTTGACAATTCGGTTGAAAAAAAAAAAACAAATTTCTGATATAGAAACTTTTTGAAAATGGGTCAAATTTGACCCGAAGACAACAAGATGGTTAAAAAAGCAAGATAGATACATTTGAATACTATAACTACTATTGAACCCCTAAAGTCTTTACTATTACTTTAAAAATGTTACAAAACATAATGTCATAAAATCATGTTTTATTTATTTCATATTGAACACTTTGAGACTCAAAGACATTTTTTTAGTCACTAAAGAAGATGTTTCCTCAAAATGAAGATAGAGTAGAATATGGTGGTTTGGCCGGTAAATAATACAGAAACATAAAAGTACAACATCCTTACCTACAGTACCCGTGTTTCCGGTTATCACTAAAAGAGACAGACAGCTGGTTAATGTTCAGCACTCTGAGGCTTAAAGACTCATATCAAAGAATTACACCGTCAGTTCAAGCCCTCTAGTGGAGAACAGAAGCAAAATGCATTTACACAGTTGTTTTCTCAGTTAATCTATTTGTTTGGCTCTAAAATGTCCAAAATAAACAGTGATAATGATAAAGTAATAATTTTCCATTTTACCTAGGTGATACACTTGTGTTGTTTTCATGTTTTCATGTTACAGAAAGTCCAGAACCAAAATATATTCAGTTAACTATTACATAGGTATATTTAACATTGAGTAATTGATTAGTTAATTGACAGAAACATGTTATAATTTCTCGCATGAAAGTAATTTTTCATGCAAAAATGGCAGAACATTTTTTTTCTGCCTCTCAAATAATGAGATAACCTTCTCTTTTCTGTTTTTTATATCATATTAAACTGAATATCTTTGGGTTTTGGACTTACAAAACAAGGTATTTAAAGGTCATACCCTTTACTTACTGAAACTGGGACATTTTATAGACTTTTTTTATATAAATGATAAAAAACAATTGGTTTATAATTAAGAGAAATCAACTCAAATTTTGAGAAACTGGGATTGATAATTTTTCACAGTTTTCTCAAATCATAATAATCAAAAATATATGATTCAATTTTAAGCTCGATTGGTCTGGCTGCACTTGCTGAAGTGACAAACCAAGCATTTGAGTGTGTGCCTGTGTGTGTTTGACTGTGTTAGAGTGTGTGTGTGTGTGTGTGTGTGTGTTTTTGAGTGTCTCAGTGTGGCAGTTAGAGAATATGAGCATGTGATGGTTGTGGTTTAACACACAGGAAGACAGACTTTCTCACACAGGACTCGCTAACATGTCGCCTGTAAGCTACCTGGGTTAGGCGAGGTACCGCCCGTCGCTGTGGAAACCGGCGTCACTTCAACATTATCACCATACGTCACGCTCTCGGCCTCGCTGGCCGAGGTGGTTGTCTGTTCCTCCGTGCTGCTCTCAGCTTCCTTTCTTCTTCCGTTCACGTTGTCTGAACTGTTCTGGGTCTGTAACAAGAGTCAGAGTTGATATTTAAGATGACATAGGGCTGCTAGATTATGGAATAAAATCTAGATCACACTTGTTTTGGTCAATATTGAAATCAGGATTATTTAACTATTAACTCTTAATGAAGTTTGGAAAAAATTTGGCATTTATTGAATTTAAAAAAAAAACTGCAAAAAAGTATTAAATGAAGTAGTCTATTGGTATGGGTAACACTTTAGGGGGACTTGTATAGGTACTGGTAATTTTTCAAACAATACCCATCCCTGACGAACAGTAAGATTCACTGTGACTGAAATAAAAAAGTAAAAGAGTGCCAAAGAACGATGTAAACAGAGATGTCTTCGTATCAGCTCCACTCTTTGATACAGTACAAGTACAGTATCTGTGCAGTGCAGTGTAAAAACACCAAAGCCATGATTGGTCATGAGAAACAAGCTTTCTCAGGATTACTTCTCTAATTCATGATATTCTATGAATGCAAATGTGCCGGCTCGAGGCACAAAGAACTCAAATCCCCAGCGGCCCTCCACTGCTCTTCTTTGCTTATTAGAACCTCTTATTATGTGACACTATAAAAAGATTGATTCTGGTGATCCACAAGAGTGATAGCATTAGCATGTGTTAAATAGTCAGGACGTGTACATGCCTGTCACAGCAACAATGTGGAAACACCCTGAGAAAAGTCTTTAAAAAGCCTCTTGGATCAGCTGGAAAAAGCATCGTCCCAAAGCTCAGGAAAACTGTTTAGAAATACGTGGTTCTCACAGGACAGGGACGCTACAAACTTATGATGATCTTATAAAATATGATGCATTGCTGTAGAGTAGTCCGTAGCCTAGCATGGATCAATGCAAGTACATTTCCAGGATATTTGCCAGACATCCGGCTACCCTGGATTGTGCTCTCTGGAGTTCTCCAGAGAGCACAATTTGAATTTGCTCAGCGAGTTACTCTGGCATCGAGCAATGCTGCTCATTAACTATGCCCTGGTAGCTGAGCTGCACCAATCACATCGCTGTATCTGATGTAGGTGGGGCCAGAGGCGAGCTGCACCAATCACATCGGTGTATCTGATGTAGGCGGGGCCAGAGGCGAGCTGCACCAATCACATCGGTGTATCTGATGTAGGCGGGGCCAGAGGCGAGCTAAACAGATGACGAAAGTCTAATCTACCAGTTAGCTTCGCTGGTAGCTTAGCATACGGGGCTCTGGATACGTCACCCCGTGTGTTGCTGTGATTGGTCGTAGTGTTATCCAATTGCGTGCAGTGAGATTTTCAAAATGCAACTTTTGGTGCCGCCCCTCGAGATGGGCGACTTTCATTATTCGATGCCAGACCCTTAATCTTTTGGATTTGGGTCTGCATGTCCCAAAACCCTACCTGAGAACAACTGGCGACCTTTATTCATGTGTTATTTTGAGAAAAGAAAGAGAAACGCACGTTTCCCAGAACAATGTTGAACCTTTTCTTTAAAGTGAAATTAAGGCTACTTTAGTGTGGAGAAAATAACTTCAGCTATTTTTCATTATCATAACAACTTTCCAAGCTGGATGTTGTTTTGTTTCACATTGAGAAGATTTTAAACTGCAGGATACCTGGTCGGCTGCAGCTGTTACAGTGAAGTCTGTCGAAGGCAGATCTGTTGCAGTCGCTGGTGTGTTACTCTGGGTAGAAGCTGTGGGCAGGGTGGCGGGAGCAGTCTTATTTACAGTTTCCTCCGATGGCGGCCGCGGGGGTGGAGTAGGGGCTGCAGACGTGAAAGAGACACATCAGACCATCTCCCCTCCCCCATAAAGACAGATACAGGACAGAAGCCGGATGTAGGCACTGCCACCATGTTGGTAATACTGAAGAATAGACGCAGAAGGGGACTTCAGGGGCCGCAGCAACATGTCAAAGCCCAACATCATACCACACAGCCCATTAGGCTGCATCTACATGCTGCATATATTGTTGGGTTTCTGTAAATAACATCCCAGAGTCCGGTCTAGACCTGCTCTTTTATGAAAAGCGCAATGAGATAACTGATTTGGCGCTATATAAATTAAATTAAATTGAATATATTTTTCCTCAGATTGACACTTCTCTGGTGTTTCCGAGCCCCTGAAGCTTTAACACTCGGAGAAAACCGTTGTGACTAAGACCAAATTAATCAATTAGTCGACTAACCGACTCG
>CM057255.1:19119576-19159576 GCA_029931835.1 Etheostoma nigrum | reverse complement strand
CTCTCTCTCTCTCTGTCTCTCTGTCATTTAATCTCTTATCGCATCTGCTACTCACTCTTTGCCTCTCTTTCTTCTTTGCTTTATTCTCTCTCTCTCTCTCTCTCTCTCTTTTGGTCTGTTTTAACACTACATGGTCAAAAGTTTACGGACAGAGAACAGTAGTTTAGTGGAAGCCCATTAATAATAATAATAATAATAATAATAATGTAAACTTTATTAATCCCACAAAGGGAAATTACAATGTCAATTTTTTTTATCTCTCTCTCTCTCTCTCTATCTCTCTCTCTCTCTTTTGGTCTGTTTTAACACTACATGGCCAAAAGTTTGCGGACAGTAGTAAACAGTAGTTTAGTGGATGCCCATTAATAATAATAATAATAATGTAAACTTTATTAATCCCACAAAGGGAAATTACAATGTACACTCTGTTGTTATTAAAGACATTACACTCAGGCCTGAATACACACACATTACACTCAGGCCTGAATACACACACATTACACTCAGGCCTGAATACACACACATTACACTCAGGCCTGAATACACACACATTACACACAGGCCTGAATACACACACATTACACACAGGCCTGAATACACACACATGCTCAGTACGTGTACATGCACTAATGGAGAGATGTCAGAGTTCATGCAACATCATAAAATAATACATTGTTCTTTCATCTTCCACCGGTTTCCCCGTGCACAAAGCAGCTCTATAAGAATCGCTTTCCCCATTTTGGGTGAACCCAACCCTCATCCAACTTTTTGGATAATCGGTTTAAGTCAATTTTTTATGGAAAAACAGTCAAACGTCTCTGATGTCGGTTTCATGAATGTGAATATGTTCTCGTCTCTTCTCTCCTCTGTGACGGTAAACTGAATGTCTTTGAGTTGTGGACAAAACGAGACGTTTGAGGACGTCTTCTTGAGCTTTTGGGGAACACTGATCCACATTTTTCACCATTTTCTGACGTTTTTGAGACCGAACATCTACATTCCCCCAGAACATAATCGATAATGACGTTAATAGTTATTACCAGCCCTAGAAACATGCTCTCCTTTCTGAATGGCATCACATCTCTTCAGCCTGAGTGGAGCGGAGGATGCTGAAGCAGCAGATTAGTGCACGTGGTTTTGGAAAGAGTTCATGTGTTATGTTTGGTGTCCACATACTTTTGGCCATGTATCTTATATTTTGTATCTGATACTTCTTTATTTTCCTCTTGCTATGTGTTGTCTCTGGTACTTTCCATCTTCTACAATCTTTTTTTTTTCTCTCTACCCTAACCTTTCCTCTCCGCCTCCCTCCATTTTTTTAACATCTCGCCCCACCCTTTGGTCCCTCTTTTCTTTCCTGTTCATCTCCCACCCTTTACATCTCTCTCTCTCTCTCTTCCTCTCTTTCTCCCTCTGTCTCTCCCCTTTCTCTCTCTCTCTCTCTCTCTCTCTCTCTCTTCCTCCCTTTCTCTCTCTGTCGCTCTCTCTCTTTCTCCCTCTGTCTCTCCCCTTTCTCTCTCTCGCTCGCTCTCTCCCTCTGACTGTCCCCTTTTCTCTCTCTGTCTCTCTCTCTGTCTCCCTCTCTCTATGTCTCTCTCTCTTTCTCTCTCTCTCCCTTTGTCTCTCCCCCCTTCTCTCTCTCTCTCCCTCACTCTCTGTCCCCCTCTCTCTCTCTCTCTCTGTCCCCCTCTCTCTCTCTATCTCTCTCTCTATGTCTCTCTCTCTGTCCCCCTCTCTCTCTGTCTCTCTCTCTTTCTCTGTCTCTCCTCTCTTCTCTCTCTGTCCCCCTCTCTCTCTGTCTCTCTCTCTTTCTCTGTCTCTCCCGTCTCTCTCGCTCGCTCTCTCCCTCTGTCTCTCCTCTCTTCTCTCTCTGTCTCCTTCTCTCTTTGTCTCTCTCTCTCCCCTCTGTCTCTTTCTCTCTCTCCCTCTCTCTCTGTCCCCCTCTCTCTCTCTCCCTCTGTCTTCCCCCCTCTCTCTCTATCTCTCTGTCTATGTCTCTCTCTCTGTCCCCCTCTCTCTCTGTCTCTCTCTCTTTCTCTGTCTCTCCCGTCTCTCTCGCTCGCTCTCTCCCTCTATCTCTCCTCTCTTCTCTCTCTGTCTCTCTCTCTCTTTGTCTCTCTCTCTTTGTCTCTCTCTCTTTGTCTCTCTCTCTCCCCTCTGTCTCTTTCTCTCTCTCCCTTTCTCTCTGTCCCCCTCTCTCTCTCGCTCCCTCTGTCTCTCTCTCTCCCTCTGTCTCTCCCCCCCTCTCTGTCTCTCTCCCTCTGTCTCTCTCCCTCTGTCTCTCCCCCTTTTCTCTCTCTCTCTCTCTCCCCCCACCCCCTCTCTACCCTCTAAATCTCTCGGTATCAGTCAGTATTCAGGAACTGAGTCACCGACCGCAGATAGAGACAGGATGCGAGCTCAGTTTTTGGTGCTTCACCACGGTAACGCAGCAGGGGAACCTGCTGAGCACTTTGTCACGTCCTAAAACAAATATGAATCATAGTTAGAGACACAACACACTAATTCAGTATTTACTATGTATCAGGATTTATTATGCCTAGTTTAGTTCATGTGTACTAAGAAGATGAAAAAGAATCCGTATCATAGGGAGAAAAAAGCTAATTTAAGTGAAAAGGAGACAGCCAGCCTTAGATAAATCTTCAAACTCCTCCCACAAAACAAAATAAAACTAAGAATGATTAATTACTCAACAAACACAAAACAAAACCAAGGGACACATGTAACACACACATACACAAATAAATACAACATGTACTGCATATCCAGAACTACAGCAAACATCCAAACAAACAAGAGTAAGTCAATTAATACAGCCAATTAATACAACCAATTAACACAACCAATTAATACAGCCAATTAATACAACCAATTAACACAACCAATTAATACAGCCAATTAATACAACCAATTAACACAACCAATTAATACAGCCAATTAATACAACCAATTAACACAACCAATTAATACAGCCAATTAATACAACCAATTAACACAACCAATTAATACAACCAATTAACACAGCCAATTAATACAGCCAATTAATACATAAATTAATACAGCCAGTTAATACAGCCAATTATTACAGTCAATTATTACAACCAATTAATACAACCAATTCACACGTCAATTAATACAGCCAATTAACACATCAATTAATACAGCCAAACAATACAGCCAATTAATACAACCAATTAATACAGCCAATTAACACATCAATTAATACAGCCAAACAATACAGCCAATTAATACAGCCAATTAATACAGCCAATTAACACATCAATTAATACAACCAATTCACACGTCAATTAATACAGCCAATTAACACATCAATTAATACAGCCAAACAATACAGCCAATTAATACAACCAATTAATACAGCCAATTAACACATCAATTAATACAGCCAAACAATACAGCCAATTAATACAGCCAATTAACACATCAATTAATACAACCAATTCACACGTCAATTAATACAGCCAATTAACACATCAATTAATACAGCCAAACAATACAGCCAATTAATACAACCAATTAATGCAGCCAATTAACACATCAATTAATACAACCAATTCACACGTCAATTAATACAGCCAATTAACACATCAATTAATACAGCCAAACAATACAGCCAATTAATACAACCAATTAATACAGCCAATTTGCATAAAGTTGTATTCAGGCCACTTTGTGCAAATCAGGGGCGTCCAGCTCAACTCGCTGCCTTGGTCGTCTGTTTCAGCACTTTTGGAGAGTTAACCCCAAGATTTTTGTCACTTTTTTCAACATTTTTATCACTTTTCCTGACGTCTTTGTTGCTTTTTTTCTGCGCTTTTGGGCGGGTTTTTTAGTTTTTTCTTCCCACGTTTATTAAATCTTTTTCCGACATTCGACCCTTTTTTCAAAGATTTCTTTTTCTCTCCAAATGGTATTAAATTAAATAAAACACCCAACTTCAATGACAGAAGTGATCATTTATTTACTTGTGCAGAGCGTTGTAGAGAACCCTCCACGTTACTTTTTTTTGGAAAATTTGGTTAAAAGAAACCCACATTTCTGATATAGTGACTTTTTGAAAAGGACAACCGCCGGAGGGTTAACCCTCATGTTGTTCTTGGGTCAAAGTTGACCCGTTTTCAGTTTTTGTCACAAAAAATGGGCCGTTGAAATAAAAAGTTTTGGAAAAAAAAACACCCAAAACATCAAGAAAATCACCTACAACGTTGAAAAAGTGACAGAAATGTCAGAAAAAACGATGATAATGTTGAAAAAAAGTGACAAATGTTGTTTTTTTTTTCTCATGGTTGACAGGAAGACAACACAAGGGTTAAAATAAGATGTCTTGATGTCTGACTATAGAGCCAATTTAAATCCTTATTAAGCCCAGTTGAATGTGAGTGAATATCTAAAGTCCTAGCTAAGCTAACATAGATAAAAGCAGGAGAACGTAGACCAGACGGAGGAGGTTGAAGGTTGCTGTAAATGAGGTGGAGGACTCCATCAGTGAAGAGGCCGTGGCAGCTGTAGAGAGAGAGACGACAGGTGAGCCACAAAAATAAGAATAAGAATATCTTTATTGAACAGATACAACGAAATGAAGTGCAGTCCTTGTCAGTGCCAAACATCTATAAGGTAAAATACGCCTAAATAAATAAATAAATGCAACAACATGAGTGTAAAACATCATTTACAGAACATTTTATGAAGAAATAAAAGAAAATCTGAAGATGGCGAGCTAACACGCTAGCGAGTGTTAGTGCTTTAACCCTCATGTTGTCCTCATGTTGTCCTCATGTTGGCCTATATCAATGTTGTTTTTAATTCCCCAAAATAACATGATTGATTCCACCCAACGCTCTTTGGCAAGTACAAATCTCTACTTTCATTAATTTTGGGGCGTCTTATTAAATTTTACAGTCAATATTTAAGTCTTTTTGAAATAGTATTGAGTAAAAGTTGACATATTCCAGTCTGTGATTATCCATCAACATCCATTCCTTTAATTTTAGTCTAAATAATTCCTAATTTCTGCTTTTCTAACTCAAACATTAGGTATAATTTCCTATAAATGAGGTTTATTGATCATAAATTCCAAAAATAACTGTAAAACTAGTTACATAGTTCCAAAAATAGTGACAAACAAGCGTCAAAAGTGTTAACAAAAGGAACAAAAATTAAGAAAAACTTGATTAAAAGCGCCAATAAAAGTGTTGATTTTTTGACGGGAAGACAACACGAGGGTTACGTTAGTTATGCTTCATGGGGTTACCTGAGGAGGAAAGGGGGGGCGGGTCTTTGTTATCTTGCCATGGCGGATAGATCATCCCAAAGTCGGGAGGTATGTGAAGGGTATAGTCACCGCTGCTGAAATACAAATCATCTTCAGCGTCTGTTTCAGTGTCTTCCTCATAGTCTCCCCATGTTAAATTGACTGCAGCACCTACAGGTAAATAAGGACAGGAAGAGAAATATTATCTATATATATATATATATATATATATATATATATATATATATATCCATGATTTCTAAGTGGGAGAACTTGCAAAATAGCAGGATGGACACTTAGAAATCATGGAGGGGTCTGAAATTGTCATCGTAGGTGCATGTCCACTGTGAGAGACATAATCTAAAAAACATAATCCAGAAATTATTTATTTGTATGATACAGCTGCAAATAAGTATTTGAACACCTGTCTATCAGCTACAATTCTGACACTCAAAGACCTGTTAGTCTGCCTTCAAAATGTCCACCTCCACTCCATTTATTATCCTAAATTAGATGCACCTGTTTGAGGTTGTTAGCTGCATAAAGACACCTGTCCACCCCATACAATCAGTAAGAAAACAACTACTAACATGGCCAAGACCAAAGAGCTGTCCAAAGACACTAGAGACTAAATTGTCCACCTCCACAAGGCTGGAAAGGGCTACGGGGACATGTCCAAGCAGTTTGGTGAAAAAAGCTCAACTGTTGGAGCAATCAGTAGAAAATGGAAGAAGCTAAACATGACTGTCAATCTCCAATTTCTCCAATCTCATATTGTTTGTTTTACCAACAAAAAAAAGTTATTATGTACTCAAGGTGTAAGCAGTTCAATGGGAAACATAATTGTGTGATTTATTTTTTAGTTATTTTAGTAATCTCTTGTCTCACATCATCATCATAACCTTTATTTAACCCTTGTATTGTCTTCCCGTTAACCATGAGCTTGTCCTTCCAGGTAAAAAATGGTAAATTCAATTTTTTTGGGGCTTTTTCGATGTTTTTGTTGCTTTTTCCAATGTTTTTGTCGCTTTTTCTGATTTATTTGTCACTTTTTCCAGCTTTTGGTGCTTTTTTTTAAAAACCTGAGCTGGTTTAATAACAGGTTTTACACTTATTCTTGGAATTCATGGTCAACAAACCTCATTTATATCAAATTATACATATGTTTTTAGTTAAAAAGGCAGAAATTATGAATGAGTTACTGTGCAGATAATGCTTTAATTTCCTAACTAGATGTAGGATGGATATTCATTACGAATCGATCAGAAAGATATCTCAACATTCAGATTTTTTTTATTTTATTTTTTTAGCTTTACCACACTGATCATGTGACTTGACTAAAATCCTCCTGTTATAATGTGGTAGAGACACACCCTGTCATGTAATTTCAAAGCACGACACATCCAACCACACCGACCACTCACCGACGGCCCAAATCAGCAGGGCTACCTTCACCGTCGCCGTCATCTTCACCTCCTCTCCTCTTCTTCTGCTTCTCCTCCAAAACGTCGGGATGGAAAACTCCAAAGGTTGTCCAGCTGAGCGAAGGCTGGCTGCCGTATCTCTTCCGTCTGTGACTTAAGATCTGAATCTGAGTGTTTATTGAGGTTACCAAGACAGGAACTACTGTAGCTAACCACGGGTTGTTAAAACGCTGACTGACTTGCTGTCTCAGTTTCATCATGTTCATTGCCATACTTGGCTCGATGAGTGCTGTTCTACCCCACAGAAAGGGAAGTATTCAGATAAGTTACTGTGACTACTGTTACAGTATAATGATCTATATCACATGGTTGTTTCATGGTGTCAGAAAAACAGCTTTCAGCTTTGTGACGATGCATTTTCCAGCTTATTTTGCTTAACCCTTGTATGGTATTTGGGTCAAATTGACCCATTTCGAATTTTTACATTTTTTCCACCTAAAAATCAACAACCTTACCATAATGTCTGTGATAAACATGTAATCATACATTGTGATTTCTGGATTTATTTTTTTAGATTATGTCTCTCACAGTGGACATGCACCTACGATGACAATTTCAGACCCCTCCATGATTTCTAAGTGGGAGAACTTGCAAAATAGCAGGGTGTTCAAATACTTATTTTCCTCACTGTATATAATAACACCTTAAGGTTGTTGTCACCCTTACATTGTTGTTGTTGTTTAGGCTTTACCACATTACAATTAAAGACCACTGATACTTCCAAATACATTTAGTACCCTTTCTAAATAATAACATCATCACATAAAAACAGAAGAAACCAAATCTTCAAGTTGTTGTCTGGCTTTCTAAAAATCATGTTTATTATTTCCACATCATTTTGGCAATAATTTATTATAGACGAGAGACGGTACAAAGAAAAAACAAACGTCCCAGCTGTGGCTCACCAGCAGGTAGCGGGATCAACAGTTGTCCATCCCATGATGTCTCTATGGTTTGTTCTATGAAGAGAGGCTGTGATTTTGAAGGCTACAATGACATGGGCAACGAGCAAGGAAGATGAGTTTGAAGATGTTTGAATACACCGAGAGATGTCTGTGAAGACTCTCAGTCATCCAGGTCGTAGTTATCCAAGGAAGGGTAAAAAAAACCAACAGCTACTGGACTTGGATAAAGGTGCTTCGAAGACATTTTGTGCCTCATCAAAGGAGATTTCCTCAGTTCTGACTGATTGGTAAGGAAATCTGGCTTCCTTCGTTAGTGCTCTTGGTCGTTCTAAGACATCCCAAGTCTTTTATTCTTATTCCTCTACTGAGGAGCAAGGAGCGAGGATCTCACTTCCCAAAATTGCATCCACGTTTCCTCAACTTGCTTCCCTTCCCTTGCGGAGAGGAAACAATGAAATGTGTTTTAGAGTGACGAGACGTCTTTTCCGTCTTCCAGGAAGGCTGCTCTCGTGTTTCCTTGCTCATAGCTCCTCAGAGATCCCTCCTCCATCCTTCCTCCTCGGGGCAGGAATAAGACCTTTGAGACGGCCTTCACAAGGAAGGAAAGAACGACTTCCGGTTTAACCGAGGAGCGAGGAGATATCAAATAAAAGACTTGGGAAGCAGCAGTTGGGCAAGGATACCAGAGATCAGCCTTCCAGGAAGACGTGCAGCTATGAGCCGGTGCTAACTCCGCCCTTACAGCTGACAAATATACATGATGCTTCATAGGAAAGGACGTCTCATCTCTCTAAAACACATTTCTTCGTTCTCCTAGCATGATTTCCTCACAACTCTCCCTTGCTGCCTTGTTAGGGTGGAATAAGACCTGAGGAAAGGAGCCAAGTGGAGGAAACACTTAAGTGAACGCAGAGAGAGAAGAAAACACAAGAAGGGAGTAACTTGTAAAACATAAATGAATTGAAAAATGGTTTAAGATGAGCAGGTTCTAGTTTCCTTCCACCCATCTACTGTCGACAATCTAACATTTATTTCCACATTTAAAAATAAAAATGTCACTTGGCAAAAAAAATGTCCTACAGACTTCAAAAAACAGTGTAGAAAACGTTTTGCACTGATCGCCCCACATATACTGTATATAGAAAACTGGATTCATCTTCAAAATAATCTCTTTAAAATCATTTTCATTAACATATAAATATCATTCACACTCAAAGGGAAAACATCCAAATATACAAAAAGTGCTGATAGGAAAATGAACATACTGTATATACAAATATTTTACTGTAATATCTAAATAAAATGGAAGGAATCTCTGTCTGTCCTTTCATTTTCTCGACAACCGTTCATCCGATCGTCTTCAAACTTGAGGAACCTGAGCTGAGGACCTGAGGAAGAGCAGTGTTGAATGCGAGCTCTTGAGATCCACAGGACATATTCATTTAGTGCATTTAGTGCATTATGTATACACTGTGTAGTGTATTGAGAGGGGACCCCTATAAACTGTTATACCTCCGAACGGCATGCTGGGTACGGCACCCTCTCCATCCGTCGCAGTACATTCAACTCAAACTTTTCAAGCATTACTGACAGAGTTGGGTACCAAAACCTGTGTCACTATGACACCAGTTCCTAGACGGGTTCCCATTTCGGTGCCTCATTTCAGTGCCACATAAGTGCCTGCACTGCTCTCTGGTGCTCTGAAACAGACGTTACAAGCAACAGACGCATCACCGCACATGACGCTAATTAACACTTAGCAGCAGATAATGTTAGCCTACCTTAGCTAATAGCTGGATAAAACAGTTAAACATGTGGCTGTGTCTCACTGGAAGGGATCCTACATCGGGAGAACAGTCTGCAGCTAAAGACACAGAGAAGACTCGCTGCACCATGGCTACCGCCATAGAGTTGTCAGAAAAACAACACCGACGGGACTTAATGTTGCGTTCAATTGCAACTTGTAAGCTCCTGGTGCGTTCAAAGATAATGTAAACTACCCTTCTGCCACCTGGTGGTTCTTCTTCATTTAACAGCAATTGACTGGAAGTAACTTATTGTTATCACATTTTAAATAAATTATTGAAATGTGACCATACAGCCTTAATGTCAACGACGGTCGTCAGTTTAGACACCGCTTTAAAAGTATTGTTTTTGCACCGATATCGGGGAAAAAAACTAATTATACGCAATCCTAATCAGCAATCTAACTTTTGCAATAAAGGAGAAGACATACTTTATTAATCTTGTGAGGGGTAATTACTTTTTTTAACACTTTTGTTTGTAGAAATGGCCTCAAATAGCTAGCTGTTAGCAAAGGTTGCAGATAGTCTAGCGTTGCTAAGATATACAACTATGTCATGGCAGGTTTATTGCTCAGGACCCAAAGACGCAATCAGCCCGTTTATTTTTTAACGGCACTGCACTGGTCCGCATATGTTACTCACACATTTGTGTTGCATGTTTTGTGCTTATTTTTTCATTACAAGCCCTCCATCTCCTGCTGGAGGCTCCTTCGATACGTTTCCATCAGTATTTGCTCACGGGCACAGTAATGGTGATTTGTCAGGCAGATATCTACAGCTGGACAGACAGTTAAAGCCACTTCCATTAATCCTCTGAAGAACAGTCCAGTGCGACGCTGTGCTCCTGGGCGATGGCGGCCAGCTCTTTCAGGAACTCAGCAAACAGGATGATGGCGAACACTCGGCTCTTGGCCTGAGGGGGGATGTGAGGGCACGGCGGCAGGACGGCAAGAGGAGGCAAAGCCAGAGCGTTCCTCACGGAGCCGTTAGAAAGAGATGGGTCCAGGATGATGTCGCGGCCCTGAGACTGGAGGCACTCTGAAAAACACAACGTGACACTGTGATTGGACATGTGTCAGGAAAGGCTTCGGTATCCTTCAATCAAAGTGCTGTGCGTACGATAGATAAATCTCTAACGAGTCGAACGATTCTTCATGCAGCCCATTCATGACGTTGAAGTCAACTTCAACATCTGTCTGTAATACCCTCTAATACCCGGGCTCTCCACTGAGAGTGGGGATTTTAAAGAAAAGATGCATTTCACCCTACAGCAACTGTAGTCTACATTCAGTTGGGGTATCTGTATTTGTTCTTTGTGGGCAGGAAAGCCATAGTTCATTATTTACTGGGGTGGTTTGCAGGAGTTTTGTTTTTTTTTAAAGATTTTTTTTCTCACTAATTAACACATTGTATCTTTGTTTCATCAGTACAAAAACCAACGAGTAAAAAAAATTACAAGCATTTCTACAGGGGGGTTCTGTTTGGGAGCATTGACAGCCTTTAGTCACCGCCAATAACACTGCTGCAATTCCACTACTAATGTTTGTTGACGTGTGTGTTTATTAACCTCTGAACTTGCTGTCTTGGTCTTTAGCCAACAAGAACCTCCAGGCCTGGGTGACCAAACCAGGATAGTCTGGTCTGGCGGCCACGTAGCGCTCGATCTGAGCATGCACCGACACCAACACCTACGACACACGCACATAGACACAAAGTATACACAGTATTATCCTTTATATACCTGAAACAATGGACTTAGACGTGTGTGTATATGTATGTATGTTTGTTTGTGTGTGTGTGTGTGTGTGTGTGTGTGTGTGTGTGTGTGTGTGTGTGTGTGTGTGTGTGTGTGTGCGCGTGCGTGTTACCTGGTACAGTGTGCGTACGTTGGGCTGGTTGTGTGTGTCTGTGCTGAGCAGGAAGGATCTCAGAAGAGGTTGCGGGTACGACACCAGCTGGGCCAGGATGCCCGTCACCAGCAGGTTCACAGCGATGGAGTTTTCCAGGAGGTTCTCAAGCCGGGACAACAGGACGCTGATGAACGGACCTGTCGCATCACGGAGAAATACAGGTTAGTGTGTGTGTGAGAGAGAGAGAGAGAGAAATATAGACAATAATTCCCTTAAGAGCTGAAAAGATTAACTGATCAATCGATTAGTTGTCAACTTTACTGTGATAGTTGATTAATTGGTATGAGTAATTTGTCCAATTCTTAATTGTGAATATTTTCTACTTTCTTCTCTCCTCTGTGATAACTAATCCATTCATCCAGCCCTAATTTTACTATATCAACCTCTTGTTTGATGTCCAACTACATCGTTATTTTTTTAAGATGCAACAAAGCCACTTTAAATTGATCTAATGGACACTTTTTTTCATCCCTTGTGTTGTCCTCCCAGGTCAAAAAGGGACAAAAAATTGACCCTTTCTCAGACTTTTATTTTACTTAGTACCTCTAGTTTTACTACTTTTTGGAATTCATGGTCAATAACCCTGATTTATATAGAATTATACCTAATATTTGAGTTAAAAAAGTAGAAATTATTAATTGTTTTGACTGATAGCTAAGAACAGAGGAACGTGCAGATGAGTTTAGTCAGGAATAAAAGTGATCAGTTGTATTTGCAAAGAGCGTTGCAAGGAATCCAATCCATTTTTTATGGTAATTTGGTTAAAAGAAACCCATATTTCAAATATAGACATTTTTAAAAGATGTCAAATTTGACCCCAGGACAACAGGAGGGTTATTCAGGAAGTTATTTACTTTACCATCTAAACACAGACCTGTAAAAGGAACTGCATGCCTCCTGCTGCCTTTCTTTCTGCTGCTCGACCTCTCCTCTCCTTCCTCTTCCTCCTCCTCTTCTACCTCGTCCATCGCCTCCTCTTCTTCTTCCTCCTCTCCGTCTTCCCACGAGGAGCTAAAAGCAAATTCCTCCTCCTCTTCCAGTCTTTGCCTCAGCGCTCGGACCCGCCTCCTGAATGTCCTGATGTCACTTGTGATGTCGTCACAGTCTGGCTCCACCCCTAAAGAGAGCATGAGATCGTGGTATCGGGACAGGAAGTCATCGTTATCGGCGACTTTATCAGGCAGACTGGGAGACTTTGCGTCAGCCACCGAAGGGTGACTCAAAGATGGCTCCGATTCAGAGTGGCCATTGGGTAAAGTCACTAAACATGGCGTGGGGTGTGTGTTGTGTTCGTGCAGTGTGTGATTTACAGTATTTGTGAAGTCACGGCGGTTGCAGTTTTGGTTAAACACATCGCCGTCTTCATCAGAATCATCACATTCGTCGATGATGTCGTTCTTAGTGTTGAAACCGTTGGTGAAAAACTGACGATCTCCTTGTGCGTCAATCCTCTTAATCTCATCTCCCTCCTTCCTTCTCCCAACATCCTCACTACTCCTCACCTCCTTCACAAAATCCTCACTCCTTCTTTCCTCTTTCCCTCCATCCTCGCTCATCCTCCTTGTCGACATTATGCCGTTCACCGTTTCCATCACGGTCCTCCCGGTTGTCGTTAGCATCGATGTTAAAGTTGTTGTCGTCGCTGCTGTTGACGTCCGTCGGCTGTTTGAGATGCTTCCACGGGCCCGTCTATTTGCTGCCATGATTCGCTCCAAAATGGCCGCCTTTGTCTCTCTCTGGGCGACGAGATCGTAGACCAGAACGTCGTCCTCAAACTCGGATTCCTCCACATACGAGCCGTGCACCAGCTTGGTCGCGGTGCGCTGCATCTCCTGGATGTGTCGGGGAGGTAGAGGCGTCGCAGAGCATCTGTCGTTTGCTGCTGCTGTGTTTATAAATGCTGATAAAGACGGGTCGTCGTCTGCAAAAATGTCGTCCCATTCCAGCTCCAGGGCAGAGCCGGCTCGTCCCGCCTGATCGCCAGTGGCGACGGTATCGGAGGACAAGGGTGTCGGGGAGAGCGCTGAGGGGGGAGGAGTGATGACCAGAGAGCAGATGGAGTCACTCTCGACTCGCCGTGCGATCTCTTCCTCATCTTCTATGCTGTCCCTGGGTGTGTCCGATCGGTTTTCTTGAGGCGGAGGGTCGACCCCGTCATACGGAGACGACCAGAGCCGGCATGCCCTGCAGGCAAAACAAAATCATCAGATCTGAAGATGTTGGACGTATTAAATAATCTCCTATTAGGATGTACGGATCGTCTGTTGGTTGGTTCAGCACTTTGGTCCAGGTTGAAATAGCTCAACAACTATTGGATGGATCGCCATGACGGCTTGTACAGACATTCATGTTCCCCTGAGGATGAATCCTACTGACGTTTTCCTCTGGTGTCACCATGAGGTTGACATTTGTGGATTGGAGTCACTTATCTCAACCACAATTGGACGGATCGCCATGACATCTTGTACAGAAAGTGGATAACATCACTCAAAGTGGCTAACCTTTCTTTTTGATGCTGCTTTTCTTTAAATAATTGTTAATTTAGTATACTGCACTGTAACTTTTATTCTCCTATTTAATGTTTTTAACTTTTTAACTGCTCTTTAATGCCTCATGTAAACCACTTTGAATTGCCATGTTGCTGAAATATGCTATACAAATAAAGTTGCCTTGCCTTACAGGCATTCATGTTCCTCAGAGGATGAATCCTACTAGAGCTGCATGATATGAGGAAAATATGTGAAATGTGAATTGTATTACTTGCAATAAATAAACAGATATTAAAGTGTACTTAGTTCTGCCTTTTCACAGATTTTAGGCAAGGCAAGGCATCTTTATTTGTAGAGCACATTTCAGCAACAGGGCAATTCAAAGTGCTTTACACAAAATCAGTTAAACAGATAAAACACAAGTATAAACAGTTAAAATGGCACTACACATTCACACTTTTACTTTAAAGTGTTACCTTTCGAGTCTCTCTTTCTCTGTATTACACAACCTTTATACTTATTCCTTTTCCTCAACAAAATTCATTCTATATCTATTTCTGATTTTCCACAAATGTGCCAATAATGTATTTATTTTTTTTTAGTATTCTGCTATAATACAACAAAGTGTTTGTTAAATTTACAACAAATTAAAGTAAATAATTTCCGACATTCTTTTATTAAAACAAATTGAGCATTGAACTAAACACACAAGGAAGAATGACCGTTACATTTGAAAGTGGAGTTTTCTACTGATATTTTCTTTAAACTAACTCAAAGAATCTTTGAGTCTTTTTTGCAACACGTCACATCCTTTTGCGATGTGTTTACAACGCAAGTTGATATTGCAATAATGATTTAAAAAAAAAAGATTTATTTTGCAGCCAACTTTGGTAATCCCTTTATTTCTACTCTGGTGCCACCGTGAGGTTTACATTTGTGGTTTTCAGTCAAATATCTCGACAACTATTGGACAGATTGCCATGAAAAACATTCATGTCCTTCTCAAGATGATTTGTATCCATTTTGATAATCCTCTGACTAAACCATGAAGTTGAGACTGACCTGTGGGAAATGGAGATGGCCTGTTGGGCGTCCCAGAGGTAGTGGAGGTAGTTCACATCCATCAAAAAGTCTGAACCACGGCAGTACCCGACACTCTCTGATACCGAGAGATCTGACACAGAACCAGAGGTTAAGTCAGCATGATACATTCGTTAAAGAGGATTTATCTGTGTTGTGTATGTTCAGTTTCACTGACCTGCTCCTTTGGGCCAATGGATGTGCTCTGAGTGTAGGTTTGCATTCAGGAGGTTCCCAGGACACCAGGAGGGCATGAGGAGCAGAAACGAGGCGGCGCTGGAGGAGTAACAGTCCGTCTGCTGTAAGGAGGAGCGCTGCTTCCTGCTCAGGTGGCTGCAGGGAATCAGATACCTGAGGACATACGGACACTGCTTAGTCCCAGCATGCATCACTGCCAGAAGAGATCATTACTGTGCCATGTGGCTATTGGTCCTTATTATGAATGCTGGGGCTGCAGTTGTTTTTTACTCCCGTCAGCCACAAGAGGAAGCACTTAGCTTCAAAAACAACTTGAAGAGGCCAGAAAATGCTTCAAGGATAAGATGCAGTAGGTAAGACTTATTAAACTAACTTTCTGTCATATTAGCTGAAACTGACCCTAAGTCGGAGGAAAAGTACATGAAGCAAGTAATTTAATCTCCTCTGGCGCCACCTACAGCCTGTAGTGCGTCTGCAAAAATCCATCGCTCCCTGTTCAGCTGCTCCAATCAGGGCCAGTAGTGGGGGGGAAGGGGGGTCTAATTGTGTGTCGATCACTGCTCATGCACACGCATTCATTCCTCCCTGTGGGGGGAGAGGCTCAGCAGACAGTTTGGGCTACAGCAGAAAGAGGGGGAGGCACTGAAAAGTTGTTCAAATTCAAATTTGGGATCTTCACAGTCCCACCTACAGAATCTTTTGATATAGGTATGTGTGATATATGTGTATATGTGTTTGTTGTGTTATGCTACTGGATGCCTAAAAAAACCTTCCATCTATCTATCTATCTATCTATCTATCTATCTATCTATCTATCTATCTATCTATCTATCTATCTATCTATCTATCTATCTATCTATCTATCTATCGTATCTATCTCTCACAGTGCACCCCTTTCATGAGCTTTACAATGAGATGAACCCTAACAACCACAGCTGATCATCCCAGGCTTCTGTTCTTAACGAGTCTGATTAGCATTCAAAGGTTACTAAATGAAAACACTTCAATACAATTTAGTATTTTGCACAGATTGGCTGTCAGTTTTTACATGAGAGATCCTGGCGAATCAAAATCGAATAGTGTTTTCTTTATCTCCAAGGACCTGTGGACGTGCGGGACTGACCTGAACACCAGCTGCAGCATGACGTCTTCACAGAAGAAACCAATCAGAGTCCTGAACAGAGCCAGCGACACCGTCCCCAGCTGATGGACACCCAACACGTTACAGGTCACGTCACAGATCAGGAAGTATAAAGCATGAAACGGCAGCAGAGAGCGCGCATTACCTGGAAAGGTGTGTTGACTCTGCTGACCAGCGTGTCCAGGATGTGCACGTTGTCGTGCGTGTGCAGCAGGACGAAGGACAGGAAGCTCTGGAGGAGGGCGGGCTCAGAGATGGAACGCAGGAAGAGATCCAGGTACGCCGTGGTGGTCATCACCTCCTCCACCGTCAGCTACACACGCATTCATAATTAATCATCTCTATGGTAACGCTTTATAATAACCATCACCTCCTGCACCGTCAGCTACACACGCATTCATAATTAATCATCTCTATGGTAACGCTTTATAATAACCATCACCTCCTGCACCGTCAGCTACACACGCATTCATAATTAATCATCTCTATGGTAACGCTTTATAATAACCATCACCTCCTCCACCGTCAGCTACACACGCATTCATAATTAATCATCTCTATGGTAACGCTTTATAATAACCATCACCTCCTCCACCGTCAGCTACACACACATTCATAATTAATAATCTCTATGGTAACGCTCTATAGTAACCATCACCTCCTCCACCGTCAGCTACACACGCATTCATAATTAATAATCTCTATGGTAACGCTCTATAGTAACCATCACCTCCTCCACCGTCAGCTACACACGCATTCATAATTAATAATCTCTATGGTAACGCTTTATAGTAACCATCACCTCCTCCACCGTCAGCTACACACGCATTCATAATTAATAATCTCTATGGTAACGCTTTATAATAACCATCACCTCCTCCACCGTCAGCTACACACGCATTCATAATTAATAATCTCTATGGTAACGCTTTATAATAACCATCACCTCCTGCACCGTCAGCTACACACGCATTCATAATTAATAATCTCTATGGTAACGCTCTATAATAACCATCACCTCCTCCACCGTCAGCTACACACGCATTCATAATTAATAATCTCTATGGTAACGCTTTATAATAACCATCACCTCCTCCACCGTCAGCTACACACGCATTCATAATTAATCATCTCTATGGTAACGCTTTATAATAACCATCACCTCCTCCACCGTCAGCTACACACGCATTCATAATTAATAATCTCTATGGTAACGCTTTATAATAACCATCACCTCCTCCACCGTCAGCTACACACGCATTCATAATTAATAATCTCTATGGTAACGCTTTATAATAACCATCACCTCCTGCCACCGTCAGCTACACACGCATTCATAATTAATAATCTCTATGGTAACGCTCTATAATAACCATCACCTCCTCCACCGTCAGCTACACACGCATTCATAATTAATCATCTCTATGGTAACGCTTTATAATAACCATCACCTCCTGCACCGTCAGCTACACACGCATTCATAATTAATAATCTCTATGGTAACGCTTTATAATAACCATCACCTCCTCCACCGTCAGCTACACACGCATTCATAATTAATAATCTCTATGGTAACGCTCTATAATAACCATCACCTCCTCCACCGTCAGCTACACACGCATTCATAATTAATCATCTCTATGGTAACGCTTTATAATACCATCGCAGACTTAAAATAATAGTTATTTTACTAACCACAAAATCATAATCATAATATATATATGTGTGTGTGTGTGTGTGTGTGTGTTACCATCTCTATTAATAGAGCACTTTTTAAAATTTCTGTTACAAAGTTCTTCATAAAACAGCAAAACAAAACAGAGGGGACAAAAACCAAACAAACACAACTATGTTCTGTATAAAAGGAAATAATCATGATTCAAAGGAGGTTCAAGCTCAGATAAAATCAGGAAAGGCTGTTCAATAAAAGTATATTTTTTTAAAAAGGGACTCAAAGGAGATCGCCGACTCAGCAGACCTGATATGTTTACGTTGTGTACGTTTATGTAAGCAGGAATGTCACTAGTGTTGATATCAGGGCTGTAGTACTCAAGTCCAGTTTTCTGTGGTCTCGGACTTGTCTCGGACTCGCTAGTATTTGGACTCGGACTTGTCTCGGTCTCGGCCACCGGTCTTGCCCAATATGGCTTCTGGTCTGGACCGAGTCCAGGTGTCTTTATTATGTTGATAATAATATTGGAGGGAAAGTGAAACCCAAAATGATTGTCTTGATACTGTCATGCATAAGACCTTTATTCTGTCCTGGACTCGGCCTTGTCTTGGAATCAAACCTCTTTCGACTCGGTCGTGACTTGGACTCGACTAGTCCTGGTCTTGGACTTGTCTTGGACTCGACAAAGGTGGACTTGACCACATCCCTGGTTGATATTACATGTAGGAGACGTGGAATTAAGTGCCACACAAAGCCTCCTCAAGACTCAATCAGCATCAGCAACACAGTTGCAAATAGTATTTAGGGGTGTCACGATTTCGGTTTTAAATATAAAATTGATCAAAAAGAGCTTTCGATTTTGACAAAATCAACAGCAGGATAGGCGATTCCCCAAGGGGTTTTTTTTCTCTTCCCAGCTACCCAACTTGCAGCTGAAGACACGGGGCGGCGTTAGCGGTAGCTTACGGCTTGGCTTTTCCCGACACCATGAACGCTGACGGAGTCGGAGACTACAGAGAAACCACAGCACTGAAAAATCCTCCTGCATCCATGAAGTTGCCCGGCGCAGGAAACATCGTGCCTTGACCTTTACTGAGTTATGGAAACGAACGAGAGGTAAAGTATGTGGGCTCCGACGGGACTTCATGGTGCATTCACGTGCTCCTTGTTTAACTAATTGTGCATTCACGTGGGCCTCGTAAACTTTGAGAAACTCAAACTGTTGTTGTAAAGTTCCCTTAAGTTCCCATCTAGTGGCTTTTATTGTATTTAAATTGTGGATTTAGAGACTCGTGACACCCTTCCAATGAGTTGTAGTACCTTGTGCAGAGCGGGAGCCAGCACAGGCACCAGGAAGCCGTTGTAGATGTAACCTAGCAACTGAGACCGGATGGAGGGATGAGCGACCTTTGTAACGGCACTACAGAAGTCCAGCGAGTGCAGGAAGTGGACGAGCGCCGGGACCTGTTCACACAAACACCAGGTAAGAGTGTGAGTTGAGTACACACACACACACACACACACACATATACACACACACACACACACACACACACCAGGTAAGAGTAGCATCGTTAATCGCTGATTCATTAATTCAGACAATCCATCTTTCATGTATCTGTTCACCAATAACCTCCGCCAAGGAAGGTGTGTTTCCACTTCAGGTCCGATGTTATCTGTCACTCACGCTGTCTCTCACCGTGTGGTTGTCATAGTTACCTGCTGCCAGTCGCCGTGGTCCAAACAGTGCCAGTCGTCACTGTAAACCTGCAGCCTGGCTGGAAGAGACGAGTACAAACCAGACAGACCTGTGGCCAGCACCTGCGCACACACACACACACACACACACACACACACACCACACACAGAGAGACACACACAGACACACACACACACAAGGACACACAGAGACACACACACACACACACCACACACACACACACATACACACGGACACACACACACACACACACACAGACACACAGAGACACACACACACACAGACAGACACACAAACACACACCATACACAGAGACACACAGACACACACACACACAGAGACACACACACACACACAGACAGACACACACAGAGACACACACACAGTTGGAGGGGAGGTATGCCCACACAGGCTTTGTGTAAATTAAATTCCAGTGCAGATTAGTGCAGCTTTCTCTTCAAATTGCGGAGAACTTTCATCAGTTAAACATCATTAATGAATTAAAAGATCCACTTAAGGAATGGTTTAACATTTCAGGATATATATGTTTATTTATTTGTTTGGAGAGCTAGATAAGAAGATAAATACCTCTCTTTGATGAGAGGGGTATCAATTTTCTTTTTGTAGAAATCAAACAACTGTAGTTTCCAAAAAAAATGCCAAACTATCCCTTTAATTGGAGAGGAAGCAACCAGAGGGAGATGGAGAAAGCAACATAAACAACATCATCATCATCAGCTGCAGTCTTTGAGTCTCGTTAACAATCAGGCAACCGTCCAATCACGTGCAGACTAAGTAATCCCTCTCTGTGTACGAGCCAATCACACCCTGATTCACTAATCTGCTCTCTGCATAAAGATTGAGGTCAGAGGGTGGTTACATGGGCTTAAATCTGACACACATGCACGCACGCACGCACGCACGCGCACGCACACACACACACACACACACACACACACACACACACACACACACACACAGAGGCAATGATACGGCGAACATGGTCGACGCAGCAGATATGTTTGAGCCGTGCTAGCTGCCTGTCTCTAGAGATTGCAATGTTTGTATATTCATTCTTTAGCCTTTGTGCTAATTAGCACATAGCACGCTAATATGCTAAAATACCATCATTAGCATTTAGCTCCAAACACTACAGACTCACAGAGCTGCTAGCATGGCACAGTTCACTTTTTTTATAGTTTTAATGTCATTAAGATTTTACATTTTTAAATTTTTTTCTAAATTAATTCATATTTTTGTACACATTATTGGTGATCAAAATGAGAATTTAGGACACAAAATAAAAGATAAAAATACAACGTGTAGGAAATTTAAAATAAAACAATTTAGTGTATATTTGTTGTTTATTATTTATTCTAGTTTTTACAGTTTTTCTTGACATTAGGGTTTTTCGTTTCTGTGTTTGGTATCTTTTAGCGATGTAACTGAAAAATCTTAACAGCTATTGGATGGATATTCACATGAATAATGAATCACCTCCATCATTACTTCCCCTCTTTGTATTTCCTCTCTTCCTTCTTACATTGTTTTTGCCTGCCACTGAATATTTCTCTCTCTCTCTCTCTCTCTCTCTGTCTCTAACACTCTCTCTCTCTAACACTCCCCGAGGACTCAGTATGAGCTCATTAGTTTATTACATAACTTGTGATAATGACATTACAATGGGAAGAAAGATGAATGGAGAAAAAAACTAACTCTACTCATTTAAACAACCACCTCATTCATAGAAACCCCCAATCTGTATCAAGGAGTGGGTTCTTAACTGGAAAATGCTTTTTTATTCTGTTAACCTGAAGCATTACATCTACTTTCAAGAGGAGAATTTCAACATTTTTCCCCCTAGCACACATAAAAAATAACATTTCTTAGCATGCATTTGGAGGGTATGGAGATTAACCTAGCTTAGCTCAGCTAATAGGGGCCGACGTGCAATAAAGTAAGCAGCGCTGCACCTTTAAATTCTCCACAGATGTACGGCTGCCTGAACTAATCTGTGTGTTATACAGTAACTCACATCAACTTAAAGTCTCTTATTGGGCGGTTACAGTAACACTGCACAGCAAACCTCCCATAATGCAACAGTCAGGCAGTGAAGTGTATCTCTGGGATCCGTATCTACTGTGTGACGCTGGGAGTGATCAAATCTCTGAAATCCTTGACATTTCCCAGACTAGCAGACGCTCCACAGGGAGGTGACCGTGAACCAACGAGCAGAGACAGAGAGGCGTCGTCTCCTCCGTTGTCTCAAAATGAAACCATCAAGGTTGCAAACTATCTTAACTACTGTATCTAACTGTCCTCGGTGCGATGATGTCATTCAGTTTGTGTACTCACAGGACAGAAGTATGTGTTCTGGGCGATGTGCTGGGCGACTCGGGGGTCGGAGGCTGACAGAGACATGATGAGCAGCAGAGCATCTCTGGCCTGCTGACCAACCGAACCCTGTCTGAGCCCGGGAGAATATGTTCATTCACATTAATACTTATTTATATATATATCACCTTGTATTGCCTATATTTACATGTATTCAGATACTCTACTACTACGTGTGATGTCGTCTTTTGGATCGTCTTTTGCCTGTTAATTTCATTTTATTTCATTTTTCTGTCCTTTAAAGCTGTCCCATCTTCTATGTTCACTATTACAATGACGTTTATTAATGCGTGTATGTATATTACCTGTGTATATGCATCATATCGTAGTGTGTATGCACCTGTGCTTCCTGTGTGTATGTTTGTGTCTACAACCTCTCTGCACTTGTGTTTGTTTATGTTACTTTTGTGTATATATCCATGTAAACCTGAATGTCAGTACACCCTTCCTGTTTGTGTGTATAATATATTTGTGAATGTACCTGTGTGTGTGTGTGTGTGTGTGTGTGTGTGTGTGTACCTACCTGTGTGTGTATGGAATGAGCAGGGAGAAGAGCAGGAAGTTGGCAGCTCCCTGGTCCTCACTTGTGTGGAAGAACAATTCCAGCACCGAGGGATCTTTGACCAGAGCAACACACAGCTGGTTCAGCAGGAGGACCAGCTCCTCCTCCACCACATGGCTGCCGCTGTCTGGGGGGGGGGCATGGCAAACCACTTCTTAATTAACCACTTAAACCAATTAGATGTCATCAGACGGATAAACCAGCGCCTGTCTGTGTGTCTTTGGACGGATTAGGTACTTTAAGCAAAAGAGAAGGATATCCATGTGTGTGAAGGCTTTAGTTGGTTGACTAATTTTTATTTTGATTGAAAGGAAATTTATTTAATGTACTTTTAGGTTAAAGGTGCACTGGTTAAAGGTGAGTGGTTTCAGCGTGATTTCATTTTGGTCTTAAATCGTAGGCATCTCTCCTTGCTCTGCAAGCTGCACCAGCCAGTCAATGCATTTTGATGTATTTTGGTGCCCAGCCTGTGCCTCTAGTGTTTGTTTGATGTTTACGGCCTGTGTTGTCTCCTGAGACCGGGCTATTTCACTGTGTATTTCGGGAGGGGGGGGGGGGTGCAGCAAGTGTGTCAGGGAGGGACGCCTACAATTTGAGACAAAAATGACATCACGCTGAAACCCTGCAGGAACTCATAACCACAAACTAAAGAAACACACTTGCCAACAGAGAATATAACATACTAATGTTTTTTAAATGAGCTTCATATAAGAAAATGTAAAGTTTTCACATTGATAGAACCTCTATTGTATAGAGGGCTTTTATTTTTTTTATTTATTTTTGGTCTTTGCTGATGTTGTTTTACATGTTTCTGTTCTGTTTTGTTGGTAATGTCACCCTAACGACAAGTCTCCAGGAAGTCAATAACAGTCCCGCACATAACACCCCGTAAAGGTTTTAAACTTTGTGCCGAATAAAAAAAAAACTTCACGTTAGCATCAACTTAGCTTTGGTTTTCAGTCTCGGTGCTAAGCTAAGCTAGCCGGCTTCTTGCTCCAACAGAAGGACAGATATGAGCGTATTATTGATCTTCTCCACTAACATTCGGCAACAAAGTAAATAAGCATATTTCCCCAAAATGTCCTTTCACCTCCAACTCACCAGCTCCGCCTCCGCCTCCGGCGCAGGAGGCCAGCAGCATCATGAGCGGCCGTAGAACCGGTTTGTGGTGCAGTAGAGGCTGTCTGGCCTGAGATAGAAGCATCTGGTACATCCTGAGCTGCTCCAGCTTCATGTCCTCCGTGAACTGTCTCCTCAGACTCCACAGAAACAGCCTCTCCATCACGCCCTCCAGAACCACGAACTCCAGGATGGGGCCCATCGCTCCTCCTGCGTGAACATGGAGGAGTTCAGCTGTGTTTCAAACCGTTCCCTGTCACGCAAATAGTGTGTTCGCCATTTTCCAGTGGTGTTCGAATTCTCCGCGGTTAATTTTATTCACTAGTGTCCACTATTAAAACCCCCACAATGCACTTGTAATTTGAGAGTACATACGATGTACCCTACATTTTACTCCTGTATACCACAATGCAACGCTGCCGTGTTTTTTCCGAGGAAAAGAAGAAGCAGAAGTTGCCGTGGAAACAAGAAAAATGGAGTGGGCTTTCGTTTTTAAACAGTGGAAATGTAACATGCAACATATATAATATACAACCTTTACTATTCTCCTAAGTGCTCGGTGTGTTTCAGTGACGTATTAGAAGTATTTTAGTTTGGGTTTTGTACATGATGCTTATGGTTAGGGGTTAGGGTTAGTCCTACCAGACTCTGGTTCATTAGCTTGGTCCTACAAGACTCTGGTACATTAGCCCGGTCCTACAAGACTCTGGTCCGTTAGCCCGGTCCTACCAGACTCTGGTACGTTAGCCAGGTCACACCAGACTCTGGTACATTAGCCTGGTCCTACCAGACTCTGGTCCATTAGACCGGTCCTACCAGACTCAGGTCCATTAACCTGGTCCTACCAGACTCTGGTCCATTAACCTGGTCCTACCAGACTCTGGTGCATTAGACCGGTCCTACCAGACTCTGGTCCATTAGCCTGGTCCTACCAGATTGAATGGCTTCGCTCGCATCTTTCTCCGCCGCCATTACGGAACTACAACTCAAACTAGCGCACCACCTCAACGTCATCGTTCTCAGACACTCCCTCTGCTCACTGATTGGCTGGTTTGAAAACCCGAGAATATACCGCAAACCCAGACGGAGTACTGAAGGAAAAGGAAAATTGAGCGTAAGAATATAGGAGGGCGAAGCCAGACTAGGGCGTGCCCGCCTCCATCACACAAATAACCGGCGCATCGACTGACGAAATCTGGTTTGGTCGTTCCCTTTACAGTTTAATAAACCCCATATAGGGAAGAATGAATGAGGGAACGGTTGCTCAGCTACTGAATACAAAGCAACGCAGCGGCATGATGTTCTTCTTTGTTCTCTTACCTTGCCCCACCTCTTCCTCCATCAGCAGGAAGAGCATGTGTTCCACATAGTTCTGGACGGCGCTGGCCTCGTCGGCCGGGATGGGCCCGAGGCGTAGCGCTCCAGAGCCGCCGCCGCCGCCGCCACTACCATGACCGGAGAGGAAACTCAACGCACTGGTGCCGCTACGACCCGGCTCGTGTTTCTCCAGGATCTTTACTACCTGCAGGCAGAGAGAGGTTGGAGAGGTCTGGGTCAGCAGGAGTACATTCCCAGGATAAAGCCTGACGTCAAGCTTTGGCCTCAAAAGTTAGCAAGCCATTCGCTAAAAATGGCACGCCATTTTAAAGAAAATGTGGATGGTGCAACAAGGCGGGTCTGCTTGGTTCTTTCAGGGAATGACTGTAAAGATTTACAAAGAATATGTTCACGGCGTTTCCTCTCTAACGGATGTTTTGGGACCGATTGGTCTCAAAACATGTTGAGCCAACTTGATTCACAGTTGTAGGATAAAATAAATTCAACCAACACCTCTTAAAGTTATCTCAAATAATAATTTCAAGTTCAACTTACGTGATTCAGGAAGTTGAGTCAACAGACTGCATGTTGCATCAACTCTTTTTATGAAGTGTAATAACCTTGATACTATAAGTTGACTCAAATTAACTCAGTCAAAGCAACAAATATGACTTGACTTAGTTAAGTTGAGTCAACTCATATTTTTTACAGTGTGGGATTGCTGTGGACCAAGTCCACACGGAGATACTCTGGTGAGAGATAATGAGGTGTAACCATGGATCAGCTGATTTAAATAGCTCTTGTTACTGTATTGTGTCGACAGTTAACTTCATGTAATATTGTATGTGGCCTTTTCTTTTACGGGGTGCAAAGGTTCCACCAAAACCAGTTCCTTTCTGAGACTATTCTGCAGAGCTGCGATGATTCTGATTGGTTCACAGAAATGCAAACAACCCGGAGTGTGTTTTTTTTCTCCTATCCCAGAATGCGTCTGTGGTGTAGCCAGGCCTTGCTGCACAGTACGCTACCTACGTAACTTAACCCTTGTGTCGTGTTCGTCTCGATGTTTTTAACTTTTTCTCACGTTTTTGTCCCTTTTGGTGTTTTTTTTCAATGTTTGTCACTTTTTTTGACGTTTTCAACACCACGTAACACTAGTTTTACAGTTAATTTTGGAATTTATCGTCAATAAACCTCATTTATAGGAAATTATACCTAATGTTTGAGTTAGAAAAGCAGAAATTAGGAATTATTTAGACTAAAATTAAAGGAATGGATGTTGATGATAATCACAGACTGGAATATGTCAACCTTTACTCAATACTATTTCAAAAACACTTCAATTTGTTTTTCAGATGCTATGAAATTCAATAAGATGCCCCAAAATTAATGAAAGTAGAGATTTGTACTTGCAAAAGATTGTGGAATCAATCATGTTATTTTGGGTAATTCCAATTGGGTAGTTAAAAAGAACATTGATATAGGAAAACTGGTCAATTTGACCCGAGGTCAACATGAGGGTTAAATGACATAGATAATGTGCGTAGTGCAACTTTAAAAGTCATTGTTGACTTCTGCTTTAACACGGTTCTCCTGGATTATAGTTCCTGTGTTTAATTGACTCATCCATTCACCTCAACTCCTTCTTATTATCCTGCCTGTGCAGACTCTAACACTCCTAGGTCAACGTCATCTTGCACATTTTTACCAAAATCTGGATTTTCTGGTACCAGTACCAGTACAACACCTCAAAACCTAAATTTCAGGCTTCAAAACTTTCTTTGAAAAACGTTTTGGGAAACATCTTGTTCTTCTGCGATCTGTTTGAAAGTTGAAATTGTTTGAAATCAATTGAAATGAACAAAAATATTGAGGTTTATATTTATTATCTTTATGTGGCATGCACTTTGCAAACAGCAGCAACTCATTATTATAAGAAATGTGAGACACATTAGATAATAGGTCCGTGTGGGAGACAGAGAGAGAGGGAGAGGAGAATGTAATTCACTGTCTGGACTTGTGTTAACCTTTGACCTAAGCTACTTCACAAAAGGACCACACACACACTTACACACACACTTACACACACAATACACTTGTATACACAGACACACAGACATAGAGTGTGTTTTGTGTGGGTTTTCTTGGCGGGCGTGGAGAGATTTGTTCTAAATGGATCTTGTGTTTAAGGGCCAAAGTCTGGGTCAGAAATGCACATGCACGCACACACACACACACACACATAAACACGCACGCACGCGCGCACACACACACACACACACACACAGTGTCTGCCAAACATTACAAACAAAATAGGACAGTCTAAGACTGAGGGGCAGAAGAGATAAACCAACAGGAAAGTGAGTTTTTCTGCCTGAGATGTGATTGATTGATTGATTGATTGATTGATTGATTGATTGATTACCTGTGTCCAGTGGTTCTTGAACACAATCATACAGGTCTCTGGGTCCACCCCTCTCAGCGTGAGAGACTTCTTCCGGTGGCCCCCAACAACCACAGAGGCCATCATTTTGATTGGTGCTCAGCTGGTTATAGCATGTTCCAGCTCAGTGTGTGGGACGGGGGCCGGACCAGGGGGCATCAGCTGGCTCTCCCTCAGCCCAGGATCAGGCTCTCTCCCTGGGCTCGGTGGGCAGCTGCCGGCCTGCAGGGGGTGGAGAGAGTTAACACGTTTTTTATTATTCCCTTAATAGAGAAAATATGTACGGTAGTGAATGGAAACCAGGAAGCGATGCAGCAGTAATGTTGTGGATGGATAAAGAAAGAATGGATAAATAAAAGTGTATTTTAAATGGGGAGTGTAGTTTCAAGAACATAAAATGTGATTAATTTGTTGATTGCCAACCCTAATGTCTACAGTTGCCATCTCCTGTTCTGATATATATAGTATATTGTATAGTGTATATAATGCAATAAAAATAAAGATAAACATGCAAAACATGTGATGCCTTAAAAATGTTCATTAAGAGCGTTCGCCCCATGTAGGCTGAGTCCTGCAGCGACCCGGGTTTGAATCCGACCTGCAGTCCTTTTCTGCGTGTCATCCCCCCATCTCTCTCTCTCTCTCCCCCTTTCATGTCTAGCCACTATAATAAAGGGAAAAAGCCCCAAAAAACGTATCTTTAAAAAAAAAAAAAAAAAAGTTAATTAATCTTATACTCAGCCTATGATTGTCTCACACGGGCTTCGTGTTGTTCCTGTGTGTTTTGGGGTATTTGAGAGGACCCCTGTAAATCCAGAGGTCCTCTCAAATACCCCACCCACACATAATGGGACGCAGCAGTAATCTCCAGCAAGAGGTCAGTGAACAGAAAGTCTCAGTCTCATAGACGTCAGTACATAACCAATCAATTACCTGATGGTCACGCTTTCTTTCTATCAATAAAGACAACAGAGTCTCTCCTTCTGTCGTCACATATTTCTGTTTTTCTCTTTCTGTCCAAAGGCCGAAGCAGGAAGTGAGGGTCGCCGAGGCAACATGCAAACAGGAAAAATGGAAACGCGTCCGAGTCCCACCCTGGGCGTTTCCGGGACATTCCATGAATTCCCAAGGTGCTCTCCAAGAACACCCCACACACACACACACACACACACACACACACACACACACACACACACCCATCTCCCCCTTCCCAGTTTAACACACTTTATCTACCTCTGTGCTGCTAGTGAAGGGACGACATAGACAACCGTTGTTGTCCTGAGAAAGACACAGATATGAGGGAAAGATTGTCTGATACACTCACACACACACACACACATACACACACACACACACACATACTGTACATACACATTACGCGCCACAAACACAGACACACACGCACACACACTCTCTCTTTACAAATCCATCCTTCACCATCTGGGCCTCTTATCTCTGTGTGTGTGTGTGTGTGTGTGTGTGTGTGTGTGTGTGTGTGTCTTTAGTTCAGATGTTTATAGTTGATATAGTTGATAATATCGGCTTGATTGATTGTCTGAGTGATATTGCGTCATCTACATATGAAGAACTCTGTGTACTTTATGGTATTTTGGATGTTGACCTACACATGACCTCCCTGATAAAAGAAAAATAAAAAATATTAAAACGATGCCTGTTAGGCTTTAGGGTTGGAGGAGTACTGAGAGAGAGAGAAAGAAAAAAAGAGAGAGACATAATCTGAGAGGAGACAGCGATGTTTAATCCCAAACCACCATCGTGTGTATGTGTGTGTGTGTGTGTGTGTGTGTGTGTGTGTGTGTGTGTGTGTGTGTGTGTGTGTGTGTGTGTGTGTGTCCTTTAAACCCAGACAGTCACATGCCAACACACACACACACACACAAACCAGGGATTAAACACACACATGCTGAGGTATTCAGATTTTCTGACCTGTTTTTTAGTTTTTTTTTAGTTTTTTTTTAATTCACTTCACATTTTCGGGCATTTAGCTGATTGAGTTTTATTTTAAATTAATTAGGATAATGAAACACCTTCAGCATGGGAGAAGGCCAGGGGGTGAACGGGAGCTCACTAGATCTAGTTTTTACGCACGGAGTAAATGCTGATATCTCCTCTATCGAGCGCACTCCTGTCTCAGATCCTTTTTTATCATCTTTTTAAATGTCTATTTTAATATCCTCATGTGTCCCGACCCTGGAACTTACACATATCATAGAATCGACAGTACTGCCAAATCTCTGATGGCCCAGACGCTCCCAGACTTCCTGTTGCACCGCCGCCTCCATTGATGACGTGGTTGATAGTGCCCTAACCGCAGCATTGACTGTTGGACAGTGTTTTGGGACCACGTCTTACGGTGATACCCAGAGGTGGGTAGAGTAGCCAAAAATTGTACTCAAGTAAAAGTACTGTTACTTTAGAATAATATGACTCAAGTAAAAGTAAAAGTAGTCATCCAAATAATTACTTGAGTAAGAGTAAAAATAGTACTTCAAGTAGTGAGTAACTGTTGAGTAACGTCTGATTTATTTCTTAACACAAGCATCAATCAGACCGACAAAAATACAAAATAATCATCTTTAGGCAAATTATAGTTCATCCAATCAATAGAATAAATTAAAATTAATTTATTAATTACAAAATAGCTTAAGTGAGAGACTTGTCACATCAAATTTGGATGGATACTGCATGTGTAAAACATCCTATATGTAACCTAAAAGACAAACATCCACCTCTCCACAGCAACAACTAAAACTACCGCTACGTCTCCTCAGGTTAGATGTTGAGTTGTTGGACGCTCACATGTCCGATTGTTTTGGTTGACACTAAACGCAGCACAATGTAGCTGCTGTTACCACTTTACTAAAAGGTAACCGTGCTTTCACTATGAGGCCGGGGGGGGGTTCCTCCTGGTCTGCGTTGCCTTGGCGATGGTTGATTCTGACATCTTTGTTTTGCTACGACTGTAAAGCTAACCTGTCCCGCCGCTGAGATCGAGTATGGTCACGTGACTGCACAACGACGTGTGATTGGTGGAACACAGTCACGTGGTAGAGCCTTCAGCAGAAGTCTCTCTCTCTCTCTCTCTCTCTCTCTCTCTCTCTCTCTCTCTCTCTCTCCCTCTTTCTGTCAAAATAAAACATTAAGATGAGACGTCCGCTGGGGTAAAAACGATGAAGCGTAAAATACCAAAGAGGTAAAAAGAAAAGTAAGGAGCTCATTGTAGCCTGATGTAGCGGAGTAAGAGTACAGCTTCTTCTTCACTAATCTACTCAAGTACAAGTACAAGTATAGTGATTTAAAACTACTCCTAGAAGTACAATTTTTTCAAAAACTTACTCAAGTAAATGTAACGGAGTAAATGTAACTCGTTACTACCCACCTCTGGTAACAGGACAGTCTGTGTGTCTGTAGCTGTGATGATGTTCACACACACACACACACACACACACACACACGTGTTAGTCTGCAGCTGTCGGACTCAAGGTCTTCACTCTCGGCCGCAGCTGTTTGTCTCTCACAGAAAAACTCTGCAGTTTCTAAAAAAAGGTAAAAGTCTCAGAAAGTCCTGCGAGGTGAGTTAATAGTCTTAATGTCTGTGAGCTTTTGTATAGATTAATATTAATATGCTGATTAATTATTTTGTTTGGGCTATAACATATCAGAAACTGTTGTAATCCAATGCATAAAGCAGCAAATATTCACATTTAAGAAGTCGGAAACAATGAGTTTTTGGGACTTTTGCTTTAAAAAGTGTATGAGCGCAGGCCTGTCCCCCTTCTGAGCCCTGTCCCCCTTCTGAGCCCTGTCCCCCTTCTGAGCCCTGTCCCCCTTCTGAGCCCTCCTGGTGTCTTCGGGTCACATTTGACGCCTTTTCAAAAAGTTTCTGTATCGGGAATTTGGGTTTTTTTTCAAACAAATTGTCCAAAAAGGTAACACGGATGGTTCCCAACAACGCTCATCACACGTTAAATTAATAATCAGCTCACTACTTTCATTCAATTTGGGTGTTTATTGTCAATTTTATAGCATTTGGAGAAAAAATTGATAAAAGAACTTGTGTGTAACAAATGTAAAAAAAAAAAAGAAAATGTCAAAAGTGACTAAAATGTGAACAATTTAAAAAAAAGAATGTGAAAAAATGTCCCAAAAAAAGTGGCAATGTAAAAAAAAAGGCTTTAAAAATTTTGGGAAAATGCCACTAAAATGTCTAAAGTGTCAGAAAGACACAAATTTTGAAATTTTGACTCAGAAAAATAAAAATTTGCAGGTCGGCGGGAAGACAACATGAGGGTTAATACATCTTACATCACACACACACACACACACACACAGATACACACAGATACACACACATAGATACATACACATACATAGACATACACACATACACACACACAGACAGACACACACACAGATACACCCACATACACACACAGACACATACACAGACACATACAGACACACACATACACACACATACACAGACACACACCCACAGATACACACACAAATACACACACAGACACACAGACAGACACACACTCACACACACACACACACACGCACACACACACACACACACACACACAGATACACACATACATACACAGATACACACAGATACACACACACACAGACACACACACACACACACAGCCAGCATTACTCAGTAAAACACACACTTGAGAAGTCAATAGTAAAGGAGGATACATCAGCAAACAAAAGGTGTTTTTATGTTTAGTTTGTTTTAAATCCAGTCTGAACATTTATGCTGGTTACTATTACTATTACTATTATTATTATTAGTACTATTACTATTATTATTTTACTCTTTTCTATGGATTTAGCTTTATAAATCCATCTTTAATCTGATTTGTGTTTTTTATTTTCCAATCAATACATTGTAGTCTACACTCACTCGTTGTGTATTTTCTTTCTTTTCATCACTTTATTGTCATTTTCTCTTTTCTATCCCTGACTGAACGTCTCTATGCTGTTTAATTCCTACTTCCTGACATATTTAGTCTTTCTAGTGTCATTTTCTCATTTATATTCAGATGTTCTTCTTTTAACTGACTGTCAGCTGTTGATATTATGCGAAACTAATCTTAAAAACTCCACACTATGATATTCCAGCGTAAATAATATGAAAGTATGGCCTATTACACACAATATTTCCTACTTTACATGTTAAACTGCACTTTCTTACCTCGGCTGGTCAGAGATGAAGGAGTGTAACTCTTTGGAAACTTCTAGTTCCGAAAAACAAAAGTAAAGTGTGGTTAAAGTCAGTTATAGTCCCGAAAACGTGAATAAATCCCGAGTTTTCTTCTTATAGCCCGGCTGCTTGGCTCGTTTCTGACCGCAGATCTGTCCCTGAGGCTTTAAGCCGCTCAGCTGTCAATCTGCGGCTGTCGCTAGGTAACCACCTGGCCCCGCCCACCGAGGCAGGAAGCCACGCCCCCCACGCAGACGTTCTAACGCTATGAGCAGGCCATTAACACACTTTATCAACTTTATTTACACTCTGGTGGTACACATTTAAAGTGTGTGTGGTTGTTTTTCTCAGCACACACACACTCACAGGGTTTGTTTTCCACTTTGCACCGAGACACATTCATTCCCACGTGATTAACTCAACATTTACCATCACAACATATAGAAATGTTATAGAAACATATAGAAATATACATTACATTCATAAATGGGGTAGGCCTATTATCTGAATGCAACAGGAGAGGTACAGTGTTACAGCCAAATCACATAAAACACACTAAATAATAAAGCATAAACAACAATAAAACGCCACATGATATAAAATGAAACAAATAATTAAATAACAATTTAATTTTGTCTGTTACAGTTGCTGATTTAGGTGTTTTTGTTTGATTTTTTATATAGATTTATCTGTAAAGCACTTTAAATGTGAAAAATAAATTAAAGTAATTTTTTTAAAAAGCCTGCTTTTTAATGGCTATATATTGCGAGTCCTGCTGAAGCATCTTACATTCACAAGAACCACTAAAACAATGATTTGATCTCAAAATGTGAACTCTCAGCTCTTTGTTGCACATCTGCAAGACAATAACAGTGTGTGTTGACTGTATTAATGCACGTTTTATCCCAAATCTGTTTAGTTTTATGGATTTGATGAGGACAGAAATCTACTTTTCCTGCAGCAGTCTGACGGGCGCGTCGCTGCTGCCCCCTACAGGTAAGATGTTAGAACTGCACGTGCTTTAATTATTAATTAATGCTTTTATATAGACCTTAGTGGTCCCCTAATACTGTATCTGAAGTCTCTTTTATATAGACCTTAGTGGTCCCCTAATACTGTATCTGAAGTCTCTTTATATAGACCTTAGTGGTCCCCTAATACTGTATCTGAAGTCTCTTTTATATAGACCTTAGTGGTCCCCTAATACTGGATCTGAAGTCTCTTTTATATAGACCTTAGTGGTCCCCTAATACTGTATCTGAAGTCTCTTTTATATAGACCTTAGTGGTCCCTAATACTGTATCTGAAGTCTCTTTTATATAGACCTTAGTGGTCCCTAATACTGTATCTGAAGTCTCTTTTATATAGACCTTAGTGGTCCCCTAATACTGTATCTGAAGTCTCTTTTATATAGACCTTAGTGGTCCCCTAATACTGTATCTGAAGTCTCTTTTATATAGACCTTAGTGGTCCCCTAATACTGTATCTGAAGTCTCTTTTATATAGACCTTAGTGGTCCCCTAATACTGTATCTGAAGTCTCTTTTATATAGACCTTAGTGGTCCCTAATACTGTATCTGAAGTCTCTTTTATATAGACCTTAGTGGTCCCTAATACTGTATCTGAAGTCTCTTTTATATAGACCTTAGTGGTCCCTAATACTGTATCTGAAGTCTCTTTTATATAGACCTTAGTGGTCCCCTAATACTGTATCTGAAGTCTCTTTTATATAGACCTTAGTGGTCCCCTAATACTGTATCTGAAGTCTCTTTTATATAGACCTTAGTGGTCCCTAATACTGTATCTGAAGTCTCTTTTATATAGACCTTAGTGGTCCCCTAATACTGTATCTGAAGTCTAAAGTCTCTAGTAATTTATTTTTTGAGATTAAAAACTCACAATTTTGAGAAAATAAGTCACAATTTTGAGATAGTAATTTATATTTTGAGATTAAAAAGTCATAATTTGAGAAAATAAGTCACAATTTTGAGATAGAAATTTATATTTTGAGATTAAAAAGTCATCATTTTGAGAAAATAAGTCACAATTTTGAGATAGTAATTTATATTTTGAGATTAAAAAGTCATATTTTGAGAAAATAAGTCACAATTTTGAGATAGAAATTTATATTTTGAGATTAAAAAGTCATCATTTTGAGAAAATAAGTCACAATTTTGAGATAGAAATTTATATTTTGAGATTAAAAAGTCATCATTTTGAGAAAATAAGTCACAATTTTGAGATAGAAATTTATATTTTGAGATTAAAAAGTCATCATTTTGAGAAAATAAGTCACAATTTTGAGATAGAAATTTATATTTTGAGATTAAAAAGTCATCATTTTGAGAAAATAAGTCACAATTTTGAGATAGTAATTTATATTTTGAGATTAAAAAGTCAATTTTGAGAAAATAAGTCACAATTTTGAGATAGTAATTTATATTTTGAGATTAAAAAGTCAATTTTGAGAAAATAAGTCACAATTTTGAGATAGTAATTTATATTTTGAGATTAAAAAGTCATCATTTTGAGAAAATAAGTCACAATTTTGAGATAGTAATTTATATTTTGAGATTAAAAAGTCAATTTTGAGAAAATAAGTCACAATTTTGAGATAGTAATTTATATTTTGAGATTAAAAAGTCATAATTTTGAGAAAATAAGTCACAATTTTGAGATAGTAATTTATATTTTGAGATTAAAAAGTCAATTTTGAGAAAATAAGTCACAATTTTGAGATAGTAATTTATATTTTGAGATTAAAAAGTCAATTTTGAGAAAATAAGTCACAATTTTGAGATAGAAATTTATATTTTGAGATTAAAAAGTCATCATTTTGAGAAAATAAGTCACAATTTTGAGATAGTAATTTATATTTTGAGATTAAAAAGTCATCATTTTGAGAAAATAAGTCACAATTTTGAGATAGTAATTTATATTTTGAGATTAAAAAGTCAATTTTGAGAAAATAAGTCACAATTTTGAGATAGTAATTTATATTTTGAGATTAAAAAGTCATCATTTTGAGAAAATAAGTCACAATTTTGAGATAGTAATTTATATTTTGAGATTAAAAAGTCAATTTTGAGAAAATAAGTCACAATTTTGAGATAGTAATTTATATTTTGAGATTAAAAAGTCATCATTTTGAGAAAATAAGTCACAATTTTGAGATAGTAATTTATATTTTGAGATTAAAAAGTCAATTTTGAGAAAATAAGTCACAATTTTGAGATAGTAATTTATATTTTGAGATTAAAAAGTCAATTTTGAGAAAATAAGTCACAATTTTGAGATAGAAATTTATATTTTGAGATTAAAAAGTCAATTTTGAGAAAATAAGTCACAATTTTGAGATAGAAATTTATATTTTGAGATTAAAAAGTCATCATTTTGAGAAAATAAGTCACAATTTTGAGATAGTAATTTATATTTTGAGATTAAAAAGTCAATTTTGAGAAAATAAGTCACAATTTTGAGATAGTAATTTATATTTTGAGATTAAAAAGTCAATTTTGAGAAAATAAGTCACAATTTTGAGATAGTAATTTATATTTTGAGATTAAAAAGTCATCATTTTGAGAAAATAAGTCACAATTTTGAGATAGTAATTTATATTTTGAGATTAAAAAGTCAATTTTGAGAAAATAAGTCACAATTTTGAGATAGTAATTTATATTTTGAGATTAAAAAGTCAATTTTGAGAAAATAAGTCACAATTTTGAGATAGAAATTTATATTTTGAGATTAAAAAGTCATCATTTTGAGAAAATAAGTCACAATTTTGAGATAGTAATTTATATTTTGAGATTAAAAAGTCAATTTTGAGAAAATAAGTCACAATTTTGAGATAGTAATTTATATTTTGAGATTAAAAAGTCATAATTTTGAGAAAATAAGTCACAATTTTGAGATAGTAATTTATATTTTGAGATTAAAAAGTCAATTTTGAGAAAATAAGTCACAATTTTGAGATAGTAATTTATATTTTGAGATTAAAAAGTCAATTTTGAGAAAATAAGTCACAATTTTGAGATAGTAATTTATATTTTGAGATTAAAAAGTCATCATTTTGAGAAAATAAGTCACAATTTTGAGATAGTAATTTATATTTTGAGATTAAAAAGTCAATTTTGAGAAAATAAGTCACAATTTTGAGATAGTAATTTATATTTTGAGATTAAAAAGTCAATTTTGAGAAAATAAGTCACAATTTTGAGATAGAAATTTATATTTTGAGATTAAAAAGTCAATTTTGAGAAAATAAGTCACAATTTTGAGATAGAAATTTATATTTTGAGATTAAAAAGTCATCATTTTGAGAAAATAAGTCACAATTTTGAGATAGTAATTTATATTTTGAGATTAAAAAGTCAATTTTGAGAAAATAAGTCACAATTTTGAGATAGTAATTTATATTTTGAGATTAAAAAGTCAATTTTGAGAAAATAAGTCACAATTTTGAGATTGTAATTTATATTTTGAGATTAAAAAGTCAATTTTGAGAAAATAAGTCACAATTTTGAGATAGTAATTTATATTTTGAGATTAAAAAGTCAATTTTGAGAAAATAAGTCACAATTTTGAGATAGTAATTTATATTTTGAGATTAAAAAGTCAATTTTGAGAAAATAAGTCACAATTTTGAGATAGAAATTTATATTTTGAGATTAAAAAGTCATAATTTGAGAAAATAAGTCACAATTTTGATATACAGGATATTGTTCCCCTGAAAGTTGCGGAAATGGGCCTTAATATATATAATATGTATATATAATATTTATATATAATATGACTACACTTTGTTGTTGTTTTGTCCTCCATTTTTTTCTTCTCTCATTTCCCTTTTTTTTTTTTTTTTTCAGTTGGTGACGTCACGAAGCCGGAGCGCGTGCGGCTCCGTATCTCGAGCTCGCGACCCGGTTGGGGGGGGAACAGGGAAGCAGTCGCAGGAGCAGCTCCTCAACCGAAACCCAACACCGCCGGTTGTTTTAACGTTACGGCGACTTTGAGACGCTTTAACGCCTCGGAAGCGGGTGAACGCGGAGCCGGAGTGTTTAACCGACCGCTGGGGCGCTAAAGTTGGCCGAGTTTGGGTGGACTTGTCCCGGGTTGTTGTGGTGGACGTTAGCGACGACCTAGCTAGCCGGAGGAGGCGGAGGAGTAATAATGTCGGTGTCGCTGTTAGCGCTGTACCCCGGCTCCATTTTCTACCGTTAAACAAACAAACGGACGGGAGGAAGAAAGTGAGGATAGAAAGAAAGAAAGAAAGAAAGAAAGAAAGGAGACATGGCCGAAGCACGGTCCGAGGAAGAGGAGGAAAACATGATGAGGGACACCCGGGAACAAGTGGTTCGACGGCAGCCGAACAGCTCCGGAGGTAACGTAAAACTTAACGGAACTTTAATGTAGGGTGACCAGACGTCCCCGGTTTCCGGGGACTGTCCCCGGCTGGATCTGTCCCCGGAAATGTCCCCGGTTTTCACTGTGACTGACAGACCCGAAATTGGAATGAAAGAAAGAAAACTCTGACCAAACGGAGCCGATCGAGCAGCGCTGCTCAGAGCTCAGAGATGTTTTAGAAAGCCGTGTTTTACCATGCTAAAATCACTGATTATTTACATGGAGTCTGGTGGAGATATGCTGCTCTATACACGCTAAAATCACTGATTATTTACATGGAGTCTGGTGGAGATATGCTGCTCTATACACGCTAAAATCACTGATTATTTACATGGAGTCTGGTGGAGATATGCTGCTCTATACACGCTAAAATCACTGATTATTTACATGGAGTCTGGTGGAGATATGCTGCTCTATACACGCTAAAATCACTGATTATTTACATGGAGTCTGATGGAGATATGCTGCTCTATACACGCTAAAATCACTGATTATTTACATGGAGTCTGGTGGACTTTTATGTTTTAAAAAATGATCTTAATCTTTAACAGAAAGGTCAGCCTCCTTAGAAATCCTTTCCATAATGTTATCAGACACTTAGAATATTAATCTGAGTCTGTCCGCAGCAAAACGAGCACTTTATGAACGTAAATACAAGCTGGACAATTATCCCATTAACTTCCATTGTAGCTTGTTTCTCTGCTGCCGACTGCAGCGATCTCGTTTCATACTGCATCAATGTCAAAGGAAAATCTTTCCTCAATAGTTTATATTGTATCCGATACTCAGCTCTAGGTCTAGTGTCCCCGTTTTAAGTTTTACAAAAATTAAAAACATGACGTGTTTTGGAGGTATTTACGCTTCTGAGCTGAACATGTCCCCGGATGTTGTCTGAGACATCTGGTCAACTTTACTCTAACGTTAAAACGAAGCGACGGTAACTACTTATTTTGACTGTTTTCACCGGATATCGATTCAATTTATTTATTTATTGACACCTGTACGATCAATAAGTAGCCACGAGCTTGTCCTGGAAATACAAACACAATCTGGTCAGGTCACTGGTTCTCAAAGTGGAGTCCGCGGACCCGTAGGGGTCCTTGAGGGGTGTTCAGGGGGTCCCCAGCGAAACACACGCAACACAATGACAGATTTAGGGGGGGTCTAGTTTTGTTGACTAACCCTAAATTGACAGACAGATGGGCAGATATCAGCACACATTTCTTACAGGAAAACTCAGAAAACTCCTTAAATATACCAGTACCTCCAGAAAAACCCAATTATGCGATCGCATAATTCAATGCATAGTCAGCCAAAGTCTGCATATTTATGCGAAGGCGGCATTTTTCCAAATACGCGGCACTTTTGCTGCATAAATATCCCAATTTCCACGCAGTATAATGCAGGGCTTGCATGATTTCATAATACCCGCATTTACCTTGCAAAAAGTCACAAATATCTTTGCAGAAAGTTTTAAAATGTTGCTTTTTTTTAACAATGTGTTTATTGAATTTTGATTACAAAAGACAGTCCACAAATAGACAATATTTCAAGTTAACACTTAATTCCCACCCCAACACAATCGAACACTCCGCTCTCTTCACTATTCACAACAAATATCACAAGGTACCCAGAAACCAAATATACATTACTGTACTTTACACACAAAATTTATATTTTCCAGCAAGACACTATAACAGAGAGGAAAATAAATAAACAAACCAACCTAGTAATGAATAGCCCTACTTCACAGTTACAACTCCTGTAAAAAGTGACCAATATTATTGTTGTTACGGCTTCCATATATCTTCATATACATCCATTTAGTTTTTAGTAAAATATGTTAT
>CM057255.1:18975999-19119076 GCA_029931835.1 Etheostoma nigrum | reverse complement strand
AAGGTACAAGGTGCTGAATGCCAGTGTCATCCCCGAGGGCCAGTTCATTGACAACAAGAAGGCTTCAGAGAAGCTGCTTGGGTCAATTGATGTTAATCATGATGAGTACAAATTTGGACACACCAAGGTAGGCCCCTTGAATGCATTTAAATACTTTAGTTGTACAATCAAATGATAGTCAGTGCATTTCGTCTGTCAAAGAAAAATACTATAATTTCTGGTTTATTGTTTAGTCAAGTGTATAGTGCAGACATGAAGTCAATTTCCGTTTTCACTTTGATCAGGTGTTCTTCAAGGCCGGTCTGCTGGGTGTCCTAGAGGAGATGAGAGATGAAAAACTGGCAAATCTGGTCACCATGACTCAGGCTTTGTGCCGTGGTTTTCTCAGCAGAACAGCGTTTGTGAAGATGGTAGAGAGGAGGTATGTTGAAAACAATTTTGAGTGCAGAGCCACAGAATGAATAATGAGGAATAACCTTGCCCCTAACTGCAACCTGTTTTCAACAGGGATGCTGTATATACCATCCAGTACAATGTCCGCTCATTCATGAACGTCAAACACTGGCCATGGATGAAGGTGTACTACAAGATCAAGCCTCTGCTGAAGAGTGCTGAAACTGAGAAGGAGCTGGCATCTATGAAGGAGAACTATGATAAGATGAAAACTGACTTGGCTACTGCCTTGTCCAAAAAGAAGGAACTGGAGGAGAAGATGGTGTCCCTTCTGCAGGAGAAGAATGATCTACAGCTGCAAGTAGCATCTGTAAGTACACACCAACGGACAGTTCTGCTTTTTCAAGTTTTTATGTTAAATGTGCTAACATCTCTTTTTGGAAAATTTACTAGGAATCAGAGAATCTGAATGATGCTGAAGAGAGATGTGAGGGACTCATCAAGAGTAAGATTCAGCTGGAGGCCAAACTCAAAGAGACAACTGAGAGACTGGAGGATGAAGAGGAAATCAACGCTGAGCTCACTGCCAAGAAGAGAAAGCTGGAAGATGAATGCTCTGAGCTCAAGAAGGATATTGATGACCTGGAACTTACCTTGGCCAAAGTGGAAAAAGAGAAACATGCCACAGAGAACAAGGTTCGTAAATAATAATCTGTCCCGCTGATCAAGTATGATTATAATGATGCACGTTTAAAGACAAGATTCTTCTTGCACACTTAGGTTAAGAACCTGACTGAGGAGATGGCCTCTCAAGATGAGAGCATTGCTAAGCTGACCAAAGAAAAGAAAGCCCTTCAGGAGGCTCATCAGCAGACTCTTGATGACCTGCAGGCAGAGGAAGACAAAGTCAACACTCTGACCAAGGCCAAGACCAAGCTTGAGCAGCAAGTGGATGATGTAAGTGTAAAAAGTCTCTTGGATTGGCAAAGCAAGAGCATACCTCTTGAATGTGGTGGTTAAAAACTCTTAATTGTATTTCTTAGCTTGAGGGTTCTCTGGAGCAAGAGAAGAAGCTCCGTATGGACCTTGAGAGAGCCAAGAGAAAGCTGGAGGGTGATCTGAAACTGGCCCAGGAATCCATCATGGATCTTGAGAATGACAAGCAGCAGTCTGATGAGAAGATCAAAAAGTAACGTAATTTTTAAATTTGTACAACCATTCTTTTAAAAATTGTGGTCAACTGCATAAACTCTATGCACTTTATAATTCACACAGGAAGGACTTCGAAATCAGTCAGTTACTTAGCAAGATTGAAGATGAGCAGTCACTGGGTGCTCAGCTTCAGAAGAAGATCAAGGAGCTCCAGGTGACATATCGCATTACACAAAACATTTGTTCCCCATGTTGTGTATTAAAAGTGAAAATTTACTGAAAGTCATCACATCTATATTCAACAGGCTCGTATTGAGGAACTGGAGGAGGAGATCGAGGCTGAGCGTGCTGCTCGTGCCAAGGTTGAGAAGCAGAGAGCTGACCTCTCCAGGGAACTTGAAGAGATCAGTGAGAGGCTGGAGGAGGCCGGTGGTGCCACTGCTGCTCAGATTGAGATGAACAAGAAGCGTGAAGCTGAGTTCCAAAAGCTCCGACGTGATCTTGAGGAGTCCACTCTGCAGCATGAAGCCACCGCTGCTGCTCTTCGCAAGAAGCAGGCTGACAGCGTTGCTGAGCTGGGAGAGCAGATCGACAACCTCCAGCGTGTAAAGCAGAAGCTTGAGAAGGAAAAGAGTGAATACAAGATGGAGATTGATGACCTCTCCAGCAACATGGAGTCTGTTGCTAAAGCAAAGGTAAACAATGTGTTACATGCCATTTTATTAACTAAATTAGTAAATAATGTAATTAATATTATCAATAAAATCTGATCTCTGATCTCATCTCTACTCATTAGGGAAATCTTGAAAAGATGTGCCGTACTCTAGAGGACCAACTTAGCGAACTGAAGACCAAGAATGATGAAAACGTCCGTCAAATCAATGACTCAAATGCACAGAAAGCACGTCTCTTGACAGAAAATGGTATCTAAAACTTTTCAACTGAACAATGTTATATATCTGTATGTTATTCAGAAACATGACAAAAACTAATGTATCATGACATCTTCCTCACAAGGTGAGTTCAGCCGTCAAATTGAAGAGAAAGAAGCTCTTGTCTCCCAGCTGACCAGAGGCAAACAGGCATTCACACAGCAGATTGAGGAGCTGAAAAGACAGATTGAAGAGGAGGTTAAGGTAAGAAACCGTTAAGTGGGTGTGTATTGATGTCAGTTTGGGATTAAGGAATTTTGTAAATCCCATCATATTTCTTACAACAGGCTAAGAATGCTCTTGCCCATGGACTGCAATCAGCCCGCCATGACTGTGATCTGCTGAGGGAGCAGTTTGAGGAGGAGCAGGAGGCCAAGGCTGAGCTGCAGCGTGGAATGTCCAAGGCCAACGGTGAGGTGGCTCAGTGGAGAACTAAGTACGAAACTGATGCTATCCAGCGCACTGAGGAGCTTGAAGAATCCAAGTGAGTAACATTCAAACAATTCAATGGCAAGTTCACAAGTTTAACATTTTAACACAACTCAAATACAGTTCTCGCATTCAAACAAATGTTATAAACAGGGTTTTCAATTGTTTGTATTTAGTATCTTTAGTAGTGTATTTAGCAATTTGAGATTAAAGCAGTGCTTTTTTATATTCATTTAGGTTCTGAGACTATGTAATGATTTGTATTTCATTCATGAAAGAATATCTGGTAAAAAGTAGTTTCAGTGGAAAACTAATCTTATCTTTTTCAAACAGGAAAAAACTGGCTCAGCGTCTTCAGGAGGCTGAGGAGCAGATTGAGGCAGTAAATTCCAAGTGTGCTTCTCTTGAGAAAACCAAACAGAGGCTCCAGAGTGAGGTGGAGGACCTCATGATTGATGTGGAGAGGGCCAATGGGCTGGCTGCCAACCTGGACAAGAAGCAGAGGAACTTTGACAAGGTAGCATTGTTTACTTTGTCTGGCCAAGCCATACAAACAATTAAATATATATTTAGTTTTCCTCATACTGCTACATAACCAACTGAACTGTATTAATGATGGTATTCAGGTGTTGGCAGAGTGGAAACAGAAGTACGAGGAGGGTCAGGCAGAGCTCGAGGGAGCACAGAAGGAGACTCGTTCTCTCAGCACTGAGCTGTTCAAGATGAAGAACTCTTATGAGGAATCTCTGGATCAGCTGGAGACCATGAAGCGGGAAAACAAGAACCTGCAACGTAAGTTCTACATTATGTAACAGCTACATTGTATTCAACACTCATATTTCTAATATTGTACTCAATTGTGTTAGAATAAAGTGTTTCATTTTACATTATAAGGCTTAACAATATCCAACACATTTATCTCTCTGCAGAGGAGATCTCAGATCTAACTGAACAGATTGGTGAGACTGGCAAGAGCATCCATGAGCTGGAGAAGTCCAAGAAGCAGGTGGAGACCGAGAAGGCTGAGATCCAGACGGCTCTTGAAGAGGCTGAGGTACTTTTTTTCTAAGGAAAAGTAATGGAAAAATATACCAAGAAAAGGTTTAATGGCAAATATTAATATTTAATTCTTTAATATCAATAGGGAACTCTGGAACACGAAGAGTCTAAGATCCTGCGTGTCCAGCTGGAGCTCAACCAGATTAAGGGTGAGGTGGACAGGAAGCTGGCAGAGAAAGATGAGGAGATGGAGCAGATCAAGAGGAACAGCCAGAGGGTGATTGACTCCATGCAGAGCACTCTGGATTCTGAGGTCAGGAGCAGAAACGATGCCCTGAGAATCAAGAAGAAGATGGAGGGAGACCTGAATGAGATGGAGATTCAGCTGAGCCACGCCAATCGGCAGGCTGCTGAGTCCCAGAAGCAGCTGAGGAATGTGCAGGCGCAGCTGAAGGTATTGAGAGACAACAAGCTGTTGCACAGACTATGATCAGTGCAGGTACATTTTGGAATTCAAGTGAATATTTTCCTGTTATGTTTTCACTAGGATGCACAACTGCACCTTGATGATGCTGTCAGAGCACAGGAAGACTTCAAGGAACAAGCTGCTATGGTGGATCGCAGGAACGGTCTGATGGTAGCTGAAATCGAGGAACTTAGAGCTGCTCTGGAACAGACAGAGAGAAGTCGCAAGATTGCTGAGCAGGAGCTGGTGGATGCCAGTGAGCGCGTTGGACTTCTGCACTCTCAGGTGAACAAGCCCAATCATTTCTTCAGCAGTTAAAAAATCTAATCACAAATAACATGAAAGTCAGGAATGAAATGACTTAAGTGCCCTTTTGCCTTTTAGAACACAAGCCTTCTGAACTCCAAGAAGAAGCTTGAGTCTGACCTGGTCCAGGTCCAGAGTGAAGTGGATGACACTGTTCAGGAAGCAAGAAATGCAGAGGAGAAGGCCAAGAAGGCCATCACTGATGTAGGTTTACATTCCATTTGTTCTTACTTTCACTCGTATATGTTCAAGATATTACTCATTAACATCTTATGCTGTTTCTTCTAGGCTGCTATGATGGCTGAGGAGCTGAAGAAGGAGCAGGATACCAGCGCTCACCTGGAGAGGATGAAGAAGAACCTGGAGGTTGCTGTTAAGGACCTGCAGCACCGCCTGGATGAAGCTGAGAACCTGGCCATGAAGGGTGGAAAGAAGCAGCTCCAGAAACTTGAGTCCAGGGTATGATAGTTCACGTTAAGAATTTGCACAACGGAAGCAAGACTTTAGGAAAAGAAAGACGGATACTTATTGTCTTGTTTTTTGAAGGTGCGTGAACTGGAGGCAGAGGTTGAGGCTGAGCAGAGACGCGGAGCAGATGCCGTTAAGGGTGTCCGCAAATATGAGAGGAAGGTGAAGGAGCTCACCTATCAGGTACAGTCACTTTGATAGTTACCATGTACAGTACAAAAATGATCTAACTTATTTACCATTAACAATATACATGCAAATCTATACTGCCTATTACAGACTGAGGAGGACAAGAAAAACGTTACCAGGCTGCAGGATCTGGTTGACAAATTGCAGCTGAAGGTCAAGGCCTACAAGAGGCAGGCTGAGGAGGCGGTAAGGACAAAACAGAAAGTTTGACAATATGTCATTGTTATTTTAATGTACTTGTATGTCTTACAGTACTATGGATCTTTTTGAACATTTACATTTTTTTCTATGTCTTGTATTTCAGGAGGAACAGGCCAACGTCCATCTGTCCAAGTGCAGGAAGGTTCAGCATGAGCTGGAGGAGGCTGAGGAGCGCGCTGACATCGCAGAGTCCCAGGTCAACAAGCTGAGGGCAAAGAGCCGGGACTCTGGCAAGGTAAATATATACGCTGGTTTAGTGAAAAATAACCAACTAAGCAATTATTCTTTGATGTGTATATATACTGTATATCAATATTTTAGAGCAGATTCTTTACAGTATTATATTCACCTTTAAAGCATTAGGTTTAAATAATATTACATTAACAGATCACAGTTATTGTCCCCTATCACTTATTCACACAAACCATTTATGTGTTTCTTACAGGGAAAAGAAGCAGCAGAGTAAAACACACAACGGTCTGGCTGGGTTAAATCATATAATATGAAACAATTCATGCCAAAACAATAAAGGTTAAACTGTTGATATTAAATTCTGTCTGTGAGATTTTAATAACACTTTTTTTGGGACATAAAAAAAACGCTAAAAACATCCTTAAAGTGATTGTATTATGCTCATTTTCATGTTCATAATTGTATTTAGAGGTTGTACCAGAATAGGTTTACATGGTTTCATTTTAAAAAAACACCATATTTTTGTTACTTTTTTCACCATGTGGTTAGCTCTTTAAACAACTGAGTGAGGTATCTCACTTTTGTTCCATCTTTGTTGGGAGTCGCACAATAAAGGAAAGGGGGAAAGCCAAAAAGCGTAATATGAGCACTTTAATATATGAGGTGAAGGTGAACAATATGGGCAGTTAAGAAAACAAGGAGACAAAAAATAATAATGAATTACCTAATCCAAGATGAGCTCTCACTGGTGCACAATCTTTGGATGCCACAGGCATAATGTAGACAGCAGAATAAACTCTGGACTCCTAGAACCAAAACTTTGGCTCTGATAGAAAGCAACAAATGTCACAATACTGGGTTTCTGTCATTTTTACCAAGTTTGACTTAAGACTATTTTATGACCATTATAAATGAAATTTAAGAACTATATCACAACATTAAAAACAAAACAAAAACTGTCAGAGTCGGGAAACATCTGAAACAATTCAACATACCATTAAATGATGTGTTGTTTCTCCGACATATCAGAGTATTTAACTGCAGACTGGTGTGTGTTCCAGTGTTGGAATAATTTCCAGTGAAATACGGTTACATTTTAACGTTACACCGTGAAATGCATTTTTCATTTGCAATGGCAAAATTAGCCTAATAGCATATAACAAAAAATCTAAATTATTTTGATTTGACATTTGAAGTAATGAGACTTCATCTGTAAACAACACTAACGTTAAAGTACAAAATTAAACAAAAGTAAGGAGGTCTCGGAGCTTGAATTGGACATTTAGTTTAGTGTGTTCTAATAGAAACCGTACCTGACGTCCTCAGTGGTCTCATCTCTACTTGAGATGCCATTGCCGACCTCATGTCTGTCTCATTCACTCCTCGCCTGTGTTCTTCTCCACTAAGACCTATTTTCAAACAAACATTATGTAATATATTTTCCATTTTAGTTTTTCCATATTAATAATAAGAAATTAATCTGTTGGTATCAAGTGGCTCCGCCTACCTACCTTTTGCCTTCCTACCATAGCCTGTATGTCTGACAACAAAGCTAACATGTGACTATAGCCTGTATGTCTGACAACAAAGCTAACATGTGACTATAGCCTGTATGTCTGACAACAAAGCTAACATGTGACTATAGCCTGTATGTCTGACAACAAAGCTAACATGTGACTATAGCCTGTATGTCTGACAACAAAGCTAACATGTGCCTATAGCCTGTATGTCTGACAGCACAGCTAACATTTACCTATAGCCTGTATGTCTGACAGCACAACTAACATTTACCTATAGCCTGTATGTCTGACAGCACAGCTAGCATGCAACTATAGCTTGTATGTCTGACAGCACAGCTAGCATGCAACTATAGCCTGTATGTCTTACAGGATAGCTAGCATGAACAGCTAATGGTAAAACTAAATCTATTAATGATTCCATGGTAAACCACAGTTATTGCATAAGTTATGTTTTACAGATTCTGGTCTTTTATTGTACATGCTACCTTATATTTCAGTTTTCAGCTCAACAACCTCGGTTTTGCATTCTAAGCTAGCTGTAAACCCCAATTTGGCTGCTACATTCCCAGTGTTAGCCAAAACTAGCTAGTCTGTTAACATGACTCAACACTTTAAAGCCAACCTGTGGCCTTTCACCATCTACTTATTTAACTGCTGTCACATCCCTTGACATGCCATCTCCCTTTCCCTCTCTTTTTAGCCCCGCCCCCGACGACAACTCAATATTTGCCCGCTCAGTGCTCATGGCTCATAACCAAACCAGTGGTGGTTCTAGACAAATTCTACTAGGTGGGCCAAGGAGGGGCCAGTGTTTAACCAGAGGGGCACATAAAAAAACGGCAACAAATTATATTTAAAAACTATGAACTTTATTTTACTTTAAAATACTATACACATTTATTTTGTACAAGTGAGTGCAGGTGCAAGAGAGGTAGAACTATAACAAATGAAAAATGTCTACATGCAAAGCAATACGTTAACAGAGTACGCAAGTCACGGATAAAGATTATCACTCCCCGATGTGAGTCGAGTGCAGATTTGAGTCGTGCATGCTCAGATTTAAACGGCTTGCGACGTAACTGTCATACTGAAATTTGTGGACTTTATTGGTGTGGTGTGCCTTTTTGGCCCGCTCGACGACCAGACCCATGGAAGACACCAACAACGTTTAGATTTAACATTTACATTTAACATTTGGATATAGATTTAATATTTAGATTTAACATTTAGGTGTAACATTTCATATTTAGATTTAACTATTTTTAATATCTCTAAGTGACCAATATTGTTGTAAATGTGCAAGAAAGTAAACCTCAAAATTCAAAGCAGTTTTTTAAACATTGTTTGAAGCTAAATGTGACAAAATGTTGCTGTTATTTTCAGCGTGAGCCACTTCGCAAACGGCACCCCACAGTGTTTCACTAACACATCTGTGATTTTTGATGATTAATCAAAATCACAGATTTGTCACGTTGTGTATGCATGGACAAATGCATGGATCAGGATTAGATTATTAGATTAGACGTTGTGTATGCATGGACAAAGTTATACCAAATCTCTTTACATTTGACTCAGCTATATATAGTAACTAGATTCTTCTTTAATTACACTATCAGACAATGTAATATTAAAATTATAAACATGAAATTAAAAATCACAACACTTTATAACTCATACATTTCTAACCACATTGATCCAACTGGAGTTTATTTGATTGGTCCATTTGATGGACTGTTGACAGAATTTGAATTTAATTCAAAGCTTCACCCTCGCCTATAGCTCCTCGATGTTCCCTCCTTAATGCTCGCTCCTCGGGGCAGAAATAAGACCTTATCATCGAGGTGGGACAGAACAACTTCCGGGTGAGCTGATGACCAAAGAGTTGAGGAGCTATCAAATAGGAGCCATGAGATTCAGCCATGGTGGCTTTGAGCTGGGTGCAGAGCACTGCTTTAAAGTAAAGTTCAGCTGACAAAAATTGAGCGTCATGCAGCGCCGTTAAGGTAGACACCAAAACAACTAGAAAAAAAAAGACAGTGATTTTGGATTAAAACGCTCCCGGGACACAAACATGCATTTACTGGGTGAACCCTTGTGTTTGATGCTAAGCTCCTCAGGTTGAAAGCACTGTTTTATGACCCACATAGTCTTGCATTGCCAGGCTTTCCACCACAGTGGAGGAGGGTCTGGCAAGTCCACACAACATTGGCCTTTCTTTAAACCAACCACAATTGTCTTGGGTGGCGCTACGGAGCCACGGTGCCGCTGTAAAAAAACCTCAGGAAGGAACTTGTTTTGGTGAAACGTGTGCGTTAAAAAGTAGTTTTAGTCGTGCAACAGAAACCTCAGATTGGACAGATAGTCTAGCTAACTAGGTAAGTCTGGATTTACTCTAATTATTACTTTTAGTAGACATATGTACGAATGGTTCATAAAAGCAACCTGAATATACATGCATGTACAGCATTTGAATATCAACTTATTAAAACAAAGGTAAATCTAGGCTGTATATACTGTGCATATTTATTCATATTATCCAGATGTATTGTATATGTACAGTATTTTTGTCTCGTTAAAGCCTGGTCCTACTGATAATTCTTGCTTGCCTTGCTGAGATAAAAGCCTGGATTCACCTTCTGCGGATTTCATTCAAATCTAATCCTGATCCTCATTAGGTGTTGTGTCTACAACACGCTAATGTTCCTGCTCTGTGTAGAAACAGCAGAGGCAACACCAGACTGCTGGGGAGATTAAACCAGATTTCTATTATTTCCATCACACAGTCAATACGTGACACATCAAGAACAGCCCAAACTATACTTACAAAGCATCTCATCAGCAACACTAACAGTATGACCATGATGGTGTAGAAAGCCCTCTGCTTTGATTGGTCAACTCTTTCCCTGTCCCCGCCCTGTTCCCCTGGCCCTGGACGAATCAGAACGCAGAGGACAGAAAGACTGCAGAAGGAAATGACGAACAAGGAGAAAATCAAGAGGGTGAACTCCACAATTATTGATACACTATTTAAATGATTCAGACCGGCTGCTCCAAAGGAAAGCAGCCAAACACATCCAATGCTGATATTTCTGATTCTGATCCCTCTCTCTTGTCTCAGACTCAGGTAGGTGACGGGATGAACGACAGCCAGGTAGGGCTCCATACAGGTCAGCATGTTAAAGAACGTCTCTCCGTACCAATTGAAGTTCCAAAGGAAGAACCCCACAGAAAATACATCATCACGATCCCCGTAGATACCCCAGCAGCAGAGGGTGTACCCAAAGACACCCATCAGCTTCATGACAACCGTGTGGTAGGTGAAGCTGTCTGAGTGACTCATTGTTGCTGCTGCGGAGGTGGAGCGATGTTGCCGCCATCGTTGGAGACCCAGGTAGAGGACGAGGATGCAGAGAGGGAGGAGGAGGAGGATGTTGGTGATGTAGAATGCAGTAAAGATGAAGACGTTTGGTTTGATGATAAAGCAATACATGCCGAAAGGAAGATCAGGCTGAAGAAGGGAGTCATTGGAGGAGGAAGAGTTCACGGCCATATCTGGAAGAGAAAAAATAATCAAATGGAGAAAAATACACACAAAAATACTTTAATATTATAAGATATACTGATACTGATATTGTAAAATCAGTGGAGTGCTCCTTTAAAGATTCTGTGGTTAGTCTTTCAGGAAAACCACTGAGTTTATAAAATACAGTCAATCAACTGTAGGTGCAGAAGTGTTATCAATTAGATGAGCGGGCACATTAGCATCGCCAAATGCGGTTAGATTTGGGTTTGTTAAACAAAAGTTGCAATGTACAACCTGTGAGTGCAAAACAAATAATAATAAGAAGCTATTGTTTTTATGTCTGTGTCTTTTCGGTTGCAGGTGTTCATACACATACATTCATACATTATCACAGTTGAATATTTGATGACTGCAGTGTTTTACATTTTGTGTAGTCTTGATTTGGGTGTTTACAGTGCTCATTTACATTTAAAACAGTTGGTAATCTGGTTCTTCATGTTAATTGTAGCACACCAAAGTCAACTTTCTCCAAATAAAACATAATTTCCCACAAAATAGTGGCTAGTGAAACTGTTGAGTGGCTACCCAGCTAACAATTTTTGGGAACGTTCGTTTTTGGTTGCGGGAACGTTCCCTGAAGGTTAGGTTTGGTTGTGTTTTGGTTGTGTGTTGGTTAATTGGAAAGTTTTCTTAACGTTCTGGGAACATTAGTTTTTGGTTACATTGAACGTTCTCAGAACGTTCCCCTAACGTTATCTTAACGTTGTAACCTTTAGCATACGTTCCCCTAACGTTATCCTAGCGTTGCAACCTTTAGAGAACGTACCCCTAAAGTAGCTTTGTTTAACCACTAGCCAAAGTGGCTGGTGAGCAAAAAAGTAAATGCCAAGCTTTAAAGATACGTTTTGTTTTCTGTTTGTTTCAGTTGTCGACAATACATATTGACATTAAAAAGTAATAAAAACGCCCACCTTGTCAGTATTTGATGCTGGTCTTCTTCCCTCTGTGGACTCCTGTGTCTGAGAATCTCATTCAAATATACTGCCTGTATATCACAGATCAACTTCACCTCTCTGTCTAAGTTCAATTCAAATACGTCTATATGTTTATGGTAATTATGGTAAAATGAGCTTCTGTATACTTTGTCTCAGTGTGGTTTCTGTAGCCACCACAGACTGAGACAACACAGCTGCAGTCATGTTTACAATGGAAAACAAAAGGTCTGCGGTGGCGACTGCTTGAACCTCCTTGATCTGATACATACAGTGAGGAAAATAAGTATTTGAACACCCTGCTATTTTGCAAGTTCTCCCACTTAAGGGACTGAAGGGGTCTGAACATAATCTAAAAAAAAAAAAATCCAGAAATCAGTCCAAGGGAGATTGACAGTCATGTTTAGCTTCTTCCATTTCCTAATGATTGCTCCAACAGTGGACCTTTTTTCACCAAGCTGCTTGGACAATGTCCCCGTAGCCCTTTCCAGCCTTGTGGAGGTGTACAATTTTGCCTCTAGTGTCTTTGGACAGCTCTTTGGTCTTGGCCATGTTAGTAGTTGTTTTCTTACTGATTGTTTGGGGTGGACATGTGTCTTTATGCAGCTAACGACCTCAAACAGGTGCATCTAATTTAGGATAATAAATGGAGTGGAGGTGGACATTTTGAAGGCAGACTAACAGGTCTTTGAGGGTCAGAATTGTAGCTGATAGACAGGTGTTCAAATACTTATTTGCAGCTGTATCATACAAATAAATAGTAAAAAAATTATACATAGTGATTTTTTTTAGATTATGTCTCTCACAGTGGACATGCACCTAAGATGACAATTTCAGACCCCTCCATGATGAAGTGGGAGAACTTGCAAAATAGGGTGTTCAAATACTTATTTTCCTCACTGTAACTTTTATGTTGTATTTATGAGCATTGTCCCTTTTAAATTGAAAAAAATATTCAGACATAACATTGTATATATGACAGAAAATACAAAAAAGCATAATATACACAATTTCTCATTTTACAAAGACTTGTTTGAGGACTTTAGGATCCTCAAAAAATCTCAGAATCTTGCAACCATGTGCAGAAAATTAAACTATTTCATCTGAATTCACATTAAGCCTTGGGATTGGTATGGTTGAAAAAAGCAAGATCTGAAAGACCAAGAAAAATATCAGACAGAACAGCTGGTAGGATTGTGAGAAAAGCAAGTCCAAACCCACGTTTGACTGCACGATCCATCCAGAAAGACCTGGAGACACTGGAGTTGTGCTACACCATTCCACTATAAAGAGATACTTGTACAAACATGGTCTTCATGGAATACTTATCAGAAGAAAACCTCTTCTACGTCCTCACCACAAAACTCAGCATTTAAAGTTTGCAAATGAACATATAGACAAGCCTGATGCATTGTGGGAACAAGTTCTGTGGACCGATGAGGTTAAAATAGAACTTTTTGGTGTACGTTTGGAGAAGAAAGGGCACAGAATTTAATGAAAAGAACCTCTGTCCAACTGTTAAGTATGGGGGTGGATCAATCATGCTTTTGGGTTGTATTGCAGCCAGTGGCACAGGGAACATTTCACGAGTAGAAGTAAAAATAAATTCAATAAAATTTCAGCACATTTTGGACGCTAACTTGATGCCATCTGTGAAAAAGCTGAAGTTAAAGAGAGGATGGCTTCTACAAATGGATAATGATCCTAAACACACCTCAAAATCCACGGTGGATTACATCACGAGGTGTAAACTGAAGGTTTTGCCATGGCCTTCACAATCTCCTGACCTTAACATAATTGAAAATCTATGGATAGACCTTAAAAGAGCAGTGCGTGACAGACAGCCCAGACATCTCAAAGAACTGGAAGACTTTAGGAAGGAAGAATGGGAGATACCTCAAACAAGAATCAAAAGACTCTTGGCTGGTTACAAGAAGAGTTTCCAAGCTGTGATACTTTCCAGCTTTTTGTGAACTTTATTAGACGAATTTCTAATCTGTCATTTGATGCCTTTTGGAGATTTTTGCATCTTTTTTTGGCTTCTTTATCCACATGAATACAATTTTTTACCTGGATTGCCCAAACTTTCAAACCATGTACATCCAAATGGAAGCATGGAACCATAACGAAAGAGCAGGTTGGGTCACACAGAGACAGAAGCACACACACACACACACACACACAGCTGCAGCAAAATAAATCTTTGGCTTTGCAGTGTCTGAGTGATGCCTTTTGGAGCAAATGTACTGCCGCAAAGATTGGCATCTGCCAGAGCCGAGGGCCCGTTCATTGCTGCTTGCAGCTTTAATTATTATTTTTACTTCACCATTATTTTTACAGGCAAGTCATCTGGAACATGTTCTTAGGGAAAGGGAAGGAGGTCCAGATAATGAAAACATTCAAAATACATAGTCTTGCCTAACTTCAAAACGTATGCTAACTACAATCTATGACATGACACATGTCCACACTTACAAAGACAAAAGTATAAGATTACACTCAGATTCGTAGGCCAGGCAGGTGTGCTGGGCTGTGTGATGCATTTTGATTTGAATAACCACCAGTTTTGATTACAGGTTGTTTGAATAATGTTAAAGGTTACGATAAAGAAAGCTTTGTTAGTTCTGTTGGAAATCTGTCAACTCCTGATAGAAATATCTACAACTCAGTGTGTACTCAAAAAGTAGTCTTATGCAAACTTATGCAAGACACTGAAGGCCAGATTTACTACTGTGCATAACATACCACATTTTACACCTCTTCCTCCTCACACATACCTGCACAATCCTCTTGTCACGCATACAGTATATAATGAAAGCACAATGGACGTTTATACACGCACAGAAATAAATACAAATACCAAATGTTTATACGCTGATATTAAATTATACATCATAAATAAGCCTTGAATGTACATTCTCATTATATTCTATATTGACTTGCATTTCCATGATTGCTCTACAGTGTGTTCCTCCTTTCAGCCGGATCAAAACATGGGCCTACTTGACTTGAATTAGTTTACTTGTTACTGGCAATAGCAACTTTTATAATTCATTTAATTACTCTGTTGAAACCAATGGACAACTACAACCTAAATCAATGGCACATTGTGGACGTTGGCAAAATATATTACATGCATGTGTGAATTTTCTAGAAAAACACGTGAAAAATGTTTTCCGTTTAGTCCCTTAGAGACAGAACAACTTCCGGTTCAGGCGAGGACCAAGGAGCTATCAAATTAGGCTTTTTTTTTTTTAAATAAGGACTACGGGATGCAGCAATTATGTCACTACCCGACATTAGTCGAGTGCAGATGTGAGTCGCACATGCGTCACTTTGCGACAGGTAGCATACAAGATGCTAACGAGAGACTTCTGTAATGTCAACACTGTAAAAATGGACCTACTTAACTTATCCAAAACTTAGAAGTAGGATTATCCCCCAAATAAAAAGAAGACATATTCATAGGGATACAAATCCTTTAACATAACCTTCATCCATGTTACACTGAACATATTTTTACTAAGGCTCAGAATGTGATGTGGGAAGGAGGGGGGACTCACCGGAGTCATGAGAAAGGAATCATTAGTGCCAGGTTTATTAATCCTCTGCAGATGGTAGCCCTGAACAGACAGAAAGGGGGTTTGAATCTTACACTCTCCCATTCATTAAAATGTACATTTTTACAAGATTATCTGTAATATCTGAAGACATGTTTCTGATCATTACATCTTTACAAGAAGATTAAAGGTGTACAAAGCTGCATTTTGGAGCGGAAACACCCTTTCAGGAAGCAGAGCAACATGTGGCACAGCGTCACTTTAACCCTCATGTTGTCCTCGGGGGTCAAATTGAACCGTTTTCCTATATCAATTTTTTTTTTTTAATTCCCCAAAATAACATGAGCGATTCCACACAACCCTCTTTGGCAAGTACAAATCTCTACTTTCATTAATTTTGGGGCGTCTTATTCAATTTTATAGCATTGTAAAACAAATGGAAGTGTTTTTGAAATAGTATTGAGTAAAAGTTGACATATTCCAGTCTGTGATTATCATCAACATCCATTCCTTTAATTTTAGTCTCAATAATTCCTAATTTCTGCTTTTCTAACTCGAACATTAGGTATAATTTCCTATAAATGAGGTTTATTGAACATAAATTCCAAAAATAACTGTAAAACTGAAGTTAATAGTGTTGAAAACGTCAAAAAAGTGACAAACTTTTAAAAAAGCGTCAAAAGTGATGTAAAAAGGGACAAAAACTTACGAAAAAGTTAAAAACATCGATATAAAGCCTCAACAAAAGTGTTGGTTTTCAATTTTGACGGGAAGACGACACGAGGGTTAAATCAAGATACCTTGTTGGGGAATAATACAAACATGCACGGATGCCTAAAGAAGCACACTTGATGAATTAAAGACATTATTTATTTTTATATATATTTTTAAACTGTAATTTTGAGTTCTACATGCTTACGTTAACCTCTTTAGCCACAATACCTGCTGTGTGTGTGTGTGTGTGTGTTGTTTTCATGCACTGATTAGCAGAGAAATCTGACAACACAGGGAGTCATCTTGTTGATTAGAGTCATACACATGTTATTATGTTTCCACATTAAATCAGGATTTACTTCAAATGTGTTATAATGTACAGACAATCATCGGGTGGAAAACCTCCTACATATAAAACATGGTTTACAAAGAACATTAAAATGAAAATACAACAAAACAAGTCATAATCTGGTGCCATATCCCCACAGTTTATGAACACGGTGCCATATCTGAGGTTTCCAACAACATGGCCGATATTAATGCATCACAGCCGCGTGCTTCTGACAGGAATGTCTTCTTTCTCTCACATAGGCACTCAGCCGAGGTGCTTCTCTACGTCAGCAGACGGTGCAACACGAGGGAATCAACTTTCAGTTATCACAACTACAGTAAACTGGCTCCAGCTGCAATAGGAGATGGAGGCAATTGGCGATGAAAGCAAGAAAAACATACAGTATGCAGGAAAAACATACAGACGATAATTGATAAATAACAGTTGAAAGATGGGAGGAATAGCCGAGGTGCTTCTCTACGTCAGCAGACGGTGCAACACGAGGGAATCAACTTTCAGTTATCACAACTACAGTAAACTGGCTCCAGCTGCAATAGGAGATGGAGGCAATTGGCGATGAAAGCAAGAAAAACATACAGTATGCAGGAAAAACATACAGACGATAATTGATAAATAACAGTTGAAAGATGGGAGGAATAGGAAAATAAAAGATAGAAAACGTTGGCAATAAACAGCTTGTAACAGAGCGTACAGTATGAAGGAAAAGGACACCTGTCTTTCTAGAACTGCATTAAAACCAAACCAGAGACTTGTCTTCTCTCTCACTCTGTTTTAAAAGCAGCTTCCACGGGGATCTCATTTTAAAGGGATATGTTACACAATACTTAAACACATGTCCTCAGCACGACATGAGACACTTCCTGTTAATTATGATAATAATTAGGAAAGTGAGTTTTGTTCTTTTGGATCACTGCTTTACTAACAATACATTATGATGTTTCTCTGTGTAGGTAACCAAGATGGAGACCAGATCTGGGCTGCAAATCAACAAAAATCTGGATTTCTGTTCTGGTATTGAGAAAAATTCTCTTGTATATTTTACTCCCGTGCTTCTCCGTCATGCCCCCCACCCCTCCCCCCACTGCGCCCCACCCTCGCTCAGTGCACCAGCTCCAGCTGGCTGCTGGAGAAAGGCAGGACTCCGCTGACGTAATAGGCGATGCCCAGGGAGAGGAGGGCGATGACCACCAGCAGCAGCAGGACCCTCCAGAAGCCCAGGTCCTCCACAAACTCCTGCCAGGTGGTCCTGAAGCTGGACAGGACACCCTCGCTGCTCTGCAGGTTGGGGTTGAGCAGGGAGTGGCTCTCCATCGCACTGGGACGGACACAGAAATCATTGTTACAGACCAGAGCTCCATCTTCCTCCTCCTGCCTCAAACGCAGCCTCACCGGGACTTCTCTCTGCCGCTGGGCAGCCATTTGCTGTTTAGCAATGATCCAAGCAGTCACGATGAGGAACGTCGCCAGTGATGTATTCAATGGATTTGATTCCATTTCTGATTTGATTCAATATCACTTGGGTTAGGGGAAATTTCAGCCACAATACCTGTTTAGCTTGGATATAAAATTTCCAACAGAGAACCTGTGTTGTAACAGCGACACGCATCCCTCAACAGGGTGGGGCCCATGGACGATGTCACTAGTGGACGGGGAAAACCAGATTGGTGGTAACAAAGTTTAAAGTACTGCTTACTTCACAGTGAAAAGGCAGTTATCAAAAGATTGATTCTGGGATTTTATTAATCAATATCAGATCAATCAAACAAAGATTGATTTTAATTTGAGAATCGATCATTTTAACCCTCGTATGGTATTCAGGTCAAATTGACCCTTTTCAAATTTTTACAAGAAGAAAAATGGTCCAAATACATTTTTTCTACCTTAAATCAACGGCCTTACCATATTGTCTGTGATAAACATGTATTCCTGACTCAATTCAGAACATTATTCTGGATATGACACTTATGTTGTTTCCATAGTGGATTTTTAACATGAATTATAACCTTATGACAACAAAACGAACCCCACTTCCATGTTTAATTATGTTCTAGTAGAGACTGATGCATTCCCTGAACATATATGTTATCTCAGCTGTTTGAAACTGAGATAAAGACGATATTTGTTAATAGATTAGGAAGTAAAATTTTATTTCAGAATTGTTTTTAAACCCCAAATAAGTCCCGGGTCAGTTTGACCCGAGGGACACGAGAGGGTCTTGAAGGTGAAGACAGTACAAGGGTTATCCCAGCCCTCGTCATGTGACACATGCAAACCACCCTGGTTATAATGATGAAACAGAAGCGGCGTCCTGATACACGTTTAAAGCTAGTAAAGGAGAGGGTCGCTGTTCTCAAATTATATTTACATTTTATTGTCATTATCCTTATAAAATCACAGGAGGGACTGCTTTAGATTCTATAGGCTACCTTTATCCCCCTTTAATATCAACCCTTGTTTGGATTTCCTTAAGAGGCTTGCTTTGTGTAGCTTAGCATTTTTAGCATTTTGCAACCTCCAATTTATCAGCAAGCGCTTTTGCAGTGATCTATAACAATAATATATAATATAACAATAAAAATAAAAACCAAACATCTTTAGATGAAACCCAGCTGGTGAGAGTCTATCAGCAGAACAGAGAGTAAAGCTGCAGGATAATACATGATAGAATCCCACATTAGGTACCGGTCGATGGAAAAATACCCATGGTTCAGTTTGTACTGTTTACCAGCAGTAACTTCACGCACACCAGTCCTGGCGATCACACGTCTCCACCCTAGGGGTGGACGAAGAAAATCGATACAGCATAGTATCGCAATATTTTCTATGGCAATACTATATCGATACACAGGCGCCAAGTATGGATCTATTATAGTGGTGGTCAGTTTGTCCCGTTCTGCAGCAATAACATTGGAGTGAGATGAACAAACAGAGAAATGTTTCTTTTTAGATGAAACAGATGTTGATAAGTTTCCTTTTGGGGATGTCATTAGAAATTGGGAAAAATTAGAAGTTGGAAAAAAGGTTATAAATTGCAATATATTGCAATATGTTTAAAATCGCAGTAATATCGTGATGATATCGTATCGGGAGGCGTCTGGTGATTCCCACCCCTACTCCACCCTTACTTTGCTGTCCCTCCCACTCCGCCCACACACTCCATCACTCCCCACACGTGTACCTCTCACTGTCGGCCATCTGCATGGTCTCCAGTTTGGAGTGGGGTCCTCTGTTGAAGCCCTTCACCTCCTGCTCCTCCAGTCCTTCCAGCAGACGGATGGCGTCCTTGTTGACGCCGCGTCTCTTCGCCAGCACCAGAGGGGTGGAGCCGTTGTGGTTGCTGTCAGGGAGACACAGCGCGGTTAGAGACCACAGAGTCACAGGAGCCGTGCTCCGAGTCCTGCTACTCCATGAAAAGGAAACCACATGTAGAAACTGGAACTTCACCTGCCGCGTGCCATACACACCAACACACCCTAAGTAAAAGTTGATTTTATATGTGAGTTTTATAGTTAAATGTATTACGCTGAAGACATCTTTCAGTTACTTTGGTTGCCTAGTTGTTTTGGTAACCACAGAAACGGTGTGCAGCTCTATTATCTAAGCAAATACAAGTATTGGATCAAGACTTGCTATTGTCAGTAATGTAATATTTAAAAAAAATAGGATTGGCATTAGATGCTGCACAATTAATCACGATTGTATCGAAATTGCAATATGAACTAGTGAAATATCCAAATCAGACGGGGGCGCAATATTAAATGAAGTCTTGTGGTGCAGCAGAGACGTCCCGGCCTACGAATCGTCTCCTAAAGACTAAAGAAAAAGAAATCTTTGCTTGGTACAGATCCTACGCTATAATTATTTTAATTTCAATGTCAATAATTTTCAATGAAAATAAGAATAACGATACAAAAACGATCATTCCATCCAATACCGTGAATCACATCGCAATCTAAATATCAGTCAAGAAATAATCGCTATTAGATATTTTCCTCATATCGTGCAGCCCTGATTGGCACCCGTGGCCAAACAAGTTGATCATGACATCCCTAACACGCACACGCACGCACGCACGCACACACACACATACACACACACACACACAGATCTATCCCGCTGTTATTCCCAACAGCAATCTCCCATTCGGACTGTCTCTATATGTTAAGCTCCAGGTAGTGTGCCAATAGTTATGTGATCAAAGAAAAGAGGACGGTTTGAATGTTTTACCACTATGAGACAACTTGCATCAACATCATGGACTGCACAAAACAACACAAAAGACTGAGTTGGACTTCAGTATGACTACACCCAAGAATATGAAGAATATGTTAAATATTTCAGGGAGGGTTTAAAACCATAAAAGTCCATGAAAAGCTTTAATATCACCTTCATTACCTGAAAGCATAGCACAGGGGATAAAGCAAGAAACTGTGTGTGAGAATGAAAAGCTGCCTTGTAGAAATGTGTCAAATGTTCCTGAATGTATCATTATATAAATATAAAACTGCTCCATAGCGTGATTAACGGTAGGGTTCCACACAGAGGAACACCTCGCCATTTTAGCCCAGCAAAATTAAAGCCTTAAACACATTTCTTTTTTTATTGCATTTCACAAGAAATCCCAGAGGAAAGTTCATTTTACAGTTGTGCTCAATATACTGTGCCCACCCAGCCCCCACCCAGGCCCCACCCAGGCCCCACCCAGGCCCCACACAGGCCCCACCCAGGCCCCACCCAGGCCCTACCCAGCCCCCACCCTCCCCACTATGGCGCAGTGATGCTCAAAGCAAACACACAAGAAAGGATATCCCTGTCATAGTATTGTATCCCTGTACGGTGACCTTGAGAGCTGAGAAAGGGCCCTTTAAATAAAATGTATTGTTAAACATGTAATACTGTATGTGCATATTGATAACATTGCTTACCAGATATCGATCTTCAGCCCGTTGGAGACCAGGAACTGTATAGTGTCCACATGACCACAGAGATGCAGAGCTGTGTTTCCTTGATAATCAGTCGCCAACAGATCGGCCCCGAACTTGTGCAGGAGCCGGCATATCTCCACGTTCCCTCGTGCGGCGGCTAGGTGCAGGCCGGTGCGGCCCCGGTTGTCTCGGATGTTGGGGTCGCACCCCGTCTCCAGGAGCCTCTTGGCGAACGGCAGGTCTCCATCAATGCAGGCCTGCAGCAGAGGCACGTTAGTCTGCGACGAGTCATTGATGAAGACATAGGACATGTCCGAGTGGGTATCAGAAAATTCCAGCGTACCTGCGATGAAGATCAAAGAGGAAACTGGATCAGTGTCACAAATCTGAATATGAGTAATATGATCATTTAAATGCACGGATGGCGACTACATCATAGCCGCTTCCAGAAAAACAGAGCGAAAGCAGATAAAGCAGAAAATCTGCGTCATGAAGGTCTTTACAAATGGAATAAATGTCAGACTGACATGGGATGTGCATTCTTTTTAGAAAACAAATGGTTTAGAAAATGTCTCATGATATATTAGTTCAGTTTTGTTTATTATTGTTTTCGGCCATTTGTAGCTTCAACATTCAAAGCACTGGTAATAAACAATAATTAAACCTACAATTATAGCTTTTACTTCAAAAAACCCAAACACATTAACATACTCATATCATGCTCCTTTTCAGGTTCATAATTGTATTTTAAGGTTGTACCAGAATAGGTTTGCATGTTTTAATTTTCATAAAACAAATATATTGTTGTTGTACTGCACATTGCTGCAGCTCCTCTTGTCACCCTGTGTGTTGAGCTCTCTGTTTTAGCTACAGAGTGAGACATCTCACTTCTGTTCCATCTTTGTTGGGAGTAGCACATGCTCAGCAGCTAGGTAAGGACTACTAGCCAGTCAGAAGCAGAGTATGAGGGTCCTGACAGTACCTAGGTAAGGACTACTAGCCAGTCAGAAGCAGAGTATGAGGGTCCTGACAGTACCTAGGTAAGGACTACTAGCCAGTCAGAAGCAGAGTATGAGGGCCCTGACAGTACCTAGGTAAGGACTACTAGCCAGTCAGAAGCAGAGGATGAGGGCCCTGACAGTACCTAGGTAAGGACTACTAGCCAGTCAGAAGCAGAGTATGAGTTAGTGATGGGACAACCGACTCTTTTACGCAAGTTGGTTCAACCAGACGGTTGTTGATTGGCCTACCGAGTTAGTACTGTATGTGTATGTATGTAAATAAATACACTCCCCTATAGGATTATTAGGAACACCATACTAATACAGTGTTTGACCCCCTTTTGCCTTCAGAACTGCCTTAATTCTACGTGGCATTGAAAGCATTCTTTAGAAATGTTGGCCCATATTGATAGGATAGCATCTTGCAGTTGATGGAGATTTGTGGGATGCACATCCAGGGCACAAAGCTCCCGTTCCACCACATCCCAAAGATGCTCTATTGGATTGAGATCTGGTGACTGTGGGGGCCATTTTAGTACAGTGAACTCATTGTCATGTTCAAGAAACCAATTTGAAATGATTGGAGCTTTGTGACATGGTGCATTATCCTACTGGAAGTAGCCATCAGAGGATGGGTGGCCATAGGTGGCCACTCATCCTCTATGGCCACCCATGGGTGGCCATAAAGGGATGGACATGGTCAGAAACAATGCTCAGGTAGGCTGTGGCATTTAAACAATGCCCAATTGGCACTAAGGGGCCTAAAGTGTGCCAAGAAAACATCCCCCACACCATTACACCACCACCACCAGCCTGCACAGTGGTAACAAGGCATGATGGATCCATGTTCTCATTCTGTTTATGCCAAATTCTGACTCTACCATCTGAATGTCTCAACAGACATATTGACTCATCAGACCAGGCAACATTTTTCCAGGCTTCAACTGTCCAATTTTGGTGAGCTCTTGCAAATTGTAGCTTTTTTTTCCTATTTGTAGTGGAGATGAGTGGTACCCGGTGGGGTCTTCTGCTGTTGTACCCCATCCGCCTCAAGGTTGCGCGTGTTGTGGCTTCACAAATGCTTTGCTGCATACCTCGGTTGTAAGGAGTGGTTATTTCAGTCAAAGTTGCTCTTCTATCAGCTTGAATCAGTCGGCCCATTCTCCTCTGACCTCTAGCATCAACAAGGCATTTTCGCCCACAGGATTGCTACATACTGGATGTTTTTCCCTTTTCACACCATTCTTTGTAAACCCTAGAAATGGTTGTGCGTGAACATCCCAGTAACTGAGCAGATTGTGAAATACTCAGACCGGCCTGTCTGGCACCAACAACCATGCCACGCTCAAAATGTCTTAAATCCCCTTTCTTTCCCATTCTGACATTCAGTTTGGAGTTCAGGAGATGGTCTGGACCAGGTCAGAAGATGGTCTGGACCAGGACCACACCCCTAAATGCATTGAAGCAACTGCCGTGTGATTGGTTGATTAGATAATTGCATTGATGAGAAATTGAACAGGTGTTCCTAATAATCCTTTAGGTGAGTGTATATACACATATAGTACTTAAAACTATCGAATAATCACAATGAATGAAAATCCAATCGTTAATGTATCGTGAACGAATCGGAACAAAAAGATATCGACTGTCCCAGCCCAAGTAGCGAGTCCACTGAGTTTTCTAGACTGAATCCTTTCTAAGATATTATCAAGGCCTTTCATTTATCAAAGATATTCAAAGAGATAAAGCGAAAGCCGTTCATGCACATTGTTTATTTCTGTCATCTGAGCACATATGACATTACTCACAGCTAACATTAGAAGCTACGAGCCCTGCAGACAACACCATGTCGTTTTAATTGCGAAAATCCTCACAAGAACCCCCTTTAAGTCAATGTTAACGTGTCTAGCTAACGTTATAATGGTAATGTAAAACAGCTGCACTGCGTTGCGGTATGATAACTGTAGCATTAACTAGCTAGCTTGCAGTAATGGAGATGGCAGCAACATCACATCATAGCTACACATTTTACCTTTAAGATATATCAGACTCTTTGCATGCAGCAATGTCACACGTGTCAAAATAAAACGTTATATTGTTAAAGGTAACGGGAAGAAGCTAGCGGAGCTAATGTTAGCTTGTAAGCTAACGTTTTAATCACTCCTAAACAGATTAACCTGTGATTTAACAATTGTAAGAACACGCACATGGACTACACAAGTCCCTTAGATGCTGTTTTGGCTGTCAGTTTTATTACTCACCTGTTAATATGTTCCGAATTAGCAGAAAAAAATTCACTCCGCTCTTCTTTCAGCTAACGTTACGAGCCGTGTTGTTGTTGTGATGCTAGTTCTTTGGTTTCCTTAGCAACATTCAGGCGTTTGTCGCCCCCTACTGTCCGGGAGGTGACATGGCGGTTTGCATTGCTAGCTCTAGCTATATTGTTGTTTTTTCTATAATTTAATAAACCCATTCAAATAATGGGTGTGGGCAATAATAAAATTGAATAGACTATTTATACCACTTTTCATTTAAATCTCACCGGATTTGATAGTGGTTGTCTGCCAGAAGCTGTCACAACCTCCCTTTCTATCCAGTTTCATTCCACATTATACATACACTTTTAAGATCTTGCTCATATACCAAGCAATTCATATGTTTATGTATTATAAACCATTAGGAATTGCACCCACTTGACCCACTTTTCAGATTTATTTTTAGTATTATAATATTTTTTTCTTAAGATTATCTTTTGAGCATTTTAGGCCTTTATTTTGATAGGACAGCAGAAGACATGAACGGGGAGAAAGAGGTGGATTGACATGTAACAAAGGGCCGCAGGTCGGAGTCAAACCCACGGCCGCTGCGTCGAGGATTAAACCCTCTATATATGGGTGGGTCTACCAGGTGAGCTACCCAGGCACCCATCTTTTTATTTTTTTAAAAATTAATTTTTGTAGCATTTCAGGCCTTTATTAGATAGGACAGCTTACATTGAACAGGGGAGAAAGAGGGGGAATGACATGCAACAAAGGGCCGCAGGTCGGATTTAAACCTGCAACCACTGCTCTACCAGGTGATAATACCTACACATGTATTTGTTGTAAGTTCCACATCTGATATCTGATGACTGCTTGGTTGCACAACACGGCAATAAAATCTGTATCAAGTTCCAAAGAGTTAATGTTCTCAACCTGCTTTTGCCAAGCATGATCTTTACACCTACTACAAAACATGTAATAATAACACGCCTGCTGCTAGCACCAAAACACTGAAACAACTTATAAAGAACTTATAGCTTGGCATTAGAAAGTTAGTGTATTGACTTTATTTCAAAGTGTGTGTGAGCACAGAAATACACATTACAGTAACAGACATGTTATTACCATTGTATTGTTATAGATCCTCTTTGAGGAAAACTGCATTTCCTTTCTGTCACTCCGGCTGCATGAAACATTTCAACTCGAAAAAAATCGGTTGTTGCGTCTGTTGAATCATCAGTGGTGAATATGTGTTCCATATAAAAAACATAATCCTAAAAGGCATTTGTTGTTTTTTCTCCGTAATATTTAATGTACACATCATTATCGTCCCGTTCCCTCGCATCTCGGTAAATAAAAGCAGGGGATAGTATCATGATTTACGTAAAATAATTACAATCTAGATTACAAAACCACAAAGGCTGACAAAAGGAAGAAACAAAAAGGCAACATACATTTTTTAAAAGGGTAACATGAGACAGTAATATAGTCAGGGCCACAGCAGAGAGACAGAGCCATGTGCTAGACACAGTGGTCATAGTGGTTACAGGTCACTTAGTAGCTTTCACTGTCCAGGGATACGAGAGGAGAAACATTGAGTTTTAATTTGCATCGCAAACCAAAGTCAATGTAAAAAAAAAAAGAAGAAGTAAATTCTGTCATAAATATGGCTGCAGAGTCTACATTTATAAACAGAAAATGACTCACTTCTTCCTCTTTCTTATCCGAGGACAGAGAACGGACAGACCGGGAAAAACAAAACAACCAAAAACTAAGAGCTAATCACTTTCATACATACATACTTTGGTGGGAAATACAGTAAGCGTTATGTACAGCAATAATTAACAATCTATCAGAGAGAAAGAGAGAGAGAGTGTGTGTGTGTGTGTGTGTGGTTTGCTGTTGCAAATTTAGTGTGAGAAAGCGAAGCGTGATTTATAAAAACACTAGTTTGGTCACCAGATGAAGATGAGACTCTGTGATTTGGAGACGTGTCTATTGTTCGAGCCCCATGTGAGTTCACACCAGTGCATTATATTTATGAATGGGTGGCCTCATTCAAGTCATTACTGTCACACTACAGTAAGCTGTTGCAGAGCTATTCAAAGGAAAAGTGCCGGTTTTTTTCTTCGTCCTTTTATTGCATGCAGTTTCATATCTTAAATGTTGCCTTTGTAGTCAGCTGTCAAGGTATTTTGTAGCACCATAGAGTCATATTGTTAAATACACAGAGATTACAGGTGTAACATTAAAGGACTGCGCTGGTCATTTTGGCATGTTTTTGCACATTAATGGCAAACTATGAATAGATTATATTGCTGCTAACTCACGGCTCACTCACTAGCTTCACTGGCTGATGGACTCCTGATAAACTCTTAGCTCTTTTAGTCAAAACTCAATTTCCAGGGTTGAGAATAAACTCCAGGGTTCCTACACATGTTGGCCAATGATTTCCATGACTTCATGAAGTTATGGTGATTAAATTATAAAGTGAGACATGGACATCTAATACTTACGCGTATGTGAGTAGTAAGTAAGTGCATGAGTTGTACATGCACTGTCTCCCCGTTGTCCCCTTTGTGATACAATTGAAAAAAAAAGTAATCATTTGGTCGCAATTGTTTTTCCAATTTGTTATGACCATAGGAACCCTGACACTTTCACCCTAATCCCACTTTACATGATTCAATAGATTTTCTTAACTTCCAGGCTGTCGTCGGTCTAAAATAATTTCTGTAAACTATAAAAATCAACTAGTAGAGAATTGCAACTTACTTGAAGTAATATAAATCCATTAAAATGAACCTATAGGTGCTGTTTTTTGTCAGTTATGTCATCTTTTCATCTATGGCAGCGATCTTTAGAGGCAGCGAATGTTCTGAAAATGCTTTGTGAAGCTAAAATATGTGAGATTGGACAGTTGAAAGCTGATAATATAACTTGACATGTTAGAAAATCAAATCTGGCAGAAAAATAAGGAGCAAACGTGTAAATTGTAAAAAGGATATTGAAAAATCTGCTTCTTTTTCTGCCTTAAACAGCCGCTGTTGGTCCAGTATCTGACTTAAAATTGTTTTTTTTACATTTTGCTGGACGCACCTTTCGGATATTTTTTCTTACATGCACGAAAAACGGACACAAACAATAATGCAACTTTCAAAAAAAATAAAAGAGTAGAATGCTTATTGTGCTCTTTAATGCCTTCAAGCAAGTCTCAAATGTCAGCAACCAGATCTCCATCCGTCATAAAATGATAACCAATGGAGTCGTTCTTGCAAAACCGGATGCAGCTTGTAACGCAGCATTATGTGTAGCATCACGGCGGTTATAAAGTGGATGTAGCGGGCGGTCAATACAAAGAGCAAAGTTTGATGGCGGCCATTTCACGAAAACACGCAATTAAACCAGAATCAGGTGCTTCTGCTCCAGATAAATCAGTTCATAAAAGTTAAGACCTTAGAGCCACGCTTGACTCTACTGTCTGAACTGACGTATGTGAAGCAGCCGCCCAGATGTGTGCAGATGTGTGCTGATGTGTGCAGATGTGTGCTGATGTGTGCAGATGTGTGCAGATGTGTGCAGATGTGTGCAGATGTGTGCAGATGTGTGCAGATGTGTGCAGATGTGTGCAGATGTGTGCTGATGTGTGCTGATGTGTGCAGATGTGTGCAGATGTGTGCAGATGTGTGCAGATGTGTGCAGATGTGTGCAGATGTGTGCAGATGTGTGCAGATGTGTGCTGATGTGTGCAGATGTGTGCGCGGTGCAGTGCTGTCCAAAGCGGGTGGCACTCTCTGAGGTAGCCGAGAATGCTTCTCGCCAAAAAAACAACGTAACGAGACACAAAATAAACCTAAACAATAGCACCATTGTCAGTGATAAAATCTAGAGAAGAGCAACGCCGCTGGAGCCCTTCTCTTTGCATTTCCTCTCTCCAACTCTTCCTTTTTGTTTTTAATAAGCCATTTATTCCTCAAAGGGATCAAAAACTCCAAAAAACTGAGTCGATTTGTTTTGTTCGACTCCATTCTGAAACCATCAGAGGATCATTTTCAGTCAGTGGTCTTTTATAGATTTCTTTATAACAAAATCATCTCATCCTCAATCATCAACGCCTCTTATTTTTAATTCCTGTGAAGTGCTGATATATCACCTCCACCCCTCCTCTCCTCCACCCCTCTCCTCCTCCTCCTCCTCCTCTCCTCCTCCTCCTCCTCCTCCTCCTCCTCCTCCTCCTCATCCTCCTCCTCCTCCTCCTCCTACAAGATCTTGCTGCAGACTTGGCAGCGGCTGACTTTGGAGCGCTCCTGGCCTCCCTTCAGGGTGTCCTGTGCTGGCGAATAAACAAACTCCTGGCGGGGGTCCACGGTGGTGAGCCAGAAGCTGTACTTGTTGGCGAAGTAGTGGCAGGTGCCCTTTCCCCCGTTGCACTCGATGAACGGCGTCGCGCGGAAGTCCTCCAGGCAGGAGCCGGGGGACTGCAGGGACTGACCGCCGCCCTCAGCCCCGGCGGCTGTGTGCTGCGCACGAGACAAGAAGGGAAAGTCAACTCTGTCATCACACTTCCTGTCTGCTCTACAATTCCTTCAAACAACAGGGTGTAGTTGAAGGATAAAAAAAGATACACTGAATGTCAACATATAGGATGAAAACCCTTTATTATTTAACTTGTCTAACTAAGGTGTGTCTTATTCCAGAGATTGCAGAGGACACACACATTTAGGTTTTTATTTGATTGTCTTTAGTTTACCATGAGGAAGGAGTATCCTATCCAGAGACTCCTCCAGCCGGGGGGACAGGTGGGGATGGACATGTCCTGACTGTGGACCGCCACAGGCTGAGAGGGAGCCTCGCACACAGAACACCTGGAGGGTCAAGGAGGAGGACAAGGAGTTGAATTTAATATACAAATATGTTTGGTACATTTATTTAACTACATTTATTTAACTACGCACGCATTGTTTGACTGAAATCTTTCCTCTATGCAGGAAAAAGCCTGAGTTTGACTGTTACAATCCACTGAGCCCAAACAGTGTGCAGTACCTGCTGATGTAAGGCTGAATCTGCTCCTCGGCCACAGGCATCATGGGTATGGGTGCAGTGGTGGAGAGCCAGTAGGACTTGTCGTTGCGGCTGGCGTAGTAGCAGATCTCGTTGGGGGAGCAGTAGAGGAAGGGGATGGTGTTGAACCTGGGGAGGCACGACCCCGGCTGACCTGGAGACACAAAGAGAGAGAGAGAGAGAGAGAGAGAGAGAGAGAGAGGGATCGCTTATTGTTTGGGATCTCGAACACTGCTGCATTCTCTAGCACTCACGTAAGACTCCAACTTGTCAAACTTAATTTTTACAGGCTCGTTTGAGATGAGCTGCGCCTCGCCTGTAAAGTGGGCAAGAACAGGCGGAGCAGCCGGGGGGGCGGGGACAAAAATCTGCAGTGAAGTCGGATGGTTTCCAGCTGTTTTCAGCAGCATTCAGGCTGAACAGGAAGTCACAGAAAAACTCATATCCTGTTAGGTCCGATTTGGATTCACTAAAATGTTATCAGACCCATATAGTATATCAGCTTGTACACAAGTTAAATCAGACTAATAGCAGTTAAAATCCCTCAGATTTTAAAACAATGCAACGTTTATATAAAATGTCATCATGTCGAGTCAATTCGGAACCAATCAGCTGTTAGATCAGCTGAGAGGCCGGCGTTTCCCAGCATGCCCTGGGTCCGCCTGGGTCTTCCATTTGGTGAAAAGCAACCGCGCTGCCTGCGTCTCAGACCTTCGGCCGCCTTGATCTCGTGAGACTATCGTTGCCCACGTGTGCGTGATGTCAGAGCAAGTCGGCATCAAGCACCAATCAGCATCCGGCAGCTGTGGGCTTGGTTTAGGTGTGTGTGACGGCCCCGACTGTTCGTTCAAAACGATTCAAAACAATAATGGCAGACATAAAACTGGCCAATATATTGGTATTATATTGATGTAAATATATGAGGCTAGATATTGTCTCAAATTTGGCATATCATAATATTGTAAGTGTTTTCCTGGTTTTAAAGGCTAATGTTCTGAACTAGCCAGACTGTCCTGGCTGTTATTATTTGCCTTCACCCACTAAGTTATTATATCTACATAACTGATAATAATTGATCAAAATCTCATTGTGTAAGTATTTTGTGAAAGCACCAACAGTAAACCCTACAAAATAAATAAAAGATATTTGTGTAGGATATCTCCTCTAAATGATTGATCTTATTGTTTTGGGTAATCATGGCAACAGCCTTTATTGTGGGAAGGTCCAATGCAGACAGGACGCAGCTGGGCCAAAGTTTGCATCTCTGTTACAGCAGCTGCTACTAATAAAAAGGTCGAAACCACTTCATAGGACAGCAACGACGTGAATAAAAGGGTTTTCCGTACCGAGGTCCTGGTTGTGAGCCTTCTCCTGTCCCTCGACGTACAGCAGACTGTACCCGTCCCACAGCTTGGCCATGCCCTGAGGACACATGGGAACCTGGGAGTTCTGGCTGTGCTTCACCAGAGTGTAGCCGATGCTGGAACTGCGGCCCACGCCGCCGGGAGATCCGGGGCGACCGGCCTGACCAGTGGGACCTGAAGAAGAGGAGACAAGAACAAATTTAAGCAGCTGTCAGAATCACTCTTAGTGGAGCCTGTAGGGGTTTGCCACGGGGGGGGGGTTAAAGGGTTAAAAGAGCGTTTAACTATTTCATTGTTGTGTTTCTTTATGGTGACAAACAGCAATCAATGTCTCAGCTGCAATGGTCACAGACTGGATGAACCACAGGCAAAATGAGTCATGGGAATAAGCTTCATCTTTGACAGACTACTGACCTTGTTCTCCAGTGGGTCCAAGGAAACCGGGGGGTCCGGCTTCGCCGACAGGTCCGGGAAAACCAGCAGATCCAGTCCTGCCAAGTTTACCCACAGGACCAGGACGACCCTTGGGACCTGCAGCAGACATTTATTTTTAGATTTATTTGTTTATTCCCCCCATTATCATGTTTCAGTCTCTCTGCACTGGAACTGTACTGTAGTGTAATCACAACCCCTATAAACATATTATATATATATATATATATATATATATATATATCACACACACACACACACACACACACACACACACACACACACACACACACACACACACACACACTGTATATATGAGGCTTTAATGATGGAAAAGAGATCATTTTAAACAAGAATGTCTTAATGTGGCAAAGATTGTTAAAAAAAATAAAACATATTTCACTGTTCACCTGGACGTCCGGGCATTCCTGGCTGACCGGATTCTCCGGGCACCCCGGTGCTGCCAACTGGACCGGGAAAACCCACATCTCCGAAGCGTTCCTCAATCTCTGGTGGGCGCGGAGCGAGCGCCACTCCAGGGACACCCTTACGCCCACGACGCCCTGGGCAGGAAGGGATGGAGAAAGAGAAAGAAGGAGGACGGACGAACGGGGGGGGCAGGAGCGTAAAAAGGAGCGAAAAAAGTGTTAGTAGGATAAAATAAAACTCAATATAGAAGTAACCTGCCTTCATTTCCTGTACCATCACAATCCACTGACGGATGTCTACCTGAGGAAAGACTAAACTCCTTCTACCTTGTACTCCCTTGGCTCCTTTGTTTCCATAGTAACCAGGGTCACCGGGGAAACCATTGAGACCAGGACCTCCGCTGTAGCCAGAATCACCTCGTGCTCCTTAAAAGCAAAAACAACCTTTTGCTTTATCTTTTGCACAAAGAAACCAACATTTTGTTTGGTTTCATGTTTTTTAATTGTATCTTATGTTGGAGCTCAGCTTCACCTTTGAAACCGGTGCTGCCGGGGAGTCCGGCGCCTCCAGGTATGCCGGATTCTCCTTTCCTGCCAGGAGAACCAGGGAAGCCCGGGAGCCCAGAGTCACCTCTGTCTCCCTGGGTTGTGCCTGGACCAGGAGGCCCGGGAGGACCTGGAGGACCTTGAAAACCTGGTTGAGGAGAGGAGAGGGTAGGAGAGAAGATGGTTAGGAGGTGAGGAGAGGGTTGGAAAGAGAGGAGAGGGTTAGGAAGAGAGGAGAGGGTTGGAAAGAGAGGAGAGGGTTAGGAAGAGAGGAGAGGGTTAGGAAGAGAGGAGAGGGTTGGAAAGAGAGGAGAGGGTTAGGAAGAGAGGAGAGGGATAGGAAGACAGGAGAGGGTTGGAAAGAGAGGAGAGGGTTAGGAAGAGAGGAGAGGGATAGGAAGACAGGAGAGGGTTAGGAGGAGAGGAGAGTGTTAGGAGGCGAGGAGATGAGAGGAAATAGGAAAGGAAATGAAACTGGAAAAGGGGGAATTGGGTTGAGAGAAAAGAAGGAAATCAAAAGGAAAGACTGAGGAAATGTATTTACCATACTCTCCGTCCAGTCCAGGGAGGCCAGGGTCTCCCAAAGGTCCGGGGACATCCGACCCCACAGTGGGACCAGGAGGTCCGGGCAGACCAGGGAACCCCACAAGTCCAGGACCACCTGACACACACAAACAAACAAACCAGCAGTCAGTACTTTTGATATAATATTAACCTTATTTTTACTCAATTAGCACTGCAAGACTACCTCACCTGTATTTCCTCTCTCTCCCTTCTGCCCCGGGAAGCCTGGAGCTCCGGGATACGAGACTCCTCTCTCTCCCTTCGACCCTGGAACACCAGAGGCTCCTGGGCGCCCGCCTGCACTCCCACCTGCATACAAACACAACAAAACATTCACCAGCAGGTCATCTTCAACATCTGCAAACTGTTGGGTGTGAATGTGTTTAATTACTTAGATTTACTTGGAATTTTTGCGCAGAATATTATCAGCTCCTCACAAGACTTTTATGTTATCTTTTACAGTTTATATATTTAAAACAGGAAATGTCCTCTTTGAACTGATGTTGACATGTAGTCCTTTTAAGATTTGTATATATTTATATATTTTATACGTGATCTTGAAATGATTCAAAAGGGCAAATTTAAGATGAGAAATTTGACCTGTCGAGGACGCAAAATAACAACAACAAGGCTCAGAAGTGATTTAAAAGGAATCAAATTGATGAAACTTGTAATTTATCTGTTTATGTGACTTTTGCTTCATGCGTCTTGTGGACTGTGCAGACAGAGAGTGCTGTTGCTGCAAACGCCGAATTGTTTCATAAGCCAAATAGTGCTTGAGAAAGTACATGCTGGACATGCCTAGTCACCATAGAAACAAACGTGACCAGGTAACCATGACACTGTAAACGCTGGCTGTGTTTGACATAGGCCGACTCTCTTCAGACTCCTTTTAAGAGTCCTTCAGAGTTCCACGTGACCTGCTGGAGTCTAGGTCCTGGACCAGAAGACGCATGGCTCTGTGTGTGTAATGAGGTCCTTGCCTGGGGTTCCAGGGAGGCCTTTAGGTCCAGCAAGGCCATTAAGTCCATCCAAACCAGGGGATCCGGGCAAACCTGCAAAAACACAACAGAGTAAGTGTTTGTCTGCAGCCTGTGGTCATACCCTTCCCTGTTGTGTTACCTGACGTGCATTAGCAGTGCACTCTTACCTTTGGCTCCAGGACCTCCAGGACCTCCAGGCGGACCAGGAGGACCATCTGCTCCTCTTCTTCCTGGGTAGCTGGACTGGCCAATGGGCCCGGGGAAACCAGGGGAGCCTGAAGAGGGGAAGACAAGCCAAACGTGTTAGTATCTGATTGTGGCTTCCCTCTGACTCTCTCTGTGTCTCAAATTAAATCTCTCTAATTAATTGGGAAACCTCTGTGTGTGTGTTTGTGTGTGTGTGTGTGTGTGTGTGTGCCTTTGAAATGTCTCATGAATCGTTCATCCATACGTCTTCACACTTGGATTCCTGGGTACCCAATGCACTTGGGGTTTGGGATTTGGAGCACTTTGGTCAGCGTTGGATATTGTTTGTTAAAAACTGAATAAAACGAAACATCCGAACAGTCACGATTGACCAAAACATTGACGAAGAAAACAACAACCTGCAGCATAAAAGCAGTCATACGTTCTCTGTCAGGTAAAAGTAATAGTACAATGTCTTCCTCTGAAGAATAAGTTAGAGCTGGGCAATATATCAATATTATGTCGATATTATGATATGAGACTAGATATCGTCTTATATTTTGAATATTGTAACATTGTAATATGCCATAAGTTGCTTTTTCTGCTTTTAAAGGCTGCATTACAGTAAAGTGATGTCATTTTCTGATCTTACCAGACACTTGTAGCTGTTCTATCATTGGCCTTTAGCCACTTAGTCATTATATCCACATTACTGATGTTCATTTATCAAAATCTCATTGTGGAAATATTTTGTGAAAGTACCAATAGTCAACACTACAATATCTTTGCGGTATCGACATCGAGGTATTTGGTAAAACATATCATGATAATAGACTTTCTCCATATCGCCCAGCCCTAGTAGAAGTACACTCTAACTGTTCTGCGAGTGCTTTGGGGTCGCTCTGTGAGTCGTTTTGGGGGACACTTTGGTCCTGGACAACGCCCGTTCCAAACAGACACATTTTGAATTGGCACTGTACTAGCACGGCAGACTGCCGTGTGTTTGTCCTAGTAGCGGCCTCTCTCACCCATTAATCCAGGCCGTCCTCTATCACCAGGAGCTCCCTTCACTCCAGGGAAACCTGGACTTCCTGGAATGCCGGTGTCACCGGGGGCGCCGTCATAGCCACGGCCACCTGAAGAGAGACAATCAATCTGGTAGGTAAGACATCCTGGATCAGATGTTTTCAGCAATCATATTTTTTTATTGTGAAGACAGAAGGTAGAGGGGTTGTTATTCTCATCAACAGGATCAGAAAATGGCACGCCGGCCCAGTGGTTAGGACTGTGGCCTCACAGTGAGAAGGTACTGGGTTTGAACCCTGGTCATTTGCATGCAGTCTAGTTTCCCCCGCCACTAAAAACATGTTCCCCTCGTTCTCTACCGGGCTGATGTGTGGCGTCGTAAGGCTGCCGGTGGCGAGTGCTACACATGGTGGTAGAGAGTAGTCTCCCCTTTGATAAAGAAATGTATGTAACTGGTGGATTGTGGACTCTTAACTATCTTTTAGTTAAGTAAGAAGCAGTTTAAAGGACCTACTGTTAGATTTAGGTAAGGTGTGGTCGTTTCTTTACCAAAAACCGAACATGGGGAGTCTTACCTGGGAAGCCTGAATCTCCTGGCTGGCCTTTAGGTCCTGGAGCTCCAGGATAACCGTAACTTTCACCAGGTGCCCCTGAGGAACAGAAAACACGCCTGTCAAAGGATGGATTTATGTGTTAAACTATTCATAAATAGGCCTGATATTTACACTCACCTTTGCCACCAGGCCGACCAAATTCTCCAGGGTTGCCAGGTAAACCAGGTACACCATCATCACCCTGAAAGACGGCGTCAGAACTTGAGTCTCCCTAGCTGATCTTGTTGCATGTTTGCGTATATGTGTGTGTGTGTGTGTGTGTGTGTGTGTGTGTTGTCTTACCCTTGGTCCAGACATGCCAGGGAATCCCATGATTCCAGTTTCTCCCTTCGTTCCGGGGAAGCCTGGCGCTCCTGGTCGCCCAGGGAACCCAGGATCTCCCGGCTGTCCTTTGCTCTGCGCAGCATAACCAGGAAGTCCAGGCAGACCGGGACGACCAGGCTGACCTGGCAGACCCTTGTCACCTGAAACCGGACACAGAGTCGGGGTTACAGGTGCAATACAGAGGACAACTCCTAATCAGCTGATCAGAAAATAACAGATTTGATCACACAAGGGTGCAACAAACTAAGCATCTAATTACACTTACTCAAGACTGCACTCAGATACTGTTTAATGGTACTTCATTTATCTGACCGGTATAGCTAGTTGTTGAGAGTGAGATTTGTCATGTGAATAACATAATAATTTCATGGAATAATATTCATTTTTATAAAATAAACGTCCCTAATGTGTCGCTAAGTTAAAACCATTCAAATGGTTATATAAAGTCATACAAATCCAGGGATATGCATTAGAAATAAACCCAAATAACCACTGAATGGTGAGTGCTTTTATTATCTAATCATGGTCATTTTGCATAGTATTTTATACTATAATTCATTTTTACTTGAGTAAGGGGCATGCACGCACGCATGCATGTCAACTAAACTAACACACAGCCTTCGGATCGGACTTCCCGGTTAAAAAGTTATCGGATAAGTGATTGGATAACTCTATCTTTAAGGTTTTAGGACAATAACACTGGAAGCAAATTTGATTGAAAATCAAGCCAATATTAGAATTAAAATAGAGCCTTATCATTAATTGAAATGTTTAAAAATACTTTAAAAATGCTGATATGTTGGGCTTTCTCTAAAGCCCTAGAAGTTCCCCTCTGACTGGTTCATAGTGAAACTATGGGACTACTTGGATGTTGTGCAGTCTTATTGTACAAAGATGCAACATTTGGCAGGTTTATCTGTGAATGTTTCAAAGAAAAAAAGAGAATAATATAAGATTAACATAGAGATTGTCCTGTGATAATGAGTAATTTTCACTTTTTTTGTTGGGCTGCCTTGAACCCAATATAATGTTTTACTTATACAGTAGGGCCCTCTGTGTCTCGGATGTCAGTAGAGAAAATAAACAGGAAGTAGTGTTACCTCTGGGTCCGGGGAAGCCAGGAAGACCGTTCGCTCCGGGGTTTCCTGGTTCTCCTTTTATATCAAGACTTCCTGGAAAAAAAGGACTGGGCAGGCCGGGGCGACCGAAGTCTCCTCTGTCACCTACAGGAGGAAAAACACATAAAAGTCACTCGTCTGTTCTGACACTGGCGTCCTGTGATGGCTGCCCAGGTGTCATCATCCAGAGGCCTGTACTACGAATCAAGACTTATTTCAGTCGCCCAGCTTCACCTAACCTAACAACCGCGGTCACGACGGTGGTTAACAACTATTTCAATCAACCCAGGGTTTCCCAATCCAGTGACACGTGCAAATCCTCATCAGATGGTTATCAGTTTTTATAAATTCATATGATGTGATTTTCTGGAATTTTCTTTGGGATTCTGTCTTTCACTGTTAGAATGTACATATGATTAAAATTATAGATCGTTGCATTCTTTGTAAGTGGGCAAACCTGCAAAATCAGCAAGGGGTCAAATACTTATTTCCCCCACTGTATTACATCAGAAGAGCGAACTATGATTCTACATAAAGATGACCCACATGGCACGGTTTAACCGGCAAAACGCAGCAGTCGCTGCTCCCTAACCCAGGAAGGAATGCTGCCGACGCTGTAAATGTGTAAATCACACCGCTTGATAATATCCCTTCCCCATCAGTCAGGCACAAGATCTGACCATACTTACACTTTATAATCTAATAGCACCAAATCGTTGCATATTAAAAATGCATCGTCCATTAACAGTATCCATCCATCCATCTTCATCCGCTTATCCGGAGTCGGGTCTCGGGGGCAGCAGCTCCAGTAGGGGACATCAAACTTCCCTTTCCAGAGCCATATCAACCAGCTCCGACTGGGGGATCCCGAGGCGTTCCCAGGCCAGGTTGGAGATATAATCTCTCCACCTAGTCCTGGGTCTTCCCCGAGGCCTCCTCCCAGCTGGACGTGCCTGGACCACCTCCCTAGGGAGGCGCCCAGGAGGCATCCTTACCAGATGCCCGAACCACCTCAACTGGCTCCTTTTGACCCGAAGGAGCAGCGGCTCTACTCCGAGCTCCTCTCGGATGACTGAGCTTCTCACCCTATCTCTAAGGGAGACGCCAGCCCCCCTCCTGAGGAAACCCATTTTGGTCGCTTGTACCCTGGATCTCGTTCTTTCGGTCATGACAGTATCGTTATATGTATATATATATGTATGTACGTCTCGGATGCACACCCCTAAGTTGAATGTATTTGAGAATTCCTCAAGTGGACGGATTTGTCTGAAGGCGCTCTGAAAAATGAACTGATGCGCTGAATTACAGATGGTAAAAGTGAGTGGGTCCGATATCATTGGTGTTACAAAGCATGTGGGTCTTGTCCCACCCACATGCAACTGTTCTGACGTCCATGGGTTTGATGTCGAAACATTGCCATTAGCACAATATCATTTTTCTATCACATTAATAAAAGGATCCCGATGTATGATGTGATGTGGCACGACCCTATTCTGGGTACTCTACCTTTGTCGCCGGGGAATCCGGGACCGCCGGGGCGTCCGTCTCTTCCGGGCCCTCCAGCCAGTCCTTTGCCTCCAGGAAACCCTGGACTTCCAGGACGACCCGGTACTCCAGGGAAACCCACCAGTCCGGATAAACCTCTCTCACCTGTGGAAAGTCACAAAATGTTCTTCTCGCTGTGAGGAGAATTTCTTTTTCTTTTTAAGGAGGCTCTTGCCATCTGGTTGACGTTTCATAATGCCCAAAACAAGCATTATGTATTTATTTATTTATTCCACTCATTCTTACTTGTCTCGGTACACAGTGGTGCATGAAGTACTCAGATCCTTTACTTAAGTAAAAGTAGTAATACTGTACTGTAAGTGCTTTGTTACAAGTAAAAGTCCTGCATTGAAAATGTTCCTTACTGTAAGTAAAAGTATGTAAGTATCATCAGGAATATGTACTTAAATGATTAAAAGTAAAAGTATTTGATGCAGAAAAATCCTCCCATTTTAGAAAGTATAAAGGACCCAAACAGTTGTGTGTTTAATGGTCCGATCATCTCAGCTGGACCTGTAGGCCGTTATATTGTTGGCTAGCATAATAAAACCTATTTTATAGTTTTGTGTGCAAAACTCTTAATTTGAAAAGTAACTAAAGCTAAAAAGTAAAAAGTATAGTGTCTCTATCTGAATTATGAAGTATGTAGCGGAGTAGAAGTAGAAAGTGGCATGAAAAGACTCAAGTAGAGTACAAGTACCTTAACATTTGTACTTCAGTACAGTACTTGAGTAAATGTACTTAGCTACGTTCCATCGCTGTCTGTACAGCACTGGACTTAGCACATATTTATTATTTATGCTGTTTGTAATGATTTTAGACTCTGGTAGCTCAGTGTGTTGTTTTCATTTGCGTTGTGGAATTGTTCTGTATTTGTTTCTCGACGTTAAAGGGTTATGTTTGCTGAAAATGTTGAGATTTGATGCAAATCACATTTCTTTTGGGGTAATAAAGTTGAAAAGATGTAAGAGATGCAAGAATAAAGAAGAAGATGTAAGAATAAATCAATAAATAATACAAAGTATAAACTATATTATAGATGTAAGAGCATCAACCGGTGCTCCAGCTCACCCTTCCTTCCTTGTACTCCTGGGATTCCCTCTCTAGTTCCCGGTCCTGGCGGTCCCGGGGGTCCCCTGGCCCCCGGTGATCCATTGGTGCCGGGCAGTCCTGGTGTTCCCTTCATTCCAGCTGGTCCTGGGAACCCTGGGTCTCCTCTCTCTCCCTTCCGACCGGGGTAACCTGGGGGGGGGGGCGGAGGATGATGATGGCGAGATGGGCAAAAGAAGGACAGAAAGGGATTTTATCAGACACTGGTCGGAATCTACATTACAAATGGAAATCCCAAAATAAAAAAAAATAAAAAAACTGTATTATTGTATAAATAAAATGGATTTAAAATTTCACTAATTCAAACACAAAACATATAACGTGTTAGAAAAAACTCTCTAAAAGCCAAGAAATACACGGCAACAAATAAAAACTTACCTTTCTTTTTATAATACATTGACACTTACCTTTCAACACAATAGCTAAATTTATCAATAAAGATAGTAATTTCATTATATATTTTATGAATACACGCACGCCAGCGCACACACACACACGCACACACACACACACACACGCACACGCACACACACACATCACACACACACACACTTTTGCCCAAAAAAAGTAGACAACAATGTAAGAGCACATGTTCCATTACATTGTTTAATTGCCTTGGTTAGACTGCAATTGCACTTTGGGGTTTTTATTGAACAGATACATTATTTAGCTTGTGGCTAATTTCATATACATATACAGGGATTTAAAATGTTTAAACATTTCCTTGATCAAATCTGTAATTATTAGAAACTCAAGTGCAATTCCAGAGTGAATTAGTGAGCTTCAACCGCCTAAAGTTTGTCCTACAGGATAGCAGACTACTTCTACTACGACTACTGTTCACATTCTTAAAAAGAGAGCCCATTTTCAACACATCCGTGCAGCTACATCCAAGCCGTCACGTTTGTTTAACAAGGCAGAGATGAGTTGAGAATTGAAAGTCCTTTTTTTAAGAGTGCAGCGACATTGTTAAACAGCATTCGCGCCAAAACCTTTCACTCAAGCCTATTGCAATTAATGAGATAAGAACACATCTAGTGCAGATTACACTTCAAGGTGTACTTGAATCTACTGGGGTTAGTACTGGCTGCAAAAATGAAACCAAACATCAGCAGACACATTTCTTCAGAACTTCTTGAATCTCTCACAGCTAAAATGTCCATCTTAAGCCATTGTTCGGACCATTAATTGAGTTGTAAAATTGTATTTTTGTTTAATTAGCTGTCCTTCAGTTGGGTGTGATACATTCATTTCCATCAAGTTTCATTTAAGCACGTAAATATATATTTTTTATGAAACTGGTTTTGACCAAACTTGCATTGCAGTTGAAGAAGAGACAATCCATAAGTACTTAAAACCACAACTTCTCCAGATGCTTTTTTTGTGTGTGTTTTAAACAAACTACACAACAGGGTTTACATAGGCAAGTGAGGGGCTAAAATACAATACAAACTTTCCAGGACAACATAAATTAAATTATTTCCAGGATATCTGGTCATTTAAATCAATTTCCAGGCATTTCCACAACTGAAAAACTAGTCTCTAAATCTCCAGGTTTCTTTGAAGACCCGAGGGAACCCTGTTAATGTGACTTCAGTGGTTTGCTGCAATTAAAACATTGCTGTTGATCAGACGAATCTCTGTTTTCCAAGAAGAAAGTCAACAACAAACTTTCAATCTCCATTCTAATGCCAGCAGGAAGGAGAAGAGCCGACATTGCGTCCTCTGCACTACATACTTAAAGCTATAGTGTGTAGTTTCTGTCGCCCCCATGAGGAATTATAAGAAATGACAACAACAGTGTCGGCGCATCCACATGATACAAGCCTTCCGTGATCGGGCACCACCCCCACCACAGCTGCTAGTAGCCAAAGAAGGACACAGAGGATTAAAAAACATGATGGACTCTTCAGAAGAGGTCATTATCTTCACTCGAGCTTCTGAGCGTGAAATTCGCCGGACGCCACAATCTTCTGAACACAGTCACACTGAGAAATACAGAGAGAGCTGTGTGCAGCTGAGAGTCTTAATTAGCTTTGTAGCAACTCATTTGCCCGTGAATCTTCATTAATATCAAAAGGTTACGCACTAAAGCCCTAACATGTATACTATCCTTCAACATACTTCTGTGTAAATAAACAGTAGTGTGTATCTTTTCAGCGCACTAAACTGTAACTGTCAACGTCACATCCTGAGAGCCTCCTTGCCGTTGAAGACGCGTAACCATGGTAACCCCTGACGGCATTGCCAGATAATGCTTAAATTACAGAAAGAGGTGAATAACTAGACCAACAGTCGTAAATATGTATAAATGTAAATTAGCGCGTTATTGACGTTACAGCGCTCATTGGTTTCTGTCCCTTTGTATTTTATGAACAATGTCGTTAATACCGCATTGCACTGTGGGATATTTATGCCGGCGTAGTGTCCAGTAATTGCACACTGTAATATTTTTCCAGAAATAGCATGCATCTGGTGTACTATTATAAGGTTTCAGACATACTAAACAAATACTGTTTCAGCTGCAAGATAGCATGTGAGTTTGGAATTTTGGACGCCGACAGTATTTCCACAACATCTGCTGAGGAAGACTGTGTGATATGATCAGATAAGTGAGTTGTTAAAGATGAAAATAGGCTGCATGAGGGGATCTCTCTGACGTGCATGGTCCCTAAAAGAACGTAACTCTGCTGGTTTCCAGATAATAATTTGATCATTCACTTGTGCAAGAAAAAAAACAAAATTACCTTTTTTTTTTTTTACTTTGGTACATTTCCTTCATTTGTTTTGAGAAGATGGACATTTTTTGCCGTACAGATGGGAAAAGGAGAGCGGGAAGACACTTTGAGAAACATTGCGGTTAAAGCGTTTGGTTTAATGCATGAATAGCAGGAGGATGGAGCGATGGAGGCAAAGGATGGATGGATGGATAGATGGGAGAGAGTGTCTCACCTTGGCAGCCTATAACGATTCACCCAACATCAAGAAAAGGATGGATGGATGAGAGGATGGAGATAATGGTGGTGGTGGTGTGTAGGAAAAAGGGAGAAAAAAGGAGGAAGAAACACAGAACAAAGAGAAGAACAAAACAGGAGCAGAAAAAAGACTTTTGGGTGATGCAGAGTTTGAATAAACAACAGGAACAAAACAGGCAACGGTGGTGTCTGATTTGGAAAACAAAGGATTGTGAAAGAAATACAGTGAAAAATGGGGAGGAATAAACCGACACTAGTAAAGGTGGATGGATGAGGAGTGAAAGACAACAGCAAAGATCAAACCAAATCATTTTTGTCTTTTACTATAAAAACAAGCAAATACTAACAACTCAATTCAGACAGGCACCGTCTAAAAATGACAACATTTCCTACAAAATGAAACAAAAGTCGGGTGAAAACGCAGAAAGGGTTGATTTTTTTCCCTCACCTGGTGGTCCGCTCGGTCCGCTGACGCCAGCAGGTCCACGCCGACCGGGAATGCCAGGAGTCGGATCGCCTGGAAGTCCGGGAAGGCCAGGAACACCAGGAACACCGTCAACTCCGCGCTCCCCCTTCAACCCAGGACCACCGAAGCGTCCGTCACCACCTGACAGAGGAAGACAGAAAACAACAGAGGTCACTTCTGCCGTTTGTACTCTCCTGCTGCTACCAGAACCACCACAACAAGCATCAACACGGCTCCTAATCAAGCTACTTACACTCATTTATTAGGCACACCTAGTCTCACTTCGCCAGACCTGCCTCCACAGCGCTGCGTAGGGGGGTCTGGCTAGTCCCCACAGCATTCGGACGGGAGAAAAACCTGCTCTGGTTAATTATTTCTTTCAACTAATCACAATCGTGTATGTTCTATATCCATGACCTTCAACTTCCGGAGAAACTGCAGCCGGAAATCTCCCTATGTCCTTTTTTTTTTTGGCCGGATGTCCGTCACCTTCCTCTTTTCTTTGTGTTTTTTGTAATTTTAAACTTTGTGGATTTATGAGGACTATTGTTAACTGCTCCTCAGATCTCTGCAGGTTTTCTCAAAGGCAGAGCAGGATACCCAGATCTCGGTTTACACCTATCACCATTTCTAGCCACTGGGGGACCATAGGCCGGCTGGGGGAACTCATACTAATGGTAAAAAAAACTCAGAAAGGGAAATTGTCATGCCATGGGACTTTTAAAGACATGCAAATAAATCAGAGCACATTTTTCTCCCATCCCAGAATGCTGTGTGGACTAGCCAGACCCTCCTCCGCAGCGCTGTGCAGGAAGGTCTCTCTCAGACTCACCAGGTAACCCAGGTTGTCCTGGCGTCCCGGGCTGGCCCTTGTCTCCAGGGATACCTGGTACCCCGTCCCGTCCTGGGCCACCGGGATTGGCTCCCAGTACCTCTCCAGGCTGGCCTTTGGCTCCAGGACGCCCAGGGGCGCCATCCTTCCCCCTGGCTCCGTCAAAACTCTGTCCGGGAGCACCTGGAACTCCAGGATCACCTCTGGGTCCCGGGAAACCTGCATGGAGGCGGAGAGGAGGGAAGAGTAGAGGTTTCTTTTTTATTTAGTCAATTTAGTGACCGTAAAAATACAAAAACACAAGTTAAACTTAAAAGCAAAAGAAAAGACCAACGAGATCCTGAGTAACATATAAGCAACAAATGAACACCAAAAATAATATTATTCATGTTCAAAAGGGTATGAAGAAGTTAGCTTGAACAAATCAACTTTTTAGACAAATAGAAAATAATCATATTAATCTTTATCTGGACAGATAAACCAAGAAAACACATTAAGCAGTCCACAAACAAGAAATAACCACACGAGAAAACACTGGCCCAGCCCTAAGCCATTCTGTATTTAGTTTATGAATAGTTTTTAGAATAGAAAAGTTTGGATATTGTTGTTAAAAATGTTTTTTTTAGCTCATTTAGGTGATTAAGGAAGGCTGGCTGAAGTCAGAATCACTGACACAGTACAGAGCTGATATACATTTCTAGTTTGAAAACAACTCTGCAAAAACTTGTTGTTGCTACGAAAACATAAGATCAGCTGCTTTCAGTTCACAGCTTCAATCTACAGACACATGACTCTTCATCACAGTGTCGGCTCTGATTCTCCTCTGGAGAACAAATAGAACAGCGTCCGACCACGCAGGTTTACCTTGTGGTCCAGGTTGGCCTCCAAAACCAGAGTCTCCTCTCTCTCCTTTGGCACCGTTGAACCCGGGACGTCCAGGGCCTCCTGGGTTACCGGGTTGACCTTTAGGACCTTTAGGTGCAGACAGGCATCGCCTCAATTATGTGTACAATTTATTTTGTTATAAAGGCATTTTTTATGACACTTTGATGATTATATATATTTTTTAAATATAAAATAAATGAATGTAGCATTTGACCAATTGTAATTAAAACCAACAAGTGAATCTAGTTTAATAAAAGCTGTAATATTTGTTTCTGTAAAAGTCCTCTAGTGTTTTATGTACGGGTGTCACGACTCTCCAAATCCAACGATTTCATTTGACTCTCGACTACAGCGTAGTGAAGACAAAAAAGAGCCACTAAATGGCAGAAGGGTACTTTACAACAACAGTTAGTGTTTCTCAGAGTTTACCAGGTGCTGCTGAATGCACCGTTAGTTTAACAAGGTGCACATGAAGGCAACATGAAGTCCTGTTGGAGCCCACATACCTTCGTTGTTTGTTTCCATAACTGTCTCACGGGATAAGGCAAACTGTTCTGTTGTTTCTCCGTTATCTCCGACCCTGGCAATGGCCATGGCGTCTGCAACAGAGACGCTGCTGGCTACCGCTAAGCTATCGTTAATGCGTTGTCTTTAGCTGCATGCTACCTGCTGGTAAGCTACGCTGTGTCTGTTGTTGTTTTCTTCCGATGTGAGCAGGTAGGGCGAAGGGAGAAAAATAATGGGCGAATCACCGACCCTGCTTTTTATTTTGACAGTCGATTATATTATTATTTGATTTTCAACTTAAAATCTAAATCATGACACTCTTCAGACTAATCTCATGAAATGACGTATGTATGACACGCCAATTCGTATGCCATTTTTGGCGTGTTATCAAAACCGCATACTTGCTTTTTAGAGTGTTGCAGTTTGGCCTCCATTGACTTACATTACCTTGCAATTGCGTGTGAATTTAGGGCGTAGCGCAAATTATGAAAGGGCGAAAATCCACCTAGGGAGGTTGGTGGGGGGGAGGATGGGTAAAACACAGGACTCTCACCCAGGAGAGCGGGGATCGTTTCCTTAAAGCCAACCCCGTTGTTCTTTTCCTAAACCCAACCGTAGCTTTCTTCTCGTGATAACAAGTTCTCGCAATAACACGTTCTCCCGATAAGACTGCAAAACGGCAACAACACGCCAAGTGGCGTGTATGTTTAAGCCAGCGTAGACATAGCGTAGTGTAGACATACACGCGGATTACTCAAAATGCGTACCAATAACACACATCTTGTCTTAAGAAAGTCGCTGTGTATGTTTACGCTAAGTCATGTTAACACGTTTATATTAGATAAAATTTTTATAGATATAAATTAGTTATATTATTCCGTGTTTGCAGACATCTATAGAAAATAAAATGTTATTATTAGAAAGTAACAAATCAATATGTTTCCAGTGACATACACCAAAATGAATCCATTCTTAAGTGTTGGCTTGTCATTCATTTAAACTTTTTAACATATTACATCCTTCCGTTTGCCACCTAAACACAATAAAGAACATAAAAAAGCGACTGTTGAATCCTACCAGGTCGTCCAGGTATACCGGGGACACCGGGGTCTCCGTCCTCCCCAGGTATGGTGCAAGGTAGAGCTGAGCCTGGTAGCAGTCACACAAAGGTTAGCAATCACACAATAGGAACATTAGCTAGTTATTCCTTCCATATAAAAGACAGCTACACTCTTCTCTTCCTAAATCCTACCAGACGTGGCCCAAATAACATTTACAAACATTGTTGTGGTTCCATTTATCTGACCTAATAGATGAGGTCCAATTAGGACGAAGCTTACCCATCACTGAGATATGTTTAGGAAACATCTACAGTAAGCAACAGCGCTCCATTCTTCTTATCTAGCAAAACAAAACTAAATGCCTAGCACACGTTTGGTAATAATGAGAATAATAATGTTTAAACAGCCAGTCAATTCTGGTGAATGTTGATTGTCTGTCACCTCCATTCATGCCAAATATATATAAGACTTTCATTTAGGTTAATCTGAGATATTCATCATAATCATGGGAATTATTGTTATTATTGTTATGTCTTGCAGGTTGAATGTCGTTAGTAGCAAAAATCATCACAATGGGGTCAGTTAAAAAAATTAGAAAAAGTTATGATTTTAATTTAGTGTTGTGGATCAGGACTATTGAACCCTCCCCCCCCCCCCTCACTGGTTAAAAGCACTTAGCAGAGGCAGGGCTGGAAAACATGCACCAGGTTTCAGCTGCTTGGATTGGAGGAAGAGGAGAGTAACTGCGGCATATAACGCTTGTTTAAAAAAAAAGTGGCCTATCTCCGCGGATAAAACCTGAAACTCGACTTGTCAATCATCGACCGGCTCTGCCAGGAATCCCTGAGACGCTTCCATCGGCTCCGTCACAAACAAATGATTGACAATTGTTTCCAGAATGCAAAGGACTACGTTTCCCACAGCTGCTTGTCCAACAGTGTGGGCTACAGGTCAGCTGAGCCATTAGAGCCAGTGGTGGAAGAAGTACTCAGATCCTTTACTTCAACAAAGTACTAACGCCACACTGTAGAAATACTCTATTACAAGTAAAAAGTCCTGCATTTAAAATGTAACTTCAGTCAAAGTATGTAAGTATCATCAGGAAAATGTACTTAAAGTAATAAAAGTACTCAATGCAGAAAAATCCTCCCATTTTAGAAAGTGTAAAGGATCCCAACAGTTGTGTGTTTAATGGTCTGATCATCTCAGCTGGACCTGTAGGCCGTTATATTGTTGGCTAGTTTCATTTAGAATAAAACATCAGACTGTATAAACTACATGTGCAAACATCTTAATTTAAAACGTAACTAGTAACTAAAGCTGTCAGATGAATATAGTGAAGTAAAAAACTACAATATTTCTCTCTGAAATGCAGCAGAGTAGAAGTAGAAAGTGGCATGAAAAGAAGTACAAGTACCTCAACATTTGTACTTAAGTAAAGTACTGGAGTAAATGTACTTAGTTACGTTGCACCACTGATTAGAGCCTACAAAAAGAACGTCAGTCTTTCTTTCTACGTCATCAGAGACTTTTCTTTGTTCACACTGCAAACAATGGATCAACTGGTCACTGGAAACACTTTTACAGGGTTTTTATTATGCCAGACGCTTTAATGTTTAACACACATGGAGCAGCATCTTTAAAGCCCATTCCTAATTAGATTTCCTTCCTGTTTCTCTACCTGTGTGACTTCATTTCTGCTCTGAGTGTGATATCGCTGCAGCAGCATCTGATTGAGAAGTTGATTCAAAGCATGAATTCACTAAACCAGACGTTCTCAGCCGCTCACCCTTACGAGAGTTATGGATTTGAAAGTAATCTATGAACTATTATAGATTTTAAATATTATTTGTCGAACTTTGAAGCTTTCTACAAAAAAAGAAAGAAAACTTTTCACAGGCCCCACTTTAAGAGTCACTGCCTTTAAGGAATTTCATTTGAAAGCTTACAGGATTTAGAAGCTTTGAAATGGAAAAAGGACCTCATAACAGCCAAAGTTTCTTAAGGTATTTTAGATTAAAGGCCCTGCAAAACTATTTTATTCATCAGTTTCTGCGTATAATTGACCGAGTATTATATGCCGAAGAAACAGCCATACTTACATGTCATATTTCTTTCTTGCTCTTCTCATTAGCTCTGTTAGAAGAGTCAGGTTTTTGAGTCTTAAACGTCTTTATTTATAACTACTTTTTCTGACCTGTACGACAGCGTATCAAGTCCATTGTAGATTAAAAAATAATTATTATTATGAAGCTGGGTAATAGGGTAATATTCCGGAAAAAACTAGGATATTCTATGAGATTAAAGTTGTATGTTTACGGGAAAAAAACTCATTATTATTATTGCCAGAATATGTGACTTGTAAACCAAGTTGCTTGCATTGTGAACAACGGTATGTGGCCATACCTGAATAACTGAATGAAGCAGCATTCATTTTCATCTAATAACGTCTCAAAGGGCATCCCCTGTTGGGCCGATGTGATTACCACAGATGTTTTATGACTCCACCACTGGCTCTGCTGCCTAAACCCAAAAAACTACAAATCCTTTCCCAGGCTCGTTACTCTGGCTGGTGGATGAAAAAGTTAGTTACCCACCCGTTCCCTCTCCGGCGCCATTAACCCCTTCACAGCTGTTTTCACCTGGACAGATACACATGCACAAGGTCAGCGAGATGAAGGGAGGGATGGATGGAGAGAGAGAGAGAGAGAGAGAGAGAGAGAGAGAGACAGAGAGAGACAGACAGACAGACAGAAAAAGTTAAAGAGAGAGAGAGGGGAAGAGAGTAGAAAGAGAGAGCAAGATAGCGCAAGAGAGACAGCAAGAGAGAAAGAGAGTAGAGAGAGAGGTGAAGAGAGAAAGGGAGAAAACAGAGATAGAGAGAAAAGAAAGAGATAGGAAGAAGGTAAAGAGAGAAAAAGAGTTAAAGAGAGAGGGTGAGAGGTAAAGAGAGAAATAGAACAAGAGGGAGAAAGTAGAGAGACAGAGAGGGGGAAAGAGAGAGGGGGAGAGAGTAGACAGCAAGAGAGCGAGTGAGAGAAAGAAAAGAAAAAGAGAGGAGAGAAGAGAAAGAGAGGGAGAGAGAGAGAGAAGAAAGAGTGAGAGAGGGAGAGCCAGAGAGAAAGAGAAAGAGAGGGAGAAGATGGCAGCATACAAAGCCAGTCAGGGTCATTTGCATGCGCCAAAAAAGCAATTAAATCATTTTTCATCAAACAGATATCAGCAAATAAGCAATCACTTCCATTCAATTAATTCAAGGCTCATTCCGTTAAGGCAAAATCATTCTGAAATGCTTGCTCCAATGTAAAAGTGCTTAAAATAGATTATTCCACTCAAAGAGCGCGAGAGAGAGAGAGAGAGAGAGAGAGAGAGAGAGAGAGAGAGAGAGAGATATGTAACAAAACAGTCAAATTGCAGCTAAAAAGCATTAAATTGTTGTGTCTCTTCATTTTCTCTCAGCTCATGTGAGTGGCAATAACCTTCATATTAGGAGCAAAATGAATCAGTTGTTTGGCATTAGCATCATAGTATGAGAGCACACATTCACGTTGTGTTGTTTAGTCTCAGAGAAGAAGAAAGGAGTAATGGTACGCCAAAGGAGGCCACTGGTGGTATTCAGGCCTAAGTTCACACCTTCAGGGTATTTCTTTTGAAAACGGGGTTTAAAAAAAAAAAAAATCCTGTCTACAAAATAAAATCTCCATCCAAATGAAAACACAAAAAACACACATTAAAGAAACTCTAGCCAATCAGATGCTTGTAAAAAAACTACTAGCGGAAGGATACCTGGCTGTACACCTGCCTGATGCATCGATCGCCCCTCATCATGTAGGGAACGCCGCTGTTCCTCAATACAGAGGAAGAGTAACAGTACACGTACATGAGTGTTAATGCACCTTGAGATGTCCAATGTCAGGTATTAAAGTGCTCATATCATGCTCATTTTCAAGTTCACAATTGTATTAAGAGTTTATATCAGAATATGTTTGCATGTTTTTATTTTCATAAAAACACTATATTTTTCTTGTATTGCACATTGCTGCAGCTCCTCTTGTTACCCTTTGTGTTGAGCTCTGTTTTAGCTACAGAGTGAGACATCTCACTTCGGTTCCATCTTTGTTGGGAGTAGCACATGCTCAGTACCTAGGTAAGGACTACTAGCCAGTCAGAAGCAGAGTATGAGGGCCCTGACAGTACCTAGGTAAGGACTACTAGCCAGTCAGAAGCAGAGTATGAGGGCCCTGACAGTACCTAGGTAAGGACTACTAGCCAGTCAGAAGCAGAGTATGAGGGCCCTGACAGTACCTAGGTAAGGACTACTAGCCAGTCAGAAGCAGAGTATGAGGGCCCTGACAGTACCTAGGTAAGGACTACTAGCCAGTCAGAAGCAGAGTATGAGGGCCCTGACAGTACCTAGGTAAGGACTACTAGCCAGTCAGGAGCAGAGTATGAGGGCCCTGACAGTACCTAGGTAAGGACTACTAGCCAGTCAGAAGCAGAGTATGAGGGCCCTGACAGTACCTAGGTAAGGACTACTAGCCAGTCAGGAGCAGAGTATGAGGGCCCTGACAGTACCTAGGTAAGGACTACTAGCCAGTCAGAAGCAGAGTATGAGGGCCCTGACAGTACCTAGGTAAGGACTACTAGCCAGTCAGAAGCAGAGTATGAGGGCCCTGACAGTACCTAGGTAAGGACTACTAGCCAGTCAGAAGCAGAGTATGAGGGCCCTGACAGTAGCTAGGTAAGGACTACTAGCCAGTCAGAAGCAGAGTCTGAGGGCCCTGACAGTACCTAGGTAAGGACTACTAGCCAGTCAGAAGCAGAGTATGAGGGCCCTGACAGTACCTAGGTAAGGACTACTAGCCAGTCAGAAGCAGAGTATGAGGGTCCTGACAGTAGCTAAGTAAGGACTACTAGCCAGTCAGAAGCAGAGTATGAGGGTCCTGACAGTAGCTAAGTAAGGACTACTAGCCAAACAGAAGCAGAGTATGGCATGAGATTTCCATGTATTTTAAACAACATTTTGCTGGTCTATTTTTAGTTGGAACAAGAATGAATTTACTTTCTTTGAAAGAAGAAAAAAGCCAGTATCGATAACTGCACTGACCAGCAGGATGAATGAGAATTAGAACTTTAAAACAACACCAGTAGCATCCTTTAAAAGAACGACCAAATCCAACTTATTTGAGTAATGAACTCATTTCTGAGTCATAATTTGACCCAAATGAAACCATCTCAATTCCTCTGAGACTAAAGAAGCACAATAGCTGTCTGGATTAGATTAGCATTAGAATTAAACCCTCGCCAGTGTGCGTGGGTGAAGCAGTCTATGGATTGTAGGATTACTGGTTGCAGAAGAAGTGTATAAGCACATTAATGGAGGACCATTAATCACGAAGTTAAACTGCAGCAGCCGAGGCATGGAGGGCAGGAAGCCCCCTGGTAGAGAGCAGTCTAACATGTAGTCCCTTCAGGTTCCCGGGGAGTTTGGCTGCTGTAGCGAGGACGGAGGACCCCTAGAGCAGCGATCATCAACAGGGGGTTTGGGTTCCTGCATGGGGGGCCTCAGGGTTACAGCAGGGGGCCGCCAAATTATTTCCAAGAAAATTAAAATATCCTAATATAAATCCAACATATTATTTGCAGTATTATAAGCAAATATAAATCTTTTTTGTCTGCCTGCTCCATCTCTCTTTCAGTTAAGGGGTCCCTGGCATGAAAAACGTTGAAGACCCCTGATCTAGAGAATATCATCTAAAGAGTGTTAGGATGAGGCTGCTATGGCAACTACAGTACGGAGGATGGACAGGGATTGCATGGGATGGATTTATGGTCAGAGGGGTTTCAACCTGTGGGGAGAATAAGGCATCGCACGCATGCACACACACACACACACACACACACACACACACACACACACACACAGGATCCTCCCAGGCATCACTAACCTTTAAGTCCGGGTAAACCTCGTTGCCCTGTTTCTCCAGGAATACCAGGCTCTCCAGGCTCTCCGCGAAAGCCAGGCAAGCCGGGGTAGCCGATGCCAGGCTCACCGGGGCCACCGGACCGACCCTTTGGCCCTGGGAACCCTGGGAAACCTTTCTCTCCAACTGTGCCGAAGCCAGCGTCACCCTGGAGAGGAGAGGAGAGGAGAGGAGAGGAGAGGAGAGGAGAGGAGAGGAGAGGAGAGGAGAGGAACAGGTTGTTTCAAATACTTATTTGTAAACCTTCTTTTACAAACTTGCTAAAAACCTGGAGATGAACTTTAGATTAAAGTTGGGGTAAGCAGTTTTTTTTTGCATTGTTGGGCACACATTCCACAATTATGTTTAAGCATATTGTAATTTATAAAATCATAGAGCAAACTAGACCTCTGCATCTCAGTTTTTGGGCTTCAAGATAATCTAGAACGCCACGGGAAACTTTGGCCAATCACAGGTCATTTCAAAGAGGGAGAGAGAGAGAGCGTTCCTATTGGCTGCCCTGCGTATGCACTACCCGTGCGACTGAGAGGGGAGAGGGAGACTGCAGCTTTAATAGGTATACTGTGCGGAGAAGCACTCACTGGGGGTCCAGGAAGTCCGGGGAAGCCGGGCAGTCCATCTCTGCCCGGTTTTCCAGTTTCCCCAGTCGGTCCTCTGGGTCCAGTATCTCCGAGCTCTCCTTTCACCCCCAAACCCAGATTAGGGTAGTAAGACGCCCCCTTCTCTCCCTTACGTCCCGAGAAACCGAGCTCACCAGCGCGACCCTGTTGGAGCACAGAAATAATGAAAGATTTCTGTAAAACTTGCCCTCACACATTTCATTTTGACACTGGACTCTACAACATCTTCTGATGTCTCAACCTACAGGAGGTCCCTGAGCGCCATTAAAGCCCGGTGAACCGCCGTCACCAGGCTCGCCCTTTCGTCCAGCAAAGCCGGGGTTGCCGTTGGCTCCTGGGGCTCCAGGTAACCCAGGCAACCCTGAGGTGCCTCCTCCTATGCAGGCACAGTCGCCAGGATCACCTGGAGGACAGAGGGAAACGGGACAACAGAGGAGGGGAAAGAAAGACGAATCACAGAGTGGAACAACGGAAGAGGAAAGGTATTATGGAGATGATCATGGAGCCTGTTCTCAAGACTAAATCTGTTATTAGTGCAGAAAGGGATGTCCAAAATCCGATTTGTTAAAAAAGTGCCGGACATAGATAGATAGATAGATAGATAGATAGATAGATAGATAGATAGATAGATAGATAGAGATCCCAAAAAATGGGAAATTACGATGTTACAGCAGCACACGTACATCAGTCATACAACACAGAATATAGATATAAATGAGATACTAGGAAAAAATATACATGCATACAGTATACATGAAATAATAATAATAATAATAATAATAATAATAATAGGAGTAAAATTTAAGAATAAAATATAAGAACAAATATTGGACTCTAGTGACTATAGGGGACCTTCACGGGCCGCATAAAATCGATAAGGGGCCCCTTGTCTGGCCGGGACTCTGAGACCTCTGGTATAAAATGTAAAAAATATATTTTCAACAGTCATTGTTGTTTATCAAGTCATTTTAAAAAACAATTGGTGTGTGTGTGTGTGTGTGTGTGTATATGTGTGTGTGTGTGTCAGAAAACCAGGGGAGACTCGTTACCTCCAGGGCTGACGATATAAAAACGGATAACGTCGGGGTTAAATTCCTATTTCTGGTCAGCAAATGAATGAGCTTGTGTGTGTGTGTGTGTGTGTGTGTGTGTGTGTGTGTGTGTGTGTACCTCTAAAGCCATTGAATCCTTTGTTACCCGGCTGTCCTCTGGGGCCAGGCAGCCCAGGCACTCCAGGAATACCTCTGGGTAAATTTTCGGGAGAACCTGTAAGCACGCGACACACACACACACACACACACACACACACACACACACACACACACACACACACACACACACACACACATAAAGTCCAATCAATGAGATGTTGCACATGGTAAATTAACAATAAACAATATACAAGTTCTATGATTTCTAGATTTCGCACTGAACACAAGCCGAATTGCACTGACTGATGTAGCATGTAGAAAAGAAAAATGGATATCTGTAAGGTTCCCGTCTTGATAGGAACTCATTTTCACACCTAAATATTTCTCTAATGTAGACAGGAGTCATTAAAACCAGCGCGGTGCAAGTGCAGCTTGGTGTCACAGTGTGAAATCAGGATTAGTCTCTTTGCTCGGCATGTCATATGAAAGAGTTCAGCTGCTGTGGCAAGACGACAGAGCCTTATTTAAAGTGATTAAAAGCATGAAGTTGTTTATGTCGCATTAAAAATATAAAACAGCGATGTACTCGAGCTAATTCAGTGATTTTACATTCAGTATAATGGCTAAGAGCTACTTGGCTTAAGCAGCATGCATACAGTTTGGCACCCGCACAGTCAAAGGAAACAAACTAACAATACACATTTATAGTGTTGTTTGGTATCCAGTGGGAATGCAAACGCATCATCCGTGAATGGATGTCTGTTCTGGACTGTCATGGTGAAGAGAATCTAAGGTCAAGGGGGGAGAAAGCCACAGATACCCCAGAGCGTTAGTTCATTAGGGCTGCACAATCAACGGTGGAATGTAACTAAGTACATTTACTCAAGTACTGTACTTAACCCTCATGTTGTCCTCGGGTCAAATTGACTTGTTTTCCTATATCAATGTTCTTTTTAATTCCCCAAAATAACATGATTGATTCCACCCAACGCTCTTTGCCAAGTACAAATCTCTACTTTCATTAATTTTGGGGCGTCTTATTCAATTTTATAGCATTGTAAAACAAATGGAAGTGTTTTTGAAATAGTATTGAGTAAAAGTTGACATATTCCAGTCTGTGATTATCATCAACATCCATTCCTTTAATTTTAGCCTAAATAATTCCTAATTTCTGCTTTTCTAACTCAAAAATTTGTTGTTTTTTTTATTGACCATAAATTCCAAAAATAACTAAAAAACTGAAGTTAATAGTGTTGAAAAGGTAAAAAAAAAGTGAGTGGTCAAAAGGTGATGAAAAAGGGACAAAAACGCAAGAAAAGTTAAAAACATTGATTAAAAGCTTATGTTGTCATGTCAGTTTCTACTTCTACTCCACTACATTTGTCTTACAGCTTTAGTTACTAGTTCCTTTACACATTAAGATGTTTGCACACAAAACACGTGGTTTATAAATTTTTATTATAAATTCTATGGCCTACAAGTCTACTAAGTGCATATACTCCAGTACTGTGCTTAAGTATAAATGTTGAGGTACTTGTACTTTAGTTGAGTCTGTTCTTTTCATTCCACTTTCTACTTCTACTCTACTTCTGCTACATTTCAGAGAGATTTATTGTACTTTTTACTCCACTACATTAATCGGACAGCTGTAGCTACTTTACAAATTATGAGTTTTGCACAAAAAAACTGTAAAATAAGTGTTATTATAAACTAGCCAACAATATAACGGCCTACAAGTCCAGCTGAGATGATCAGACCATTAAACACACAACTGTTTGGATCCTTTACACTTTCTAATTTTTCTGCATCAAATACTTTAACTTTTAATACTTTAAGTACATATTCCTGATGATACTAACAGACTTTGACTCAAGTAACATTATCAATGCAGGAGTTTTACTTGTAACAGAGTATTTTTACAGTGTGGTATTTGTACATTAACTTAAGTAAAGGATTTGAATACTTCTTCCACCGCTGTGCACAATGTTTTTTGGATCATCGCGATATCAAATTGCACAACAAACACATGACAAAACGCTGCGTCATATTGCAAAAAACAAAGATTCAATTGTTTTAAAAGTTTTTTTTACAAAAATCCATAATATAGTATGTTGTAAAAAAGTCATTGTATATATGTTGAAACATTTTAAAAAACGTATGGTATTTGAAAAAAGTCATAGTACATACGTATGTACTGTATGTTGAAAAAAAGTCATAGTATAGCATGTTGAAAAGTCAAAAAAGTCAAAGTATAGTATGTTGAAAAAAAGGTTAAAAAAGCCATATTATAGTATGTCGGAAAAAGTCAAGATAAAGTCGACTTTTTGGAGTTAGTTGAAAGAAAATATCAGTTTGTGTTTCCATTTTTTTGTCTTCTGTCATTTAATGTGTTTTCCCAACAAAATAAAAGAAGAGGAAAATGCCTGTTTGCAAAACTACACTGCTGCCATGCAATAACGTCCATGTAAAATCAGTGAATTACTGTTCAGAGCAGGCGCCACCTTGTGGCCAAAGATGAGAAAAGCAGCTTGGAGTAGAGAGACCTCGCGTCCAAGTCTGAAGACCAGCCTGCGCGCTGCGTTTGCTGTACTTACCACCGCAGCCTGCACACAGCGTAGCGTCAAAAGCAAGCAGCTGTTAGATGCTGCCTGCTGAAAGTTGGGTTTGCTGCTTTGAATTTCAGTTTAGCGGGCTGAATATTGCCATGGCGACTATGGCAATATGGCCGTGCTTAGGATACCTGCCTTTGGGCCACTCGGGATAGATGACGCAGGGTTCAATGGTAGATCCTTGGAGGACAGTTAAATCAGTCAGCCATGATGTTTAAAGTCTGTTTCTATCTTGTCTCGAACTTTAAGAGATAAATGAGCTTCTGTGGCTGATTAAAAAAAAAATACACAAAATCCCTTTTCTAATGCCAAAAGGCAGCTCAATGACAAGATGATAATTATGCTGTGTCCTCATCTAGAAGTACAACTTCTTTATGAAGTTTTTTTTCATAATGACAACAAATTGAATTATTTTAGCTCCAAGGAATTATAGCTCAAAGTGCTTTGTCACAACAATCATAAACAACATACATGCACAACATAAACAAGACACAAAGGGAAGTTTGAAATAGTTATTGTTGTGTGCAGTTGGTTTTGTCGTTGCCATTGGGAACCTTCTCGCCTCTCAAACGAGCCACGACAGTTCCCACCATGACCAGCTGTGAAGAAAGAGCTGTTTGTCAGTCGACTCTGTGTAAACGTACCAGACGGGCCCTGAGGTCCAGGAGGGCCGGGGGGGCCGGGGAGTCCAGGGGAGCCAGGGATTCCTTCCGGGCCATACGCTTCTATACCTGGGTTTCCTTTCTCTCCCTTTGGGCCGCTGTTCCCGGGGAAACCGGGAGCTCCGGGACGACCTGCACATGACAACAGCGGAGATGATTGGTTGATTCATTCAATCAATGTAAAAATAAACCCACTGCCAGGGTCCACAATTAACATTTTCATCCACCAGCCAAATGGCCATTGAATGCCACTCAACAGATTACCATTGGGGCTAGTGAGTGAAGTGATTCTACCAGCCACCTCTATATTTTACCAGCATCTGGCTGGTAAAATATAGAGGTGTGTGCTAACTTTGGACCGTGCCCCTTGCATATCTGTCAGGGCCGGCGATTGCTATAGGCAAACTAGCCGATTGCCTATGCCGGGCGTCAAATGTGTTGGGTTGCTTCCCATTAATAATAGAATTAGAATGACGAGCAAAATAAAACATGTTCATTAAACATGATCATCCTAGGGCGCCCCCTCGGCCACACGTATACTTGTTAACCTGATTATTAGACTGAATTGATGACTATTGTCGATTTCCTAATTGGGGGAAAACTTCGACGACACCAAACTCAATCTGGCCTAGGGCAACCAAAGGGCCAGAGCCGGCCCTGATATCTTTATTAAGGGCTTGCACACTGCCCGTGTGGTGCGAGCATGTCAGCTGTAGGGCGTGTCCGTTTTTATTTCGGCTCCCATGTTAACAGGTTAGAGCTTGCAAACCGCCTGCATGACATGCATGTCTAAGCTTGAAGGCTCGAGCCGCGCCAAAAAAACACGTGCACGCTAGAAATAGGACCGACGGTTATTTTTCATGCGACACGCAAGCGTGTTGGAAGCGTTTCCAGGCAAAAAAGAATATGAAAATCTGTTTATATATATGTCATTTTGACACAAATACACTTAACAAACGACATTTTGATGTTTCTAGGTTTTGACATAAATGCAGATATAAATGTAATTTAATTGATTTGATTTCCAAATATTAGACTTGTCATACAGAACGACATATTCTGCAGCCTATTTTGCCGCCAACACTGCCGACGTTGTCTTTGATGTTATCCAATCAGGATAGATTTATGTATAACATGAAGTATACTACTGCTTGAGTGCAGTATATTTCCACAACTCTCTCTCCATATGTCGAAAAAGGGTGATCCAAATCACATGACTTTTTTCTAGTTTAAACTAGCCTAAACTTTATCTATGGGAAACATACATGTGTACAGCAGCGCAGCGTCAGACATGTTTGTGGTGTGCAAAGACATCGTCACACAGTCGCCACACAGTTAACACGCAACAGAAACGCCACGCAGGCGGTGTGCAGGAGCCCTTATACTGGGAGTTTGTCTGCGTTTATTACCTGTACCAAATCCTGGAATCCCTGGCTGGCCTGGTGGTCCCGGGTATCCTTGAGATCCACGGTCACCGGGGGCACCGGGGAGGCCGTTAAGACCCGGGTCACCTGTTGGTCCTACAGCCAATCAGAGAAGAGACGGTCAACACAAGAAACTTGTACACATATATATATATATATTTTGCTTTTGGTGTTATTATGGAACCCACTGCAGTTCTAGGCCAGACCCTCCCTATCCTAACCTCAGGAGTGTCAATCTCAATTTCACAAAGGGCCACACTGGAAAATCTGAATTGCATCGAGGGCCAGATGTGTAGTTTCTTGACATGCTTTTATTTGGAAAATGTAAAATATTTTATGACTCTATTATTGCATGTTTCACGTAGCCTTCTCACTTTCAGTTTGGTCGACAAAAAGCCCTAAAAAACTCCTTCGCCATCATAGAATTTAGCAAATCAAGCAAAACAATAATTACATTTGCGTGTGTAGCAGGCTGCCACACAGCCGACTGACAACAACCTGTTTCACAGTCCGAATACGCAAACTGGTTGTTTTGTGAATTTGTGAGTCTCAAAGTCGGCAAATCAGTTGGAGAACAATTAGATTAAAAACAGGATGAAAAAAAGCGTCAAAAACAACGAAAATTAACACAAAAGGTAAGAACAAATGTAAAAAGCACCATGGAAACAAGCCTGAATATGAAAACTCTCTGGTTCGGAGTCTCAAAGTCGGCAAATCTGCCAAATTCTGCTATCAGTGTTGTGTAATTGCAGTTTGAAAAAGTCTGTTGGTTTGGTGTACAACTAGGATTGACAAAATTGTGAACCTAACTTGACATACAGGCCAAATCAAAATTTGCAAGGGCTGGATTTACCCCCCGCAGGCCTTAAGTTTGACCCCTGTGGGTCAATGCCTAACCTCAACCAATGGGACTGCTTCGTAGGGCGGGTCTTGCCTAAAACTGCAGTGGTATCATGGATGTTTTAGGTTTTAGTGCTCTTCCCTCTCCTTCTGGTTCCCTCAACGCCCTCTTCCTCCCACAGTTTGTGAGTTTTTTATTTTGTGTTACCTTGAACTAAAGTGCCCACATTAGAAACGTAAGCCGGGGGTCCCGGTGGTCCTTGGTCACCCTGGTCTCCCTTTTAGAGACACACAAAATAAAAGGAAATACATATCACATAGGCGGGATTTACACTTGCAAGTTTTTGTAGAGATCTAAAATTGAGAACACACGTTGGAGAAGGGCTTGGCTGCTACTGTATCAGTCATGTGGTTCTAACCCCTCAATATTTTACATAACATACCGTTATACCCTGCTAATTACACTTAATTTGACGACATTGACTCTTCCTGTACATTTAGTAAACAGAGTATTGAAACAATATCAAAAAATTTTTTATGTGAAATATCCAAAAGATTTTGGACAGATTTGGATTCTTATTTTTTTGAACACACCAACTTTGTCTTCTTTAACCTTAAAGATATCATCTGTTTGTACAATAATTCAGGAAATGGTGCTCTTGAGTATCTAATTAACTTCATCATTCTGTATGCCAAATTCTATATTCACAAGCAGAAATTTTCTAATTCATCTCCTAATTTTGTACCTTTTCTCACAGAATTTAAATCTCTACTGCGGTCACTGAGATCGTTGGATAACAAATAAAGTATTAAAATTGTAGAAACTGAAGAGCTTTCTTTTCCTAAAACCTCTGACTAATCATAATTTATGTTTCCATGTACCTCTTTTTATTTACTTTTTAATGTAATGATTACCGGTTGTATTGCTTCGTATATTTTTACCTTCTTTAATTTGTACACTTGATGATCATGTGCTAATAATGTTTACTTGATTCTCGGTATATTGCATTTTGTCAATAATAAAAAAAAGGCAAAAAAATATAGTAAAAGTAGTGAAACTTTATCAAGCTTGTTGTTGTGACAAGCTTGTGCCAAGTTAAAGGCATCTAAAGTGATTTAACATAGTGGCTGTTTTGAATAAATGGTTAACTTTTATATTTTGAGACATAGTGCTGTTAAAAGCTCCCTAATTTACAGGTATCTGTTTAATTAGCATTAAAAACGACACAATGTGGTTTTATCGTGTTGTTGCTACTTAGCTAAATTAAGCTAACTAAGAAATCTAAAGTGATTTAACATACAGTGGGTACGGAAAGTATTCAGACCCCTTTAAATTTTTCAGTCTTTGTTTCATTGCAGCCATTTTCCAAAAATCAAAAAAGTTCATTTTATTTCTCAGTAATGTACACTCAGCACCCCATCTTGGACAGAAAAAAACAGAAATGTAGAAATTTTTGCAAATTTATTAAAAAACAAAAACTGAAATATCACATGGTCATAAGTATTCAGACCCTTTGCCGTGACCCTCATATGTAACTCAGGTGCTGTCTATTTCTTCTGATCATCCTTGAGATGGTTCTACACCTTCATTGGAGTCCAGCTGTGTTTGATTATACTGATTGGACTTGATTAGGAAAGCCACACACCTGTTTATATAAGACCTTACAGCTCACAGTGCATGTCAGAGCAAATGACAATCATGAGGTCAAAGGAACTGCCTGAGGAGCTCAGAGACAGAATTGTGGCAAGGCACAGATCTGGTCAAGGTTACAAAAAAATTTCTGCTGCACTTAAGGTTCCTAAGAGCACAGTGGCCTCCATAATCCTCAAATGGAAGACGTTTGGGACGACCAGAACCCTTCCTAGAGCTGGCCGTCCGGCCAAACTGAGCTATCGGGGGAGAAGAGCCTTGGTGAGAGAGGCAAAGAAGAACCCAATGGTCACTGTGGCTAAGCTCCAGAGATGCAGTCGGGAGATGGGAGAAAGTTGTAGTAAGTCAACCATCACTGCAGCAATCCACCAGTCGGGGCTTTATGGCAGAGTGGCCCGAAGGAAGCCTCTCCTCAGTGCAAGACACATGAAAGCCCGCATGGAGTTTGCTAAAAAACACCTGAAGGACTCCAAGATGGTGATAAATAAAATCCTCTGGTCTGATGAGACCAAGATAGAACTTTTTGGCCTTAATTCTAAGCGGTATGTGTGGAGAAAACCAGGCACTGCTCATCACCTGTCCAATACAGTCCCAACAGTGAAGCATGGTGGTGGCAGCATCATGCTGTGGGGGTGTTTTTCAGCTGCAGGGACAGGACGACTGGTTGCAATCGAGGGAAAGATGAATGCGGCCAAGTACAGGGATATCCTGGACGAAAACCTTTTCCAGAGTGCTCTGGACCTCAGACTGGGCCGAAGGTTTACCTTCCAACAAGACAATGACCCTAAGCACACCGCTAAAATAACGAAGGAGTGGCTTCACAACAACTCCGTGGCTGTTCTTGAATGGCCCAGCCAGAGCCCTGACTTAAACCCAATTGAGCATCTCTGGAGAGACCTGAAAATGACTGTCCACCAACGTTTACCATCCAACCTGACAGAACTGGAGAGGATCTGCAAGGAGGAATGGCAGAGGATACCCAAATCCAGATGTGAAAAACTTGTTGCATCTTTCCCAAAACGACTCATGGCTGTATTAGATCAAAAGGGTGCTTCTACTAAATACTGAACAAAGGGTCTGAATACTTATGACCATGTGATATTTCAGTTTTTGTTTTTTAATAAATTTGCAAAAATTTCTACATTTCTGTTTTTTTCTGTCCAAGATGGGGTGCTGAGTGTACATTACTGAGAAATAAAATGAACTTTTTTGATTTTTGGAAAATGCCTGCAATGAAACAAAGAGTGAAAAATTTAAAGGGGTCTGAATACTTTCCGTACCCACTGTAGTTGCTGTTTTGAATAAATGGATACCTTACTTTGATATTATTGAAAGAATTTACAGGTTATATATTTATATATATATATATATATATATATATATATCTTTAATTTGCATAAAAACGAAACATAAAACAACACAATGTGGTTTTATCTGGTTGTTGTTGCTTAGCTAAATTAAGCTAACTGGCTAGCTTGATATTACTGCTAGCTTACTGTGGTATCTTCTTCTCAACAAGAAATAAAAGTAATATTTTATTTGAACATTTTACTATTTGAACCACACAAATGGAACAATTAAATTAAATCATTGCCGGTTAACAGCATCGTGCTAAATTACAAGAATAAAACCGCAAGGGGAAAGTTTCTTCATCGGCTTCTTTATATTAAACCAGCTTTGGTAAAATTCCTTTGAGAAACATGGGCGCCATCTGCTGGCGAAACAACGCTATTGCAACAAAAAGTTGAGTGCGTTCACACTGAAAAAGTGACAAAAATAATAATAAGTTAAACAAAGAAGCTTTTTTTTTTAAGTAATGATGGATGGTGCTCTAACAGCTCGAGCTTCCACTTCCTAATGGTATAAAACAGTTGACTGTGTTGATTACTTATAAGCTAAATGCAAAACACAACACCATACAGGTTAGTAGAATGAATACTGTATGCAGTCTATATGCAGAATGGAGTCGCGACACACTCATTTTACCTTGGATCCTATGTATCCTGGTTGCCCGGGTAAACCTGGAGTACCTATTAATCCCTAATAAAAACAAAAATCTGGTTTGAATTTACTGTACAGATGACAGATGGTTTTACACATAAATATGTATGCACAAATTGTTTCTAAATAAATCACGTGTGCTAACATAGGAACATACTGGAGGAAGTGAAGGGGATTAAAAAAAACCTATTGCTTTATGCATTATGGCATTCTTCTTGATTTATAAATCAGTTTTGCCGATTATAACGTCTAAATAAAATGACTCATGTTTAAGATCACAAAAGCCCACCTGTTGTCCTGGAGCTCCAGGGGGCCCGTTAAAACCAGGGGGACCCTGCTCGGTGGAATCAAGGAGACATCCACCACAGAGGAAAGGGGAAGGGGAAAGGGAGAGATCAATACATTTCACCATGGGAAAAGAACATGATAGGAATCTCCAGGAGGTGAGGGCAGGATATTTCTAATTATAATAAATTAAACTTTAATTAATGCAAAAATTGAAATTCTAATGTTTTCACACACACACACACACACACACAGTACCTATACACTAATTGAAAGATGTCAGAGTGATTGGGCTGCCCATGGAAAGACGCCCTAGCAGTTGGGGGTTTGGTGCCTTGCTCAAGAGCACCTTGGCAGTGCCCAGGAGGTGAACTGGCACGATACATATGGGGATTTGAACCCAATCCAACTCACTACTGACTGAGCTATTTCCCCTATTACCCCACTTCTACTTCTAATGCATGGAATTAGTGTTAAACAGTGAGCTGTTATCTCTTACTCTTGCCCCGGGGTATCCAGGAATGCCTTTCTCTCCGAGTTCACCACGATAGCCGAATAGTCCCTGGAAATAACATTTTTAAAATACGGTCATAGTTGAGTCTCATGAGACAGAATTTTTTATTTATTGATCTCTCAGCTGTCGATTCTTTCAATTAAAGTTGTGTTTTTTTTTGTACGTTTGGTATATTCTCACTTAACACACACAAGCAATATTTATTGTACATAAATGTCATTGAAAATGGATATATCTGGAGGAAGATAAAAACACTTACAGGTGGGCCAGGTGTGCCAGGGAATCCTCTGACTCCCTTCTGGCCAGACTCACCCTTTGAGAGAGACCGAGGGAGAACGAAGGTAACCATGAGAACGGCATCATTTTTGCACCAATTGAACTGTGAGTCGTACAGATTCTTTATGTCTGAACATACCTTTGTAAGTCCGTGCAAACTGTATCAGACGGCTATCTTTAACCAGCAAGTATATATAAGTATAGACTGAACAAAACTCATTTGTTCTTGTGCAGTTGTGTTTCAGTGTTTCAGTAAATCAACTTTCATTACAGTGGACATTTGATTCAAAGAGTGGATTCAAAACTGTCCCTTGACCTTCATAAATGAAAGTGCATTTGAGGGCTGAAAAAAAAATACTTATTTTGCAAAATTAAACCCATTGTGGTGTCAAAAGGATAAATGCTTACTGTGATGGATTATCTATTGAACGTCTTGCAAGTTTTCATACCATGTAGAAAAACAACGGCTTGTTTGGAAAGTACAAAAAAGGTAAGTAGAGTCATGTATCCAGGATTGGGAAACCATACTTACTACGCATTTTGCTCACTTAAAGGACAAATCCGGCGCAAAATGAACCTAGAGGTTAGTAACACATGTACCGAGTCGACCGTTCTCTGGGATGTTTTCATGCTAATCCAATGTGACCAGTTTTAGCGCATACAGCTAATTATATATAACGATGAGTTGTTGGGGCACAGGTAAAGTAAGGGAGGAGGTGTGCGATGTTGAAAGCAAATTCCAGAAAACGGTTGACTTGGTACACGTGTTATTAACCCCCTAGGTTAATTTTGCCCTGGATTTGTCCTTTAATTACCAAGAGAAACTTCTAGAGATTAGGATGTTGAGGGACACATGGCTGCACTCGACCATGCGTGCGGCTCATCCTGCTCGGCGTCAGAAACCCGTCTACCAGAAGATTGGCGTTTTCCAACAAACCTGCATTCCTTTGTCTCCTTTGGGAAAACCCACAAACTCCACGATGCCATTGACCAATGGCTGGCCGGGGTCACCGGGCACGCCCACGTCGCCCTGGATGCCGTAACCAAGGGAGGAGAGAGCTGTTTACACTGATCACTGTGGCGACGAGGAGGACGGCGGAACAAGGATGGGGGAAAGGCAACGGCAGAGATTTGGGGCTTTTCGGGAAGACAGGGAGGAGACCGTTAACTAGAGGACGGGGGACTGGGACTACAGCCACTGAAGGGGCTGGCGAGTGGGTGGAGGAGGGAGGACATATGGGGCGATGGAGAGAGGCTGGTCTTTACACACACACACAGATCATGGCTTAGGTTAACATACTTTTATCCCAATCCAAGAATCTCTGGAGGCAGAAGAATGGCCCTGATTGGTCCAGCTACACCTCAATGGAAGGAGTCAAAGATCTACAGATCTACAGATCCAACAAGTTCTCCGAACCACACGACGATGTGGGTTGTTTGTTTCTACCCTCTGATACGACCCACAGGAGCGTTTTCCGTCCTCATATCTAAACCAGAAAATCAGAGAGTTGCTTGCGGTTTTGAACGTATAGATCAAGATTTTAACACTTCTTGGCTGTGAAATGGTCGAAACAAGATGGTGGTTTGGGTTAAAATCAGATGTTACTTCACTTCCTGAAGGTTACTACGTACGTAGTCTATATCTTTTGCGTTTCACTTCCGGTATTGCATGTATATGTATCATGTATTTTCCGTTTCCTTCCGCTTTCTTTGTGTGAATTTAATTTAATTTAATTGGATTTATGAGGACTACGTTTAACTGCTCCTCAGATCTCTTCAGGGTAGACTGAGACAGCTAGCTAGACTAAACTCCGCGTTTAGGCTACTTTTAGTTTCAAACTGGACTCAAATCCTGTGTTTAACCCATCCGCTATTGAAGCGCTTTTATTTCATCACCTAACTTCCTGCTTTGTTATTACGGCCACTAGAGGGTGGCACCACTAGAAACCTAAATATGGGTCGTAATTGCTGCTTGAAAAAACAACCTATGGTAGTGTTTTTTGGGGGGAGGACAGTCTCTTTGGCGATATGTTTTATTTGCATGTATTTCTGATGATGGAAGCTTTTATTTTGGTAGGTCACAGGGCTGTTCAGTTACTGCATGAAGAATAGTTTGACAAAAAATCCAATCACTGAAAAAAAATCCACTTATCAATGGAAGGCACTTTAGGGTTATAAGTGATGAAAGGTGCTATACAAATAAAACTGGCATTGACATTCACATTAACGCAAAGGTTGAGATTATTTCTGTCCCCAGAGTAGCTCTGCTTTGTGCTGCAGGAAAAGACCAACCTGTCCTCCATCTCTCCCCAGGTCTCGTCCTCCTTCGACTCCTCCTTTGTCCTCCTCTCCGTGGCTGTAAAGTTTGCTGCAATCACTGCTCCTCTTCCTCTTTTAACAACAAACAGCCTGCCTGCTGTGTTATTCACTTTCTTCATACCACTTTTATAGCGAAAGCCCACCACATCCATGTATGTGTGTGTGTGTGTGTGTGTGTGTGTGTGTGTGTTGAGGAAGCGCTACAACCTCTGGTCCTATAGCCTTCCCTTGCTGTGTTACCTTATCTCCTTTGTAGATAGTGAGAGTTTGTTCGCTTCTTAGCGACCCGTCGCCGGGAGTCCCGCTGGGTCCGGGAGGACCCAAGTCGCCCTGGAGTCCGAAATACACACAACACACCGTTAGCCAAGAGGAAGGAGGGCATGATGGGAGAGGTGTGAGGAAAATAAGCAGATATAGGTGTGTGGGAGGAGTAATGAGGAGTAAAGGGAGCAGAAACGACTTGAAGGAAACATGTAAATGAAGAAAAAAGGAAAAAAGCAATCAACAGATAGAAAGATAAAAAGACTGCTGAAAGTATGTGGACACCCAAACATAACCCTCAAAATAAAAGAACACTGTGCTTTTGACCAGAGATGGAAAGAGTTATATTTAACGTTATATATATATATATATATATATATATATGCATCATATATACAGTATCTGTCTTTTGCAAAAAGCCAAAAAACTCTGAAAAGCGACAAAAACCTTTAAAGAAAGAAAAACAACTACGCCACAACAATTTTTACTCAGTAACTCAGTAATGTGATTTAAAATGTAGCGAAGTACAACACTTCAAACAAAACATACTGAAGTAAAATTACAGATTTAAAAAAAACTACTTTAAAAAGTAAAAGTACAGAAAACAAAATTACTCAGCGACAGTAACGTGAGTATTTGTAATTAGTTACTTTCCACCTCTGATTTTAACGCTGTGGCTCCTTAAAGGTGAACGGGGTCTTACGTAACACATCCTTGGATGCTAAAGCATTAGGACTTCAACGATGAAATAACCTCAAACCACAAAAGTGCACAAAAAGCAGGTCTGTCTACATACAGTACTTCTGGCCACGAAGTATACAGAGACAGACAGACAGACAGGCAGACAGACAGACAGGCAGATAGATAGATAGATAGATAGATAGATAGATAGATAGATAGATAGATAGATAGATAGATAGATAGATAGATAGATAGATATGGTCACATAAGAGGAGTAATTGAATGCAAAGATGAAAACCTTGAGGATGGATAAACGCTGAAAGGAGACAGGAAGACATGACAGTCAAAGCAGAGAGAGCTTAACTTGAGTTTCTTGTTGTCTTGCCCCCGTTTCCCCCACGGTTACAAGAGAAACTCAAATGCCACAGCGGACAATTTGAACACCATGCGACATTAGTGTTTCTCCAGCTGTCTCCACATCTCCAGTTCATCCCTGATTCTCTCCGAGCTCAGAGCGGCTCACGGTACGGTGCATGCAGCGTGTGAGGGAGATGACGTGTTAGTACTCTTTGTGTGAGATGGGTGGGTGGATGCAGAAGAGCAGGCAAATTAACCACAAATCCCAGAGTTCACCACCAGGATGCCCAAAATGGGATTAAAGGGGGGGATGAAGTACAACATGGGAAGTAGGAGCGAGTGATTCCAGCACCCAGTTACAGGCCACAGGTCGTCCTCCAGAGTGACAGCTCCGACATTTAAACGTTGAAGTTTTCTTTGATTTAAGGATCATTTCATATGTAATGCCACCAAATAGAAGGCGATGCATGGCCTGATTGAGATTGGATGAATTTTAATTACTTTTTTTTTTTTTCAATTTGGAAGAAAAACTTCATCATGTAAAATCTCTGAACTGTCCTTCAACAGTGAGGGAAACAAAGTGTGTATTGCCTCTGGTGCAACTCACAAACTGTCGTTTTTTTTGTAATTATTGGGGAAGATTTGCTTATGATTTGCGGTAAAACACTGATTCCAGATCTAAAACAAAAGTGAGTGCACACCTGGGTGAGTTTGTGACTTGTCTCAGTGGCAGCACGGATCATTTGAAAGAACAAACCAGACTGAATCAAGTAGAGGTGTGATCTTTTTTATCATACAGGAAAAGGAATGCAAAAAAAAAAAAAAAAAGTCTATCTGGGGATGGAGAGAGGGGGAGGATGGAGGGATGCAGGGATGGGTGGGGTTAGAGGAGGGAAGGATATAGATGGAGGGTAAATGAATGCGTGTTGGACGGAAGAAGTGCAAGTTGCAAAGCCACCACCAGTCAGATTTAAACATGCATTATGTCCAAATGATTCACTTTACACACACACTCACACACACACACACACACACACACACACACACACACACTCACACACACACACACACACACACACACACACACACACACACACACACACACACACACACACACACTGAAAAAAAACTGAAACTAAACAAGAGAAAAGCACAATTTGTGCGTTCAAGAAAAAAAAAGACTCCCAGATGTTACTTTTTGACAAGTTGAACTCACTCAGCAGGCCATTACGCGTGCATGTGTGTGTGTGTGTGTGTGTGTGTGTGTGTCTACATGTATGTGCTCTTCGGTTAACAAAGCGTACCTTGTCTCCTTTCTCTCCTACATATCCGTCACTACGGCTCCCCTGAAACAACAAGGGTTACCAAAACGCACTTAAAAGAACAAAAAGCAACAACCTTTAAATGTGGAAAACTTTCTGTACAGCCTCTGTGTACTACAGCGGCGTATTAGGGCCCTTGTAGGTCAAAAAAATAAATAAATGACGAAGCTGGAGGAGGGAGGTAATACTGGGGGAAAAAACTCTGAGATTAAAGTGGTAAATAAAAGAAAAGACACCTATTTACAGAAAATTAACTTGGATATTCTCTGACATTAAAGTGGTAAATTCTGCACCCGGATAGCTCAGTTGGTAGAGCGCGCGCCCATATACAGAGGGTTACTCCTCGATGCAGTGGCCGCGGGTTTGACTCCGACCTGCAGCCCTTTTGCTGCATGTCATTCTCCCCTTTCAAGTCTTTCATGTCCTGTCAAAATAAAGGCCTAAAATGCCCCAAAAATATTCTTTATGAAAAGAAAAAAAGTGGTAAATTCTACAAGAAAGACTCAAACAGATATGAGAAAAAGACTGTAAAAATGTGTTTTTTTCTTACCCGGCTTCATTATTTATTTATGATGAAGCTACAAGGGCCCTAATATACGTACTGCCTGATAATAGAATAAACCACATCACTATTTAATGTGACTTACCATTGGCCCTGGGGGGCCGGGAGGACCAGGCAGACCCTGAAGACAGACGACAGAATCCCACTCAGTTTCAGCAAAATCAGAAACAATATTCACAAACGCGTCAAATAAAGAAAAAAACATGCTTAGAATAGGATAGAAAGGTTAGTGTCTAATGACTTTTAATGTTGGTTAAAACGTAAAAAACCTCATTAAAATAACATCTGCATGTAATAACATTTTTATACCCATATACCGCCAATCATAACTTAAAAATAAGATAATGTAATAATACTTAATAATTAGATATAAATTACTTTCTTTATTCTTACACATTTTGAGGAAATAAAAAAGTTAAACCCCTTTAAGTTGAATACCTGTTACAGTAGGATTTAATCTGAAACCTTTATGAGTTCATAAACACTATAGTTCATGGGATAATTAACTAATAATAATAATAAATAACTGGTTCTGTGGCCTTTATAACACTAATTCTGTAAGATATTTCCTCACTCCTCAGGTCAGGTTTCCAAAGAATCCTTTGGTCTTTACATCTGTTGCTAAGAACCCATCATTCAGAGTGCAAAGAAAGGAAGATTTAATGTTTAAAACATATATAATGTGTCACTGAAAATGATATCAGGAGGCAGGGAGAGAAACAGATGAATGAGTTTACGTACGGGGAATCCCTCCGGCCCTCTCGGACCGGTAAAACCAGGTGGACCATCAGGACCTCTGATACCCTGCAGAGGAAAAAAACACAATGCTGCGTTCAATGTGCAGCATTTCACAGTGCTCGTGTGTGTTGTTTTCTACTAAAGATTATTTATCGTTGCATAGGAAGCAGAAGAAAAAAAAAGAGTCTTACAGGAAAGCCGTCCACTCCTGGTGGACCTGGCAAACCCTAAAAAACAAACACACAAAAACACATCATTAATAAGCACAATCCCAGTGTCTTCCCTGAGTTTGTGGAAGACTGAGGTGCACGTATTTAGCAATTTCACATCATTTTTTATAATAATCACCATATATGTGTCTAAAATGTTGGAAAAGCTAGAGCAGATAATAATTAATAACAATCTAAAAGCTTAAAGGTCCAATGTGTAGGAATTTCTCCCATCTAGTGTTGAGATTGTATATCGCAATTTTTACACATTTCAGATCTCTTTTTAGATTTCAAAAATTTAGGAATATTTGTTTCATGAGAGTCTCTAAAGGTCTCTTGACTACTTTGTTATTTTCTTCTTCCATTGGACTGTCCTGCTGCTGTAGCACCACCCGGTGGCCCAATCAAACACTCCAGGCTGACTCAGCTGACACGTGCATGTCTACTGTTATTTGAACTTAGTTTCCAGCTAACACAATGATTAATGCAATTACGATGACAATAATACAAAAAACAATTCTTAATACTTTTTTTGGGCTCATCTAAATGTTATGTTCCAAATGTTAAGAAAGGGTCTTAAAATCCTTGAATCCCAGACCAAATACTAGTCACGTTCCATCAGATTATATTAAATCTGTCAAGTTTATCTGAATATAGGATGTTACCACTCTCAAAAGCCAAAAAATCAAAACCGCACTTTGATAACGAAGCCAATAAAAAGCCCTAAATCCATTAGCTTGTATTTGTAAAGGACAACACTAAGAGCCTGGATGGCAAAAAAAAGAAAAAACTGCTCAAACTACTTTGATTTGAAACACTGAATCTTTAGCTCCACAATAGAACTGATCCACCAGTGCCTAGATTGGTTTGCTCCTAGTAATTTCCTGGAGTATCTTCGAGTACTTCATATCCCTAAAAGCAGTACAACCTAATCTACAAGGTCGTGTAAGTCATTAAACCATAGTAATTAAAGCTATAGTGTGTAGTTTCTGTCTCTAATTAATGACAACAAAACCGTGCACGTCCACACGATACAAGCCTTCCGTGATCGCGCATGCCCCCCCCCCCGATGGACTCTTCCGAAAAAGTCATTATCTTCAATAAAGGTTATGCGCGTGCGAAAGTCTGAACATCTTCTGAACATAGTCATACTGAGAAATACAGAGAGAGTTTTTACTTTCTTATTCTTATTCAGTCAGTCGGTTTATAGGTTATTATGTTTATATTTTATAGTCATAGTCAATATTCTATCATGATCTACTGCACTGTTCACTTTTTACTTTTGCATTTTCAATTATCATTACACTCAGTCTACTGCAGTCTAATAGTATCTCACCTTATCATGGTCATTGCATTTCTGTGAGTGATTTTTTTTTATTTTAATTTTAATTTTAATGTGTGTACATGTGTTTGTTGTGTTATGGTTGTCTTGCTACTGGATGCTAAAAATTTCCTTCGGGATGAATAAATTATCTATCTATCTATCTATCTATCTATCTATCTATCTATCTATCTATCTATCTATCTATCTATCTCTCTATGTATCTATCTATCTATTATCTATCTATCTATTATCTATCTATCTATCTATCTATCTATCTATCTATCTACAGTATCTATCTATCTATCTCTCTATGTATCTATCTATCTATCTATCTATCTATACTATACTATACTATACTATACTATACTATACTATACTATCTATCTATCTATCTATCTATCTATACTATCATCCAGAGTTGTGTGGAGCTGATAGTCTTAATTAGCTTTGCAGCAATGGCTTGAATGTAACAGACGTTCATTAATATCAAAAAGTTAAACACTAAAGCTTTAACACAATTATTAAAATTGAGTCATAACTTTAAAAACAATGAAAATCGGACATGTATTCATCAAATTTTACTTAATGAAGACACAAACATTAATATGAGCGGAGTGTAAAGGCTTTAGATAGTTTCATCTGCAATGGAAATGGAAGAAGTGGAAACGCGACTGGATGTATCGCCACGGCACTTTAAACACAGCACAGAGGAAGATATAAAGGAAAGACAGGAAAAGAAAGAAGAAGAGGAAAGTGCGAGACCTTACCGTGATGCCGTCTGAGATGAATTGAGGCTCCCCTTTCTGACCCTTTGGCCCGCTAGGCCCCTGTTGGAGCAAAGACCGCCATCAGTATTAGATCTACATCACAAGCAGGGACAAAATCGACTGTACTGTCTCTAAATAACTGCATTCAAACATCCACAAAAGATATAGAGGAATCGCAAGGGCAATGGGAGTTTGTTGTTTTCTCACAGTAATTCCAGGGAATCCAGGTTCTCCATTCCCGAAGCCGGGATATCCAGGTTCTCCTCTGGTCCCGTTACAGCCGTCCAGTCCTGGTGGTCCTCTGCTCCCGCCCTGACCCGGGTGACCCTACAGACAGACAGAGAGGAAGGGGTGCTGCTCAGGAACAATCACTGATGGCGCCATTCTTTTTCGTTTCTTTTTTTAAATAATGTGAACTTTTGTTGTGTCAAACGTATTCACATTCATTACTCAAGTAGAAGTATAGATACTAGGGTTTAAAAAGTACCAACTCAAGCTTTTTACCCAAGTAAAAGTGTATAAGTACTGGTTTCATAACTACTTGTATAACCCTTATGTTTTCTTCCCGTCAAAACTGAAAATCAACACTTTCGTTGACACTTTTTATCAATTTTTTTTAACTTTTTCTTAGTTTTTTGTCCCTGTTTTCAACACTTTTTTAATGTTTGTCACTTTTTTTTTAGTTTTAAACACTAATTTATTAACTTTAGTTTTACAGTCATTTATGGAATTTATGATCAATAAACCTCATTTATAGGAAATTATACCTAATGTTTGAGTTAGAAAAGCAGAAATTAGGAATTATTTAGACTAAAATTAAAGGAATGGATGTTGATGATAATCACAAACTGGAATATGTCAACTTTTACTCAATACTATTTCAAAAACACTTTTTTAAATGTTGTAAAATTGAATAAGACGCCCCATAATGAATGAAAGTAGAGATTTGTACTTGCCAAAGCGCGTTGTGTGGAATCAATCATGTTATTTTGGGGAATTATAAAGAACATTGATATAGGAAAACGGGTCAATTTGACCCGAGGACAACATGAGGGTTAAAATATAAAAGCCACTATGGACAAAAGCTTAGGCCGTCCCACAGAGGCCTATAGTGCACTACCCCCCCCCCCCCCCCCAACATTTTTTTTCCAAAAGCCATAATGACCATGTTATATTAAAATGTTAATGTTGAAAAAATGCACCTGTTTCATTTCATTTATGCCCATTGAAAATGAACGCATTGGATATGAAAATATAAAACTATGACAACAACTACAGAATGATGAAGGATATGTCTAAGTGTGTGAATGCATATTGTGTGTATTTGTGTTTCTGGTCTACTTACAGGTACTCCGTCATTTCCCTGGAACCCTGGCACTCCCATAGGTCCCTGTAGGAGTACATTAATATTATTTTAAACAGCAATACCTGGTGGTGAAAACATGTTAGTGTTGCACACGGCTCTGAGCGATAGTGTTTGGATGAGTTGTACATTTGGCTTTGGTCATGAAATCCATCCATCCATCCATGCATCCTTCCATCCACCCATCCATCCATCCATCCTTAGCTCCGGGGAATGTGTGCAGTACCTTTCACTGCATAGGATCATAGTGCAACTCTACTCCGAGTTCCTCACTGATGAATGAGTTTCTCACCCTGTCTCTAAGGGAGACGGACGCCAGACAAAACCCATTTTTGACTAACGCTTCGGCTACACTGCAATCGTATATATGCGGACCATTCCCGGAGCAGATGCACAGAATTGATCTTTTAATAAGAACACACGACGTAGTGTGTGTTCCCAAGTGAAGTGAAGGAGTTTAAGTACCTTGGGGTCTTGTTCGCGAGTGAGGGGACGATGGAGCGTGAGATTGGTCGGAGAATCGGAGCAGCCGGTGCGGTATTACATTCTGTTTATCGCACCGTTGTGACGAAAAGGGAGCTGAGCAAGAAGGCAAAGCTCTCGATCTACCGGGCAATTTTCGTTCCTACCCTCACCTATGGTCATGAAGGCTGGGTCATGACCGAAAGAACGAGATCCAGGGTCCAAGCGGCTGAAATGGGTTTCCTCAGGAGGGGGGCTGGCGTCTCCCTTAGAGATAGGGTGAGAAGCTCAGTCATCCGAGAGGACCTCGGAGTAGAGCCGCTGCTCCTTCGCGTCGAAAGGAGCCAGTTGAGGTGGTTCGGGCATCTGGTAAGGATGCCTCCTGGACGCCTCCCTAGGGAGGTGTTCCAGGCACGTCCAGCTGGGAGGAGGCCTCGGGGAAGACCCAGGACTAGGTGGAGAGATGTCCAGCTGGGAGGAGGCCTCGCGGAAGACTCAGGACTAGGTGGAGGGACGTCCAGCTGGGAGGAGGCCTCGGGGAAGACCCAGGACTAGGTGGAGAGATGTCCAGCTGGGAGGAGGCCTCGGGGAAGACCCAGGACTAGGTGGAGAGATGTCCAGCTGGGAGGAGGCCTCGCGGAAGACTCAGGACTAGGTGGAGGGACGTCCAGCTGGGAGGAGGCCTCGGGGAAGACCCAGGACTAGGTGGAGAGATGTCCAGCTGGGAGGAGGCCTCGCGGAAGACTCAGGACTAGGTGGAGGGACGTCCAGCTGGGAGGAGGCCTCGGGGAAGACCCAGGACTAGGTGGAGGGACGTCCGGCTGGGAGGAGGCCTCGGGGAAGACCCGGGACTAGGTGGAGAGATTATATCTCCAACCTGGCCTGGGAACGCCTCGGGATCCCCCAGTCGGAGCTGGTTGATGTGGCTCGGGAAAGGGAAGTTTGGGGTCCCTTACTGGAGCTGCTGCCCCCGCGACCCGATACCGGATAAGCGGATGAAGATGGATGGATGGATGGATGGATGGATGGACGTAGGATTGTGTGAATTCCCAGGCTTACTTAAATAATTACTTTTAAGACCTAACGTAGCTCAGTGTAAAATCTTTCAGGAAGACCTAACTCTTAATCAATGCTCTCTTCCTAAATCAAACCAGCTGGTGGAGGCGGTCACCTTCCTGCTTAACCAATCAGAATCATACACTAATGTCAAGGGCCAATCACAGAGTGACTACACTGCTTTAAATCTGTTTCTCCCTTTGCTATCAGCTGTTGTTTCAGGCAAAGTGTGCAACCCTCCACCCCCCCCTTCCACCTCCGGTCATCTACACCAGCTGACCGGTCCGGAGTCTCCTTCGGTCTGGTCTTTAGGTTCCTTCGCCTCGAGGCATCGAGGGGTCTGATGGTTCTCTAATCTAATCTCCAAAGACTTTGTACATTTTATCATGCTGAACAATTAACCTTTTTGCATCTGCAAACTAGTCTCTCCTGATTGGATGACACCCACCTTGTCCCCTTTGGGGCCAGATGGTCCTTTTAGGCCAACATGACCCTTCTCTCCTTTAGGCCCTGGAGACCCCGGGCCCCCACGTGGCCCCTCTGGTCCGCTCTGACCGACTTCACCGAGAGCCCCTGGACGACCCTGAAAGGAGAGAAGAGAGACGTGATCACTTTTAAAGCCAGGAAGTAAGAAGAGAAAGCTCATGAATGTCTGGAAGGCTCCATTTCCCCTTCTATGTATTAATATGAAGTGCAGCTAGGACTCATCAAACAGTATGTTGAGAAAAAATGGGATTAAAACAAGTGTTTTATAGGCGTGGGAATCACCAGACGCCTCCCGACACGATATCATCACGATACTTGAGATACATGCGATATATTGCCATTTATAACCTTTTTTCCAACTTCAAATTTTTCCCAATTTCGAATGACGTTCCCAAAAGGAAACTTATCAACATCTGTTTTATCTAAAAAAATACATTTCTATGTTGTTCATCTCACTGCAATTTCACTGCTGCAAAATGGGACAAACTGACCAACATATATATAATAAAAGATCAATACTTGGCGCCTGTGTATTGATACAGTATTGCCACTGAAAATATTGCAATACTATGCTGTATGGATTCCCCCCCCCCACCCCTAGTGTCCAAAGAAAGTTATCTTTTATTTAAATAGTCAAACATCTAAAATCTGTCTTTGTGTGACATGAAGCAACCTCTCTTCTTCAAGCATCGATTCAGATAAAGAAAACCAACTTTATTTTAAAGCCTTTGTTTAGCATTAATAGTACGTAAGTATTCCCGTTTTTAGTTTTTATCGTAATAACTCCTAAGTTCATTTCAAAGAAGTAGAGCAGAATTTCTGCAGATTTTCCACAGATCAAAATTAAACAAATTAAAATAAAATTCAGTTAACACATGTTAACACATCTCCACTCCAAGCAGAAAAACAGTGCGCTAAATATTCATCATTTCATTCGGGTCTGGTGATAACTAAGTAAGCAATCAATGACACGGATGAGCCTCTTGTTTGCCCCGTTATCATATGTGTCTGACGTCTGAGTGAACACAGTGTCGTAAACATCCTCAATTAAATCCATCATCCATTTTGCCCTTGCGTTGTGGATTTGACGGTTGAGTTTACATGAGATGGGAACAAGTCAGGGCGGAAAGCACAGCTGTGCCCCACAATCCTAAATCCGAGAGGGACAGTCAAGTGCTTTATGTGGGCATGCAGCGGCATGTGCTCTCAGATGGTGGTCTGGAAGAAGAACTGCTACTGTGGATTCAAATTAGGGCTTAAAAGCCAATCACATTTATGTTGATATGGATGTGCTTGTGCTGCACTGGACAGACTGCGTCATCGTTTTAAACCACATGACGACAGTGGGGGAAAAAAAATAATTAACCACTTTAGCAGGTGGATGAATTAGGAATAATAAGGGAGAGAGAGGAGAGGTCTGGTCCGGGTCCAGGTCAAAGAAAAAAGGGAATTTCCTTTACTTTGGGTTAAGTTAAGTGAATGGACCATTACACACTGTGAACATAAACATTCATAATGGCCCAAGTTGACTTCCTGTTGGAGTGTATCTGAATGACATCAACTGACAGGAAGTTGACAAGGGGCTGTTGAAAATAACAATACATACAGTGGGTACGGAAAGTATTCAGACCCCTTTAAATTTTTCACTCTTTGTTTCATTGCAGGCATTTTCCAAAAATCAAAAAAGTTCATTTTATTTCTCAGTAATGTACACTCAGCACCCCATCTTGGACAGAAAAAAACAGAAATGTAGAAATTTTTGCAAATTTATTAAAAAACAAAAACTGAAATATCACATGGTCATAAGTATTCAGACCCTTTGTTCAGTATTTAGTAGAAGCACCCTTTTGATCTAATACAGCCATGAGTCGTTTTGGGAAAGATGCAACAAGTTTTTCACATCTGGATTTGGGTATCCTCTGCCATTCCTCCTTGCAGATCCTCTCCAGTTCTGTCAGGTTGGATGGTAAACGTTGGTGGACAGTCATTTTCAGGTCTCTCCAGAGATGCTCAATTGGGTTTAAGTCAGGGCTCTGGCTGGGCCATTCAAGAACAGCCACGGAGTTGTTGTGAAGCCACTCCTTCGTTATTTTAGCGGTGTGCTTAGGGTCATTGTCTTGTTGGAAGGTAAACCTTCGGCCCAGTCTGAGGTCCAGAGCACTCTGGAAAAGGTTTTTGTCCAGGATATCCCTGTACTTGGCCGCATTCATCTTTCCCTCGATTGCAACCAGTCGTCCTGTCCCTGCAGCTGAAAAACACCCCCACAGCATGATGCTGCCACCACCATGCTTCACTGTTGGGACTGTATTGGACAGGTGATGAGCAGTGCCTGGTTTTCTCCACACATACCGCTTAGAATTAAGGCCAAAAAGTTCTATCTTGGTCTCATCAGACCAGAGGATTTTATTTATCACCATCTTGGAGTCCTTCAGGTGTTTTTTAGCAAACTCCATGCGGGCTTTCATGTGTCTTGCACTGAGGAGAGGCTTCCTTCGGGCCACTCTGCCATAAAGCCCCGACTGGTGGATTGCTGCAGTGATGGTTGACTTACTACAACTTTCTCCCATCTCCCGACTGCATCTCTGGAGCTTAGCCACAGTGACCATTGGGTTCTTCTTTGCCTCTCTCACCAAGGCTCTTCTCCCCCGATAGCTCAGTTTGGCCGGACGGCCAGCTCTAGGAAGGGTTCTGGTTGTCCCAAACGTCTTCCATTTGAGGATTATGGAGGCCACTGTGCTCTTAGGAACCTTAAGTGCAGCAGAAATTTTTTTGTAACCTTGACCAGATCTGTGCCTTGCCACAATTCTGTCTCTGAGCTCCTCAGGCAGTTCCTTTGACCTCATGATTGTCATTTGCTCTGACATGCACTGTGAGCTGTAAGGTCTTATATAGACAGGTGTGTGGCTTTCCTAATCAAGTCCAATCAGTATAATCAAACACAGCTGGACTCCAATGAAGGTGTAGAACCATCTCAAGGATGATCAGAAGAAATAGACAGCACCTGAGTTACATATGAGGGTCACGGCAAAGGGTCTGAATACTTATGACCATGTGATATTTCAGTTTTTGTTTTTTAATAAATTTGCAAAAATTTCTACATTTCTGTTTTTTTCTGTCCAAGATGGGGTGCTGAGTGTACATTACTGAGAAATAAAATGAACTTTTTTGATTTTTGGAAAATGGCTGCAATGAAACAAAGAGTGAAAAATTTAAAGGGGTCTGAATACTTTCCGTACCCACTGTATATATACAGTTACATACACACTATATATATATATATATATATATATATATATATATATATATATATATACTGTATATATGTATGTAACTGTATATCATATAAAAATGGAAATATGTAGTTTTGTTTCATTACCGCACCGCAAATGAATGTGCTCATCAATTCATTCATAAAGACACACAATTACATTAACTGGGGAATGTAAACCAGTGCTACAGAAGTATATTTAAAAATTATGAGACATTTATAGCTGAGATACACGTGTGTGTGTGTGTGTGTGTGTGTGTGTGTGTGTGTGTGTGACTGCATATTCCTTAACTTTGCTCTTAACCTAATTTAGATTTGCACTCGAAACACAAGATACAGTATAAAGGAGTAAAAAAAAAAAACCCAATTACATTCACACACTGCAGACTTAACACTTCATAGCACACAAACGCACACAGTGTGTGTGCAGTTGAGTTCAGGTGGCCTCGGGGCCAGGCAGGTAACAGTAATGACAGGGCTGTCTGGCTCACGTTCACACCTGGTTTTACCCGGGGGAAATATGCAGGGGTCCCACCAGGGAGCCACTTTCTCTCACGCCTCGCCTTCCTTCCATCTGACTCTTTCTTGTCAACCGCATCCCCTTTAGTGTGCATCGTTTATGTAGTTGCTTTGTGGGACTTCTGTCATCTGTCGCGCCGTCATTCCGCCTCCCACTTCCTTCTGTCGGCCTGTAACCTGTCAGCGCGCCAGCTGCACGCACGTTAAACTGCCAGTCTGCTCCTCCCGCAACTTGCAACCTGCCCACGTCTCTCTGTGTTTACCCTCCAGAAAAAGTTGTACTTTGGAGGGTTTTGGGGGTCATTTTGTATAATTACACAGGGGTCACTTTCAAAGACTCGGCTGTCTGTCTGGTGTTACGTAAAAGGTGGCAGCGGTGGCCTAAAGGTTGAAGAAGCTTGTGACCTGGAGCTCTGAGGCCGGTTCAATCCCCAGACCGACAGGATCAAATCTGGGTGGGGAAAGTGAAAAAGCAGCACTTGTCCCTCCCTCATCGCCACCACTGAGGTGCCCTTGAGCAAGGCCCTTTACCCCAACAGCTCCAGTGGACCAGGTGTCCATGTGGAACTGTGTGAATGTTACAGGTCATTGTTGCAAAATGAGAATTTGTTCTCAATCGACTTACCTGGATAAATAAAGGTTAAAAAAAAAGAATTAAAAAAAAGGAGGTGAAGTATGAGTTAAGGTGAATAGACGGCAGTGGTGGAAGTATTCAGATCCTATACTTAAGTAAAAGTACTAATACCACACTGTCAAAATGCTCTGTTACAAGTAAAAGTCCTGTATTGAATATGAATATACTTATATTCTGAATGATCAAATATTCGGATCCATCTCTAGGCAGGACATTGCTTAGTGTGTGTTTTCTCCAAAAAGGGGGTGTGGCCACCGCCATCTACTGTAGATTACACACTATGGAGAAGTAGCGCAGACAACCACACTTTAAAAAATCTGATGGAGCTCTTTAAAGATTCAACCAATTGTTACAAACGCACAAAGCCTCCCCGTCTCCTTTCCCCTACCTGTTAGACTAACTAGCCTGGATGATGTAACATTGTCATACTTCCAACTGACTCACCTACAAAGTTGTTTTGTTCACATCTGGAGACAAGTTTGCTGACTTGATGTCTCGATGAGTTCGCCCAAGACTGTGTGGAGTTACAGGCCATTTGTTAACTTGGTTATCCCTAGAATATGGTAATGGCTCAACTTCTTTACATCTGGTTTGCATGCATTATACCAATAAAGTGCCTATTTTTGAATTTGTTTTACACATGGAGACACATCTTATCAGAGATCAGTCTATCTCTCTGCCAGCGTCTCCCGACACCTTCTTCCCCACACACACACACCCTTGCCAATTGGCATCCCCATCTGTTTACATGCCAGCCCGGCAGGTCTCCGCCCGGCTCTTCCAGACCTTCCATCCTCATCACCTTCCAGTAGACTGGTCAGTTTGTAGGCCCAAATCCCCTCCAGCACAAAGGGCACAATGGAGCCTTTTCTGGGCTACTAAGCTCTCTGGACTTACTGCTCCCATCGGGCAGACCTCACTTCCTGATAGAGGAGAGTGCTTGGACAGACAGATTCTATCCGGCATCTGTGCGAAAACCAGTGTATGTGTGTGTGTGTGTGTGTGTGTGTGTGTGTGTGTGTGTGTGTGTGTGTGTTGTCCACCAACGCACGCGCATGCAAACACGAACACACACCCTCGAGCCCTTAGAGGATTTATCGGGACGTATTGTTTTGAGCAGCGAGTGTGCCAGGGGGAAGATTTTAGCTGTCACACTGCATGCTCACTGGGGGACGGTGATGGGAGCAACGTGTAAGGGGGGCGGGTCTTTGGGTGCAAGTTTAATCAGCGGGGTCAGTTTGGTAACCTAATTACAGATCGAGCGCCATGACACGGCAGAACCTAAAGCGCCCTCGACAGAAAGGCAGAGCGACGGCCACAAAGACGGGACTTCACTTTTGATGCTGTTATAGATGAAAAAACTGAAAACATTAACTCGAAAGGCAGCTCCCACAGTCATCCACACACACACACACACACACACACACACACACACACACACACACACACACACACACACACACACAGAGGGAAATCCTCTCCAGATGGGAATGTTTAGGTTGTGTTGCCTTTTTTCCTCCTGTCCCCATCAGTGATTAGACCACAAACCCAAACACCTTCCTTCATCTCAGACATGTTTGTCCTGCCCAGGATGAGTGATTGTACAGCAACCAAAGACGGGGTGGACAGAGAGAGAAATCTGCATTATCTCAGCATGCTGGTATTTCACATGGAATTTCTCAGATACGTGGAGAATAGGCCTAGAGAGATAACAAACTGGGAGCAGTCGGTTGCTAAGGATACGATCACACCTGCATTGTATTTTGTTTAAGCTTTTAATTCATGGCTATTTAAGTTCAGGCTGCAGATAAAAGTCACAATAAAATAGCATTTTTTTTGTGGCCTGGGTCGAGAGAAACCCATGCCCAAATTCAGCATTCAGTTTCTTTATGTTGTAAATGATTTAAAATCAGGAAATTATTTGCCAAAATCTCACAGAATCTTGCAGAATGACAACTTTGTCCAAAAAAAAAAAGAACTATTTTATTGAGACTTCTATCTAGGGCTATGAGCGTTGAGCGTATGAGCGTTTTTCTTCCGCCAAGCAGGTTTTGTTTTTCATTATTTATTCATTGTTTTCCAAACTACAGAAAAACTACGGGCCCGATTTCCATGAAAATCGGTGGAAGGGTGTAGCATGGGCCGAAGAAGAACTTTTCAAAACTTGGGAGTGCCCTTTTTTAGTTGTTTTATGTTGTTATGCTTCCTGTCTTTCAGATTACCATTTATCTCCTCATACCCATGTTTTTCTATCTTTTCCTGGACTTAAATTGTACCTTTCAAGCCTCTCATCCGTCAGAGTTTGAGCTGTCCAAATACAAAAAACACCACCCCAGATGTTCAATAAATTGCTCCAAACATCCAAAGCCATTTCAGATTTTATCTCCATTTCCTAGAGCACTTGTTTCCAACCTCAATCAACCATGCTTATAAAAAGCATCAACTTTATTACGGCCTGTCATCGTTTTGGTAAATAAGCCGTAACACCTGTCATGTGTTGTTAGTTTAAAAGATCAGGAGAGAAACCAACACTATTAAGTGATGTAAATTGACTTCACAGGCGTTTTGCTACTCTAAACACTGTTTTTGGTTCATGGGAAATGCATTCACTAGACAGAATTGAATTGAACAGAAGCGCTGAGTACTTTCAAATTAAAGTGTAAAACACACTGGTTGTGACTTATAGTGTCCAGTCACTGCAGTGATTGATGATCACTTATTTGCTTTCATTTCCAAGCAAAAATGACAAACTTTTACGGAAATGTCAAGCCAATTTTAAGCAAACTTTTAAAATGTTGCCAAAGGGAAATGCAGCCCTAGGCGCGTTTCCATCAATGGATTTGAAGCGAATGAACTCAGATCCGGTGTAGTTTGGTCAGAAGCTGGCACCGGAGGCCATGCATGGCTGCAATCTGCCAGCAAACAGAGTAGAGCAAGCCCGTCCCGTAGCCCTTACATCCCCAACTCCTCCTCTTGCCTCCCTTCATCGTGTCTTAGTCCCTCCTACAGAGGAGGCACGGGGGAGACGCGAGGAAATCATCGGAGGAGAAAGGCAACGAGCAAAGGTGTTTTAGAGAAATGAGACATCCTTTCCTCTGAAGCGTCACATGACTTCCTCAGCTGTTTGGGCCGAGTTAGCAACTCCTTCAGCTGCACGGCTTCCGGGAAGGCTGCTCTCGTGTATCCCTCCTCCTCGGGGCAGAAAGAAGAGCTTTGAGACGGCCTTCATCGAGGTGGGACAGAACAACTTCCAGTTCAGCAATTGTCTCCAGGAATTAGTCTTCTATGTCAACTAGCATTGGCCGTGTTTAATGCTGTCCAGAGACGACAACACTTTACGGGAAAACCCGGGACGATGGATGACAGCGGAAACAGCTGATCAGTCCTGTGAGTTAAATGCTCGCTACGTCGGAACTCATTCAGCAAAGGCGTTTCTATTTCTCAGTAAGCGCAGCAGCTCTTTCCACAAAGGCACAAACCGCTTCAATTGCGTACGTTTTATCAAATTTTGTGCATAACAACGGGTGAATGAGTAGCTGGGTTGGCTCAGTGGGTAGAGCAGGTGCACACATACCTCAAGGTTTAGGCCTCGACTCAGAGGTCCAGGGTTCGAATCCGACCTGTGAAGATTACCTGCATGTCTTCCCCCTCTCATCTAGCTGTCCTATCTATACTTATAAATATATCCAAATATATAACCCAAAAATAATCTTAAAAAAATGAGTAAATGAAAACACGGTTGGACAGTTAGTAACTGAAGACCTCAGCTGGGTGTCTCACTATTTTCTAACATTTAATATGAAAAAGGATGATTGATCAAGTGTAATCGGCAGATTATACATATAGATTATGTAAGTAATCTTTACATGCAAGATACGGATTAAAATCATTTTTCTTGGACTGTTTAAGGATGTATCTATCTATTTGAACCCATTTCCTTTCGACCTCTCATTAGACAACCCCTCGCTGGCTCTTCTCTTCCCTCAGACTGATTCCCACCGCTCCTCTGCACCCCTGACTCATCTGTTTGTAGTGATGGACGTCATTAAACCAACAACCTCTTCTCTGCTTTCATCCAGGTGCTTTCCCCTCCAATAAAAACCCCATTAGCGGTCAGCAGGCCCCCGCTGTCCCACACGATGATGTCATAAAGTTGTTCTTAGCTGTCGGGACGAGAAATGAGCAACGAGGAGGAAACTCAAGTGTAAAAATGACTGCTATGACACTCTTGCTTTGTTTTTGTTTTTTCAATTTGTCTTTTTGCTATTTGAATTATTTGACATTATGTGCCTTAACAAGTAAACCAAGGGTTATATGTTTCCTCCAACAATAAAGCAAAAATTCCCTTGAAAAACGAGCTGTGAGGAAAGCCATAACTATAAAACGCAGCATTTTTTTTTACTCTCAAGTCTTAAAAACTTGAACTAATTGGTGTACTTGGGTCTGGATCGTGAAAAATGGTCCCGAGGTGACGACAGCCAAACAGCAGATGTAATTGGCATGTATGGCGTGTTAAAACCTTTAAAAAAAATACACGTACAGTTGTGACTGTTGAGGTAATGTGGATCAAGATGTTTGTAAGGGCTTCAAAATCAATTACTCCTCAAAACTACGAGCTGTTTGGCTCTCTGGGGATAGAAAAATAATGAAGATAAAAAAAGAAAATGAATGTTTTAATTTTTCATTTGAGCCGTCTGCTGCAACATCTCCACTACATGCAGCTGGTAGTAATAAACTAAAGTGAAATGTGGGTAGAAACAGTCCTTTTAGTTTATTTCTAAACCAGACTTATTAGACCTTATTAGTTAAACAAGGGAGAGCATCAGGGGGAGTTAAGAGAGAGAGAGTGATGGCAGAAGCGTCCCATATGGGGCAAAAAGAAAAACTGAGAGTGATGGATGCATGACTTTATATCATTACGCCTATGTTCACACTCAGCGTCTGTTTTACTATTATAATCCTGTGGAGTAAACCATGTTTTCAAAAAAGTCCTGAGCTCTCTCTCTCTCTCTCTCTCTCTCTCTCTGTTGTTTCTCTAGCTCCACCACTTTGTTTTATGCAAGACATACTGTAGGTCGAGAAAGACTAAGAGTGGGTAGATCAGAAGGCTGAGAGATGTATAAAGAAGGGTAATACTGCATTAGTATTCACAATTAGAAGCCCATTCTGTTCTTTCTTCAGCTCGCTCCACCACTTTGTTTATCTAACGTTAGGACCTCTCTCTCTCTCTGTTCTTTCTTTAGCTCGCTCCACCACTTTGTTTATCTAACGTTAGGACCTCTCTCTCTCTCTCTCTGACTCTGTTCTTTCTTTAGCTCGCTCCACCACTTTGTTTATCAAACGTTAGCACCGCTCTCTCTCTCTGACTCTGTTCTTTCTTTAGCTTGCTCCACCACTTTGTTTATCAAACGTTAGCACCGCTCTCTCTCTCGCTCTTCTTTCTTTAGCTTGCTCCACCCCTTTGTTTTATCTAACATTAGCACCAATCTCTCTCTGTTCTTTTTATAGCTCGCTTCACCACTTTGTTTTATCTAATGTTAGCATGACGCTCTCTCTCTCTCTGTGTTCTTTTCTCTAGTTCCTTTCCCTGTTGATCTTTTCCTAACCACACCCGTCCCGTTGCTGTAGCACATCCCGCGTGTGGCGGTCCGTCCCCTTGTTGCGTCCCCCAGAGACTGTGGATGGTGTCCCAGCAGCCGTTGTTTTCCCCCAGAGCAGGCAATGCAGTTCGTGAAATGGTCGCGTTCCCATTTCATGGTGAAACGAGAAAATCGGGTCCCAATGGATCAAAATAATGTGACTATCTCGGTTGAATCAGGAGTTTGCAGCATAACCAGCTGGTGGCGCTAATTCTCCAGTTGGGAGCCACTCAACTCTTGAAGAAAAGGGCGAAGATGAATAATTAAGAGCGTGCCAGCCAAACTCAAACGATTAAAAAAACAAAACAGATGACTTTGCCTCAATTCACACAGCCTCCAGTACAGAGCCAGGACAAGTCAGCTGATATCCATCTGACTTTAGAAGCAATCACTGCGAGTGCTATCGCTCCGTGATGCTTCAAAACAAGTTTCAAGTGAGTGTTGGCATAGAGATGGCAAATTATTTAGAGCGGTGACTACAAGAAGAAAGTCTACTCAGCTGATCGACCAAACCCTGCGAATGTTGGCCGACAAAATCCCACCTGGGTCCAACCGTTTACAAGCTAACACTGATGTCTGGTGACAGCAGAGACGGTGTGTGGAAGATGGCAACCAAAAACATGTTTCAGATTTGATTCTTCGGGGACATGCGGTGGGTTCTTGTCAGCTTCTCTTTGTTTAAAACAGGGGGGAAGAGACGCGGCCACATTTTCAAGTCTGCGTGACAAAGGAACTGAAGTGTGTGTGAAGACGAGCTGAATCCAGCTGTGTTTAGTTAGGTAGGGGTCGAGACTCCTGCAGAGTTTGTTAATGTACAGATTGTTTTTGTATCAGTACAGTATGTGTGTGTGTGTGTGTGTGTCTGCTTCAGCAGCGTGGGACTCTTCTCCTCTATTTATCTCCTCTTTCTGCTCCTTCAAAACAAGAGTCCCGAGATTGAAAATCCAGCAGACGTAGGCAGCTGTACTAACGCCCGTCTGATACAATCTGACGCCCCACCCGTCCTGCAGAGGAGGCCCCAGGCTCCCCATCAAAAGCAGCAAAAGTGACATCTTCCTGTATTCTCTTTTAATTGTGTTTATATTTAAATGAACCTGCACATAGGAGACTGAAAATATACCACACACAAAAACATAACTGTGTGTGTGTGCGTGTGAGTTTAAATGTCACAAATAAATGTGCTGTCATCATTGCATCAAATTACAGGAGCCTATAAAATCAGTAATAACCTGTTTCGTACATTCCTGCACGTGTTTGCCCTTTGTGTGTGTGTGTGTGTGTGTGTGTGTGCGTGTGTGCATTAGATCACCCAGAAGGTGTCTTATTCCTGCTCTGTGCAGAGAAGACAGAACCCAGTGACACCTTCCCTCTGGCACTTTTCCACCGTATTTACTTAATTTCTGTACTCTCATGCTTTCATTTTGTTTGAACTGTGCGGATAGGACTGCAATTAAGATTAGAGGAATGAGCCCAAAACAAAGCACAAAGAATTCCATCATTTTCTGTAAAACTTCAAAGTAAAAGTACTTCAAAACCTCATTTTACAAAACATGTTTGAAGTAATTTAATATGTGTTTTGTATTAATAATCCTACTTATCTTCTAGATACAATGTCCTCAAAGTGGTCTTTCACCTTGGTATCACTCCTCATATATAACATCATCTTGGGGTTTTAAACAATGATGTTTTTTATGTTTATTTAACTGTTACAAAGAATTAAAGATGTTTGCGTACGCTGTCACCAGCCAGCTTCAAATCCCGGAGTGACATAATTGAAGTTTGTCCACTTACTAGTTGTTTATGTAGCTTTCAATCGCCTCTACCAGTCTTCTTCATTAGGTGGAGTTAATTCCTACAATCAACTTTCTGAGAAAACAGCGGCACAAGGTGACGCTCTAGCTTTTAACTCTGGTTCACAGTGGTACCTAAAGTGGCCATGTGAGGGCGGTAGTGTGCACTGGAAACTGCGATGAGGCAGCAAAAGCTCCTGGAGACTCAGGAAGATAGTCTGTTTCTGACTAGTTTACGAATCAAACGTTTACCCTGAACAGGAAACAGAGAAATCACTTGCTTTTCTTTTACTGTACTTTTCTGTTTTCTTTTTTTTTTTACCTTCAACCTTTATATATTTGATGTTAAAATAAAGTTATAGGATTCAAAAAGAGGGATTTTAAGAAGCTGAGAGTGGTTTAAAACACACACACACACACACACACACACACACCTGCTTGGCATTTTATCCCTCCTTTTGAGGCAGTAGTCTAAATATGGTGGTGGTCTTTGTTTAGGCTTTCTTTTACACACACACACACACACACACACACACACACACACACACACACACACACACACACACCTGACACTTAGCCGGCTCATCCCCTCACCAGACACAGAGTCTAGTGTAGGAAAGGGTCAAAGGTCACGGCCAACACAAAGGCCAGGGTAGACCGGAAGGTCAGGGGCACAGGATCACAGAGTCAGAGAGAGGCAGGCTGAAATGTGTGTGTGTGTGTGTGTGTGTGTGTGTGTGTGTGTGTGTGTGTGTGAGTGTGTGTGTGTGTGTGTGTGTGTGTGTGATACCACTATTCTGCTCATTGATCTGGTCTGTAGGTGCATCATTATACATGTCACACACGCAGAAACATTACATTTTGGTTTCTTGTCGTAGCGTGCATGTGCCAGCATTGTCAGCCAGACGCTGTCATTAATTGACTTGTTAACCAAATTTTTTAGATCTTGCTGATTTTTTAACAACAGATGTGAACCGGATGAAGGATTTTAGTCATTGGCCGTGGGGATCTTCAGAGACCCAAGCTGAGCCAATGTGAGCGGCGGCTTAGTCTCGCTCCTTCCATCTCTGCGGAGGAGGGTCTGAGTAGTCCAGGTTTTGGTGGAACATGGTGTACGCTCAAAAGTTGTTTTAGTCATGCAACAGAAAACTCAGATTGGAGAGATAGTCTAGCTATCTTTTCTCTTCATCTTCTCGTCTGGTTTGACATAAAAGGCATTCTGCCAACCCCCCCCCTCTCTCTTTCTTCCTCTCTACCTGCTTCAGGATTAAAGGAAAGGAATTCAGGAGTGGAGGTCCGCGGTCTTTCATCGAGAGGCCCCTGCAGAGGGTTTCCCTCGTTTTCTTATCTTGCCAACCCACCGAGACACACACCCACTATCACTTTACCCTCATCCTACTTTAACAGGGGCGGCTTCTGCACTCTCTCTTTTCCTCTCTATTCATCCTCTATTCCTGCCTCTAATTGTCATCTGGGTGTGTGAGAGAGACTCTTTCTGTCCGTCGCTCTCACATTTACATACAGTGGTGCAGGAAGTGTTCAGATCCTTAAGACTAGCAGCTCCACACAACTCTCTCTCTATTTCTCATGCTACCTTTACCTGTCCATTTAAAAAATAACATGGTACACAGTTGTCAGTTTTCAGAACTCGTGCCTGTGTGTTTATCTATGCCGCCAAGAGCATACCGAACCTTTAGGTGGCAGTGTAACGAGAAGCTCAAGCCCACGTTAGCCAATCAGAGTCCTGACAATAGCACCAACAGCAATGAATCACTTCCTTCTTCTTCTCTTCTTCTCTTCCTCGGCTGCCTAGACCTCTGTTTGTTTTACTTTAAGTTTGACTAAGTTTTCCTAAATCTCCACTCTGGTTGGAGCTTTTAGAAAGACTCGTTTTCAGAGGCGAATTCTCCGTTTGCGTGTAAGCGAAGGGCACATAGCTGGAGTGAAGATAATAACCTCTTCTAAAAAGTACTAAAAAGTACATCAAGTGTTTTTAATCCTCTGTGTCCTCCGTGGCTACTAGCAACTGTGTGGTGGAGGAGGGGGCAAGGGGGGGGGGGGTAAAGGAAGGCTTGTATCATGTTTTGTTGTCATTACTTAGAATTCGTCATGGGGGGGCGACAGATACGCACTATAGCTTTAAAATTAACATAATTTAGAAATATGGACAGTGTGAGCACAGTTTCCTGTCAAAATGGAACGGGATTGTTTTGCCTGTTTATTAAGCATTAAATATAAATTTACTGTATTGTGTATGTTTATTTTTTGCATATCTATTGTGTAACTCTATGTAGTCTCGCACGATTTATGCCTTGTCTTGGCCAGGTCGTCGTTACAAATGAGAATTTGTTCTCAATCGGCTTACCTGGTTAAATAAAGGTTAAAAAAAACATATTTAAAAAACCATTACCACCCAATTTCTCTGTGTTACATCTTCTCATTCCAACTTATTACTACTAGTTTTACACTTACTTTTGGAATTCATGGTCAATAAACCTAATTCAAATGAAATTAGACCTAATTGTTTTGATATAAAAACTCCAGAAGTTATGAATTATTTAGACTAATAGTTAAGATCAGAGGAACATTGATGGATGATCACAGCCTATCTTGTGTATGCATGTTATTTGTGCACAATTTGTTTAAAAGAAGCCTATATTTTTGATACAGAAACTGAAAAGGGGTTAAATTTGACCCCAGGGCAACATGAGGATTAAACTAGAGCATGAACACTATGATTGGACGAGGCTTTTGACTCCAGCGGGACACCGAAAATGTTGGGCTGACCCCGCCAGGAGCTCGACAAAATTAGGAAGTCCCCCCCCGTCTCTGTTTCGGATTGACACAGACGGAGGTCTGGCCAAATTAAATACGGCCCACACTTCCTGACTCCTTTGCAATTTAGAACACACACACACACACACACACACACATATATTTATGGGGACCCGTCATTAACATAATGCATTCCCTAGCCCCTTACCCTAACCTTAACCATCAAACCTAAATGCCTAACCTTAACCCTTACCCTGACCTTAACATCACCTAAATGCCTAACCTTAACCCTTACCCTAACCTTAACATCACAACTAAATGCCTGACCTTAACCCTTACCCTCACCCTAACCATAACCTAATTCTAACCCTGATCCTAAAACCAAGTCTTAACCCTCTAACAGCCCTTTAAAGTTGTGGGGTCCAGTATGTTGGCTCCACAAACTGTCGGGACCCCACAAGTATACTGGACTCTCAATTTTTAGAACCCACAAATATAGTAAGACCACACACATACGCACACACACACACACACACACACACACACACACACACACACACACACACACACACAACATCCTGTCATCCCTAACTCGCCCTTTGACCCACGGGGAGTTTACCCATCTAAAGTGGATGTTATTGGACTTAATGGATCCAACATGACACAGATGTTGAAGCCAGGGAAGTCAAACTTTACACACACACACACACACACACACACACACACACACACACACACACACACACACACACACACACACACACACTTTCAAACACTTAGTTAAACCAAAACCCCTTTGGTTTTTAATAAAGAAACCCAACTAAAATCAACACACAGCATCTGGATTGCATGCTGTATTTGACGTGGGGAGAAGAGTCTTATTCAGGCAGAAGCAATGGATTTAAAAGCTACAAAAGATCTATCTTTGTGATACAGTGATTAAAATGAGCTCATCAACACAGTAGACACAAGGTGTGTTTGTTCCTCCCATTGTTACGGGATGTCGTGTTTCATGATGACACATTTATTGGCGGGTGGAGACGTCCTCCGTTCCTACTTGTATGTCTTGGCATGTCCGTCCTGCTCTCGTCCTCTTCTATAAGTAACGGTAATGTTCCAGCAGTGTGTGCAACGCCCTCCAGAGTTATAGGTGTCTGTTGGAGTCAAAACATCTGTACAGGACAAACAATGGGAATAACAATGGAAAAATCCAGTGGTGGACTCATGTACAGTACACATGTTGAGGTACATGTACTCCACCTGAGTCTTTTCTTTTCATGCCACTTCTACTCCGCTACATTTCAGAGTGAAATATTCTACTTTTTACTCCACTACATTCATCTGACAGCTTTAGTTACTAGTTACTTTCAGATTGCTGCACACCAAACACATGTAGTTTATTAAAGTAAACTAGCCAACAATATACCGGCCTACAGGTCCAGTTGAGATGATGAGATCATTAAACGCACAACTGTTTGGGAGAGGATTTTTCTACATTGAATACTTTACATTTTCATTTTCAATGCTGGACTTTTACTTGTAACAGAGTCATTTTACAGTGTGGTATTAGTACTTTTACTTAAGTAAAGGATCTGAATACTTCTTCCACTACTGTAAATATCAATATTTTACGTTGCAACGGTTCAAAGCTTTTGTTTTCAGTGAATTAAACGCATTTGACTGCCTCTATTATGAATGAGAAAATACATGTAATGTTGAATGTTTGCTTCAGGAGGGGAGCTTAATACGAAGCCCCTAAAAGAAAATGTTCTTTTTCTGGTGTGCACGAGAAACCAATCTGAGTAGCAGTCAGAGTGGCATCTTCCTCTAGACACAACAAAATATACCTGACAAACTTAAAGATGATAAGGGACCTGTTAACTGATTTCCTGCTGTGAATGTGAAATATTAATGTTAGCAGTACTTCGTTAGCATCATTTTGAGCCTTAGATACCACCTTTGTAACTCCTAAATATGTATTTTACATGTTTTCTTTTCACTAGTCGGCGAGAAGACATACAGTATTATTAGGGATGTGACACTGCATCGTGAATCCCTTAAAAATCTATATAAATGGTTAAAGATTACAACCAATGAGATGAAAAATGAACGTTCTACGGCGTAATCTACATATGATTTCATTTGTTTGAGTTCAGACGTCACTACTTCTTCTTATCTTTATTATTTGAAGACATTCATTTCTATGTATTGAGTTATTTTTAAGAGGGATTTGTTAAACATCTAATTATTATTATAATAACTTTTTTATGTATGAGGGCAGAGCTGTTGTTTTGCACAGTTTTTATAAATAGAGGAGTATTTTTCAGTCATTTGTCTGCAGCTAACTCTGTTAAAATAATCCTGAGAACAATCAAAGTTTCTATATCAGAAATTTAGGGTTTCTTTCAACCAAATTGTCAAAAAAAAAAATCAACATGGATGTTCCATGCAACGCTCTTCACAAGTAAAATAACTGATCCGTTTACTACTTTCATTGAATTTGGGTGTTTTAACTCAATTTAATAGTATTTGAAAAGTAATTGTTGACAAAAACGTTGAGAAAAGCAACAAGTGTTGAAAAAAAACAACCATAAAAAGTTTTAATTAATACTAAACAAATAAAAATAATGAATAGAAACAGGAAGGGTTAAAAACCGTGAATTGTATCATATTTAAATGATGGAAGTGCATGGTTACATCCCTAGTGAAGACTCACGGAGCCTCTGCGGCCTAAAATCCAATACTTTGTCTGAAAAAGACACAGCTAAAAACTTGTCAGATGAGGAACTAGAGGAATAGTATGGTGAATCGTATCGAATCGTGAGTTGAGTGTATTGTTCCATCCCTACAGGAGGATGTGTAGCTCACTGAATGCGTCTTCTGATGTTTTTCCTATCTTGTATCTCAGGAGCAGCGCGGCTGGAGGACATTCAAGGGAACAAAGCTGCAGATGCCAAACACCGCTGCATGCAAAACACGGACCTGAACTCCTTCCACCTGTGGACTTCAGCGCTGTTAACAGCTATGATCGAGAACAACGCCTCGCCTCGCCGACCTGTGAGTGCAAAAGTAAAACTGAAAAGAGACAAATAAGCACCTAAACACGCTGAAGGAGGTCTCAGCTGAAGGAGGTAATACAGCGGTGGCTGTGTCATTTAGGCCGAGCAGGCAGGTAGTATTACCAGGGGTATATATATATATTTATATATTTATCATTTACCTGCAGGTAGCTGGGTCCTCACTATGTTATTTACCTAAACTGGCGAACAGCGGGCCGGCAGTAAGTGCAGGCTTCTGTGTCAGACAGTAATTGTTGTTTGGATAATGGCTGAAAGAGACCGAGCTACAGTGTGAAGCTTACAGTTAGTCTGGTTTAGACACATGTGACACACACACACACACACACACACACACACACACACACACACACACACACACACACAGCTCTCAGCTGGAGTTTTTTTGCCACATTATTTGCATAAATGCAGACTTTTTGTCATGTTATTAAAGGGTAACTACCGTTTTTTTTCTTCAAACTGGACCCTATGTTCCTGTGTTTTTGTGTCTAAGTGACTGAGGGAACAACAATCTTTGACATCGGTGCAGTATTAAGAGAGATCGCTGAGAAACAAGCTACAATGGAAGTTAATGGTAAATGTCCAGCTTGAATTTACCGTCACTAAAGTGCTTGTTTTGCCGCTGACGGGCTCAGATTATTATTCTAAGTGTCTGACAACATTATGGGAAGGATCCCTACAGAGATAGACCCTTAAACCCTCTTTGAGACCTTTATGTTAATCAAAACTAGAGTTGTGATGGAAAAAGTGGAAAGACGACCCAAAACGGCTTTTTATAGTTTTATTTTGTTTCTTTGAATGAAGTGTGTTTACGATACTAAAATGGTGGGTCTGGTGGGTCTGGTGGGTCTAGTGGGTCTGGTGGGTCTGGTGGGTCTGGTGGGTCTGGTGATGTCTGGTGGGTCTGGTGGGTCTGGTGATGTCTGGTGGGTCTGGTGGGTCTGGTGATGTCTGGTGGGTCTGGTGGGTCTGGTGATGTCTGGTGGGTCTGGTGGGTCTGGTGGGTCTGGTGATGTCTGGTGGGTCTGGTGGGTCTGGTGATGTCTGGTGGGTCTGGTGGGTCTGGTGGGTCTGGTGATGTCTGGTGGGTCTGGTGGGTCTGGTGATGTCTGGTGGGTCTGGTGATGTCTGGTGGGTCTGGTGGGTCTGGTGGGTCTGGTGGGTCTGGTGGGTCTGGTGATGTCTGGTGGGTCTGGTGGGTCTGGTGGGTTTAGCAAACGCAATTTCGCGGATGTTTCTTTTAAAAAAAAGGTTCTTACACTTTAACAGAAAGGTGGACCTTCTTAGAAACCCTTTCCATAATGACACTTAAAATATTAATCTAAGCCTGTCAGTTTGATTATATAGAAATAGATTTTTTTTTGTTCACATATACATGGTCTCTTTGTGATGTTTTGACTATGCAGAAAGTTTTAAACAATACAGGAAATAATTCATAATAAAAATTTGAATTAACAACTTTTGCACCATAAATTAATGCAGAAAAAGCCCAAATTGTTGAAGAAAAAGTCACCAGAAAACAGGAAAGGAAGTGTTTGACCCCCTCAAATCTTAAATGTTCTGGGGGACGGTTCCCCAGTCCCCATGGTTACTGTGTACCCCCCCAAGGCCTTGCTAGACGACATCCCACAGATGAGATAAGACTCACCCTGCTGCCTTTCTCGGGGTTGCACCGGCATCCTGCGCCGCAGTCCCGGCCTGCACACGGCTCGTCAGACTTCCCCACACCCTGCAGAGAGAAAGACAGACCAAGATTACTAAACAATGCTTTGGAAACACATTATATGCTACTTTGAAGAAACTAGAATATAAGACATGTTTTCAGTTATTTCTCACTTTTTACAGTACATAATTCCACATGTGTTCATTCATAGTTTTGATGCCTTCAGTCATAATCTACAATTAATCTACAATACGCATTGAATGAGAAGGTGTGTCCAGACCTTTGGCCTGTACTGTATATATATATATATATATATATATATATATATATATATATATATATATATATATATATATATATAGGTGGAAAATTCCCTCAATGTCCCACTTTCCCTTTGTTTGAGCGAGACTTCACCGTATAATTGCGGAAAATAACTGTCTGAGGGGCCACCCATACGCTTTTTGGTGTAAGCACACATGTTTTGCATCGTTTTGGCTGATTGTCCAAACAAATCCTGTATACGTACGTACTGCCTGAAGACGCACTTTTTTAAAACCTGGTCCCAGAGTGAAAAAAATCTAAATTCCCTGCTGGAGAAGATATTGAGCCCATTAGTCTGTTTGTGTACAGCGTGCAGGCTTAAGGTGCATGCTCCGCTTCTTCTTCTCTGTTTGTTGGTGCATTTTTGTAGCAGAAACAGCGCCACCTATAGGCCTGGAATATGAAGTAACATGTTGAGTCATTTACAAATGAATCCATTTGGATGCTAATATTCTTGGAACAATGCCAGGGAAGACGGGGAAAAGAGAGATTGTTTTGGTACGTGTGGACGTGGCCTGAGTCTTTGTTTGAATCTCTTCATGAGTTAAAGAAACAAAACAAACAAAGGGACAGAAAACAGAGACAGGGGAGCACATGGAGATTTAGGTAACACCTCCATGAGTCCTGCATCGATATGAGGAATAGTTGCGTCAGTGAGAAGTTAGCAGATTCACAGGGATTTGAACAGAATTTAGGAAAAAGGCTCCAGCTTTGGTCAGTGCTGATTCTTTAAAAGGCAGAATTATGTAACAAACAGAACATGTACAGTGAGGTTTCCTTTTGTGTTTTAGCCTTTATTTGTGTGGCCGCGGTCCGTTCCCTCTGGCTCTTTTCTTTGATCAGAAGCAGAGACACAAACCAGCTTTAACTACAAGCAGAGTCAAGCCTCTTAACAAAGAAGAAAGCCATTGATACAAGAAGCAGCATCAGCCCCGGGGAGGCCCTTAGGGACTCTCTTTAGACTCCTTTCATGACGTTACCGTGACCTGGGGAACGTTTGTTTTTTCAGCCAGGGCGACCAAGAGCGAAAGGCTTCAAAAAAACAAACAAAAACAATACACAAGGTGAAAGCAGATGAGTTAAATGGCATCACACAGTGGGAGGATGGAGGGTAAAGGAGGAAGGTTAATGCAGCCATGTGGATCCTTATAAAAGGCTAGATTTGTGTTTCCACAAATTAGTCGTTCTTTGTGGATGAAGTTTGCTCAGTTGTCATGAAGATGTGTTGCTACGTAAGTGAACATTAAGTTAGGATCTATTTTTTCCAAAGAACTGGTTTCAGATGCATTTTTATTCTAGGTAACAAAATGGCATTTTTTCCAAAAAGCAATCTTCATCTTGCACAAAAACCTTTGAGTTCCTTCTACTTCTGCACATTAACATCCTCATACGTCCCATCGTACGCACAGTAAGCAAACTCACACACCTTCAGTGGCTCATAAACTCCAAATGAACTACAGATTAACCTTTTAAAAGTTTCAGTGTGACATTCCTGAGATATCTACCAAACATCACGCATCGCTTTCAAAGGTTATAAGCAGAACAAGAGAGAGCTTTTTTATCTGATGTATGAGTGGCGTCAGCTCGTATACTGTATTTGTAGACTTCAAAACACCAAACGCCATCTATTCACTCAATGGACCACATGCTGAGCAGATATATTTGTGTGTTATTCGTCTTCTATATAACTGTGTGTTTCTACGAGTCAAATACAGACACTTGATGAAGGTCCCATGGTATTACATTCCACTTTATGAGATTTTTTTAACATTAATATGAGTTCCCCCAGCCTGTCTATGGTCCCCCAGTGGCTAGAAATTGTGATAGGTGTAAACCGAGCCCTGGGTATCCTGCTCTGGAATCTTGCCCCTTATGAGGTCATAAGGGTGTCGCCTGGGGTGTGATGGAGGTTCCGAGGGGGGGGGGGTGTATTTATATGACCACCAGTCTGTGAGTGTTCATACCCACAATAATGGAGGTCAAGGACCCTCCCGGACCTCCGTAAGTAGTCATCAGATGGTCTAGTTTGGGTCTCCGTCTAATACAGGGATCTTCAACATGGGGTCCGGGGGCCCCTACAGGGTCCTCAGAGTCAATGCAGGGGGGGCCTCCAAATTATTGTTAAAAATTAAAAAGTCTTAATATGAATCCAACATATTATTAGCAAATAAAGATACAGTTAATCCTCAGGATTAGCCACATGTATGTTTAACATTAAAAATCATGGCAACAATTGTTTTAATAACTTAGCATTAGACGTGAACTAAAAGGTATAAAGGCTTTAGGCTGCCCTACATGTTAATGTAGGCCCAGATTAATTATTTAACTCAATTATATAAAATATGTAATAGGGGTCCTGGCTCCGTCTCTCTTTCAGGAGTCCTTGGCTTAAAAGACCCCTGTTGACCATGATGCATTGCTGCATATTAAACTCAGAAACTTAACAAGTTAAAATGAGCACAACCTTAAACATCTACAGCAGGACAATGCAACATTGCCCACACACATGAGAACATGGTGGAGAAGGAAGGGAAAACACAAGAAGGAGAAAAAGGGCATGGCACAGCAGAGGGAGGGTGAAAAAGAAGGAGGGGAAAGGTCAGTGGTGCTGCTCCTGCTTTCTCCCCTCTGATCTCCTCCACTCCTCTAATCACAGTGACAGAAGGAGGGCAAGAGAGGGAGAAGGTGAGCAGGAAAACAGTGGGGCTAATGGAGAGAGCTAGAAAAGGGAAGAAGAGAGAAAGGATGGAGGCCCGGAAGAGAGCGCAGCTCAAATGAATCTTTTGGCAAAGAGGCTCAAGAAGAAGAAGTTTCAAATAAATGCAATATGGTAGGGCTGGGAAATATATCGTTATTGTAGTGTATGGCCATCAATACATGAGGCTACATATCTTCTGAAATTATGGACATCATAATACAAGTGTTGTCTTTTTCTGGTTTTAAAGGCAGCATTACAGTAAAGTGATGTAATGTTCTTGTTGATTGTTCTCGCTGTTTTATTATTTGCCTTTACCCACTTAGTCATTGCATTCACATTATTGGTGATTATTTATCAAAACTCTTTATGTATTTATCAAAATATTTTGTGAAAGCACCAATAGTCAACCCTACAATATTGCTGCAGTATCCACATCAACATATTTGATTTTCTCCATATCGCCCAGCTCTAATTAACGGTACTCCACATTGAGTAAAAGAAAAAAATAGGATGAGATCTTTCTGCAGTTTAAGGGAAATTCAAGCAACATTTGTGGTTGAAAAAATGGGGAACAAGAAGCCGGGAATGACAAAAGACGGTGCCCCATCTCTGTATCATGTTAGTCTAATTATCCTCTTTTTGTTAAGGCAGGAATACCTCCACAGGTACTATCCAATCAGAGGTGGCGGCCTCACATTGTTATTGGCCCTGCCGATTCATTGTTCTGGGAGCAGCCTCTACCTGAGCAGGGCCGAGAGGCACTCAGGCGGTGATCCTCGCACCATTTTCTCTGTCCACACCTTGAGTTTAAAGGGAAGGAGGATACGGGCAAACAGATGATCAGCATGCACCCAAGGGAGAGCACTCAACCCTCAGAGTGGAGGAGGTGTGATGAGGAAAACACGCGCACAATAAAGAGTTGTTAGAGGTAAATAAATTCAAATGGAGTCAGTGCTGTTAGACGTGCAGGTAACGCCAGTGGATTCCCCAGTCCCTTAAAGGGGCTGGAGGTTTGATTGCAAAGATCCAACAAATGTGGAAATCCACAACTTCTCAGTCCCCTCCCCCCTTTCTGTTAAAGCCCAAAACGGTCTCCTAACCCCCTCCCCCCACAACGGAAAATGAATGCATGTGGCACTTTGCTTGTTTGAAATCCATGATGTCTCTCTCTTTCATGGGGGTGCCAAATTCTCTGGGCGGGCAAAGCAGAGAAAGGGGAGGTAAGCTTGCTCCTTATGACCTCATAAAGGGCAAGATTCAAGATTGGCCCATCTGAGCTTTCATTTTCTCAAAGGCCAATCAACACACATATAGTAAAAGATCAATACTTGGCGCCCATGTATCGATACAGTATTGCCACTGAAAATGTTTGCAATACTATGCTGTATCAATTCCGTCAGTACGTCAGAATACATAGACTAAAACATATAAATCCTCTTCACACAGATTTCCAGTCGACCAGCAGGCAAATCACAACTGTTTATCTCGTATTTATGTGGAAAGCGACCCCCTTAACCCTTCCTAAACCCAACCGTCCTGTTCTTGTCCCGCGTGTCATGGAAACGTGAGCCCACACACAACCTCTTCATTAACCTAACAGCGTCAAAAGTGACGCCAATAGTCCCGACCAAGCGTGTTTAGATATGACGCCAAAGGATCCTTTTAGAGTCAATAACAACACCAAACGCACCTGACCAAGCGGTTGTAGGTCTATACAATTACACACTAACTCCCATTTGTTCTGGCGATGTCAGGCTTTACAACTCTTCTTCCCAAAGAAACTCTTGACTTCCCCTGAGAGCTATTTGAGCGTCACACCATCTCACACCCTGTGTCTTACGTCCCGACATTGTACATGAGAAAGTCGCCCTTTATGATAAGGTCATGGCGTGTGAGGTTGGAGCTAAAGGAATGTAAATGTGCCACAGGGTTAGACATGTACAGAAAAGGTTACAGCACTCCAGTCAAAAGCACCACGCTCATCATTTGCATCTATTCGCCGACACAACGTGATGGAACAGGCACGCTCTGGATGAATTCAACGCTGTGTTCACCCTTTTCTTCCACTCTGTACACAGCTATGGGCCTTTCAGCTTTAGCTTATGTTACCCAATCAATCTCCTGGTTATTTGCGCATGCTTTACTGTCCAAACACTTTCATGTACGAGCATCAAACTGAAGCCTTTTTAAGAGCTTAAACCCGCTGCTGTTCATAGAGCTGAGAGTGGCAGCGTCTGGACTTGTTCGTTCCTATAGGGTCTGCTGATGTTATCCGCGTGAATGTTGAGTCTAGGGTTGGCCAGATGTATGGCACAAACTGCCGTCTATTCAGCTATACAGATGGGACAAGTTTGTTTAGGGAGGGAAAAGTGAGATAAAGCTTTGCATGCATCGAATGTTATAGAATTCCTCACTGCTAACATAATGGTGGTGGTGTAAAGGTCGGAGAGGGAGGGCTGATACATTGGAAGGAAAAGCGCCAGTATTATATAGTTAAAGAATTTTTTTTTTTTTTTTTTATATATTTATTATACAGGAAAGTTTGAAAAAGTAACATTTCATTACAATATAAAAACGGGCCTGACTCAGTTTAAAAACTGGTTTTCAGCAGGTTCCTGTTCTGCAGAAACATAAAACATGGTTACAGCACGTCAGGACAGACATTAATACAAGAAATCGATATAGAAAAATATATATCGACAACTGAAAACAACAATACAGTTACATAAGGAAAAAGACATTTATACAAAACATCAGCTGGGCTAGACAAATTCGGACCGTGCAAACGAGACCTGGACAATACATAAACGAATCAATTAATGCATGCAAGTGTAACTGTTAAGAAGGAGCTGTTTGTGCCTTTTTGAAATATGTGATGGATGATAGTGTTCTGATGTGATACCGAATGTCATTCCAAATCTTGGTATATGTATAAAAAAAGGACCTCTGACCAAAGTTGTTTTTGTATGGGGGAACTGGGATAAGTGCCTGTGAAACCGACCTAGTGAGGCGACCTGGTCTCATGTGGGTCGGGCCTGTGAAACCGACCTAGTGAGGCGACCTGGTCTCATGTGGGTCGGGCCTGTGAAACCGACCTAGTGAGGCGACCTGGTCTCATGTGGGTCGGGCCTGTGAAACCGACCTAGTGAGGCGACCTGGTCTCATGTGGGTCGGGCCTGTGAGACCGACCTAGTGAGGCGACCTGGTCTCATGTGGGTCTGGCCTGTGAAACCGACCTAGTGAGGCGACCTGGTCTCATGTGGGTCGGGCCTGTGAGACCGACCTAGTGAGGCGACCTGGTCTCATGTGGGTCGGGCCTGTGAGACCGACCTAGTGAAGCGACCTGGTCTCATGTGGGTCGGGCCTGTGAGACCGACCTAGTGAAGCGACTTGGTCTCATGTGGGTCGGGCCTGTGAGACCGACCTAGTGAAGCGACCTGGTCTCATGTGGGTCGGGCCTGTGAGACCGACCTAGTGAAGCGACCTGGTCTCATGTGGGTCGGGCCTGTGAGACCGACCTAGTGAGGCGACCTGGTCTCATGTGGGTCGGGCCTGTGAGACCGACCTAGTGAGGCGACCTGGTCTCATGTGGGTCGGGCCTGTGAGACCGACCTAGTGAGGCGACCTGGTCTCATGTGGGTCGGGCCTGTGAGACCGACCTAGTGAGGCGACCTGGTCTCATGTGGGTCGGGCCTGTGAGACCGACCTAGTGAGGCGACCTGGTCTCATGTGGGTCGGGCCTGTGAGACCGACCTAGTGAGGCGACCTGGTCTCATGTGGGTCGGGCCTGTGAGACCGACCTAGTGAGGCGACCTGGTCTCATGTGGGTCGGGCCTGTGAAACCGACCTAGTGAGGCGACCTGGTCTCATGTGGGTCGGGCCTGTGAGACCGACCTAGTGAGGCGACCTGGTCTCATGTGGGTCGGGCCTGTGAGACCGACCTAGTGAGGCGACCTGGTCTCATGTGGGTCGGGCCTGTGAAACCGACCTAGTGAGGCGACCTGGTCTCATGTGGGTCGGGCCTGTGAGACCGACCTAGTGAGGCGACCTGGTCTCATGTGGGTCTGGCCTGTGAAACCGACCTAGTGAGGCGACCTGGTCTCATGTGGGTCGGGCCTGTGAGACCGACCTAGTGAGGCGACCTGGTCTCATGTGGGTCGGGCCTGTGAAACCGACCTAGTGAAGCGACCTGGTCTCATGTGGGTCGGGCCTGTGAAACCGACCTAGTGAGGCGACCTGGTCTCATGTGGGTCGGGCCTGTGAAACCGACCTAGTGAGGCGACCTGGTCTCACGTGTGTCGGAAAAAGTGCAACAAGTTCTGGTAAAGCGGTATTTTGAATCTGAAAATAAAATGCAGTGGCTGTTTATAAAGTTTTCATAAGTCAAAGCCTTAGAGCGTTCGAGTGCAATACAATGGTGAGACCAAATAGTATGTGCTTTTGTCCTTTTTCTATCCATAAAATACAATGACATTTGTTTTTAATGTTTTGTTAAAAACCCTTGTGTTGTCTTCCCGTCAACGAAGGTCACTTTCTTTTCAACATTATCGCTTTTTCCCAACATTTTTGTCACTTTTTCAATATTGTGGGTGCTTTTTTTTTTTGGACGTTTTTGGTGTTTTTTCCCAAGTTTGTTGATATTTTTAATGTTTATTTTCAGCGCTTCTTTCGACGGCCCAGAAAATGATCTGAAAACGAGTCAATTTGACCCAAGGACAACATGAGGGTTAAGAGGACATGTAGACATGTACAATACAGATCAGAATACATATTGAGAATGCTTCCTCTGATCGCCAAGACAATGATAACGATGAACTGGTGGAGATGGCGCAGTGGATATGACACATGCCTTTGGAGTGGGTTCAGAGGCATGTAACCTCTGATAAATGTAGCACTTGTAAGTAGCTTTGGATAAAAGCGTCGGCTAAATGACATGTAATGTAACGTAATGAATTGGAACCCAAATGACACACCAACCCAAAAAAAAACGCCGTCAGACTGACTGAGCTGATTGGACGAACACGTCACGTGGGTCTGGTTTCTCCGTCAAATCAACGCCATGGCAGCTTGTTCAAAATACAATCTCATATTTTACTAAAATAGGAAACACCGAAACGTGTTTCTGAAATCATTTTAAGGAAGAAATAGTCCATGAATCTGTCTTCATTCCAGCAACTGAAATCCTTCCATGCAGAGATGGTCGGTGTTGCACATTATCACATTATCAGTGCTAACATTTGGGTAGACTCTACCTTGTTTTGCTTAATTTGATGTGTTGGTTTATGGATTTATATTATTTTATAGCTGTAGTATGTATAAACATGTTTCACAATCCTTTATTTTACGTTGACTTTATTTACTTACATGTCATTTTTGTATTGTAATTTGTCTCTCAGGTCCATTGTCAGGGAATGTTCTGTTAAAATAAACAGTTCCAAAAAATTCATTTGTATTTGCTGTTGCATAGATTCAAGAAATACTACCAATCGCCTTGAATCCCTGAATTGACCCTTCACGCTTCCCTTACTGAGTGATGCACAGGAATTTGTTTAATCCGCCGCCTGTCAATCAGCATGCCATCACATGTTAACAACCAATGGGAGTGCAGAGTTTACACCAACACCTGTCAGTCAAAATGACATTACACAATACAAACCAATGAACACTCTCGTTACTTACAGGAGGAGTGCATACAAAAACACACCCGAGTGCCTGTGAAGGTTGGGGTGTGTGTGTGTGTGTGTGTGTGTGTGTGTGTGTGTGTGTGTGTGTGTGTGTGTGTGGGGGGGGGGGGGTTCTTCTGAACCTGAACCTGACGTTGAGGAATGGCTTCAAGGAAAAAGACACACGAGGAATGAGAGGTTGTGACTGCTTAAGCAAATAAAGAAAGGCAAAGGGCAAACTAAGAAAACGTGGAGATAAAAGGAGGAAGAAAAGGAGTCTTTTTCCTCTCCTAAATGTCCTCCTGTTTTTCTTTATCACCACGTCCTTTCCCTTTTTTGTTGTCATCACTTCATCCGCATGTTTCCTTTCTTCGCCCTGCCTTTCCCCGCATCCTCCCTTTCTCTTCTTCCTCCCCTCCCCATCCTATCTTTCGCTCTTCTTCCTCTCGGGTCTCTGGTCCATCTGTGACCCTGACATCCGCCACAGGAGACTAACCAGCTGTGTGTGGGCCTCCAGTGTTCCTCCTTTACTTCTGTTTATTCCACAGTGTGTTTGTGTCATTGTGTGTGTGTGTGTGTGTGTGTGTGTGTGTGTGTGTGTGTGTGTGTGTGTGTGTGTGTCACGTGTGTGTCTGTTACATGCTGGCCACCCAGGTAGAGTCAGGTCGGCTGTAACTCGGCCAGACAGCAGAAATGTGTGACGCTAAAACAGAGTCTAATGAATGTAAATACTGTAAAGCGCTGTTGTTTCCCTCAAACAAAATGCATTAACATCAGGAGAGGGAGCTTTTGAGGAGTAACAAGAACAAGAGCAACAAGATTTAAAACTCAATAAAAGGAGGAAGTTTCAAGAAGAAGTCCAGTTCATGTAAAATGCTCAACTTGACTTTTTCAAAGTTATATATTCATTTTTTTAGGACCGTAACAGAGATGTTTTTTTTTCTCCTAAAATCATGCTTTTTGCGTGTGTGTGAGTGTGTGTGAGCGTGTGTAAGCGTGTGTGTGTGCATGTATGTATTTCTCCCTCTCTCTTTTTTGCATCGTGAACATATAGGTACATTTTTTTAAAGAGTAAAATGAACCTGGAGCGAGAACGTGCACGACCCAGGAGCTATTGGTTTCTTGTTGGTACAAGTTGATAAAGCGTATCCTCCGGTTGTGGGCCTGTGTTACAGCCCTGCACGGCTCCTTAAGTACATCTCTCTCAATAGATGTTATCAGTGAAACGAGGATTGATGGACGCCAGAATGATCCGAGATGCTTTCATAACAACCGATTCTTAACCACCGTGCTTGCCTCTCTTATTGGCTGCTCACGCCACCTTTACGCGCCTAAATCAGGGATTGACAGTCTTTTATCAAGACCTGTATCTCCAAACAGATCTGAACAATGTATGTTATACATATCAACCCCACTGATAATCCCTACTTTTGGTTGTTGACTTTTTTGTATTGCTTTCCATGTTTTTGTTGCTTTTTCAGATGTTTTTGTTGCTTTATTTCTGTTTTTTTTGTCATTTTTTTGGACAGGTTTTTATGTGTTTTTCTGGAGGTGTTTTCTAAGTTTTTGTTGCTTCTTTCTGACTTTTTGTTGCCTTTTTTGAGTTTTTTCCCCAAAGTTTTTTCACACTTTTTCTGACATTTGTTGCTGTTTGATTGCTGTTTTTGATTACTGACCATTTTTTTCCAGATACTTGTTGCTTATTTCAATACATGCGGACATGTCGCAGGACCACCCTAGATAGTTGGAGATCTCAACCCCCCCTCCCCAATGTTGAACCTCAAGTTACACTTTTGTGCTGCCCTGACTACTGTGTTAACGTTCAGACTCTCATCACAGCCCCATATCTGTATCCAGACATCCAGCCAAGACGCTGTCCGACGGTCCACATGGCGGAAACATGAGCTTCCGGTAGGGCTTTGGTTTCTCTCCAGCTATAAATCCACTCTGAGTGCAGAACGATGACGTGAAAATGAACCCAAACCACCAAATATAGAACATCGTGTCACTTTTAAAGTGCATGCAGGGTCAACAATCATCGCAGGGGGTTGTTTAGTATCACAAGAAGCCCCCCTTTTTTTTAAACTTACTGTATATTTGACAGAAAGAACCGAAAAGGTGGAGATCTCAACAGAAACAAACAGAAATCAGAAACATAACTCAAGTACACAAACATGAAGACAATCTCATAATTCTTTCAGTGCAACAATAACATTGGGATTCCCCATAGTTGTTTCCATTGTTTCAGTCTATCTCACCTGTCCGACTGCACATCAGAAATGATGTATCATCATTTATTTATTACCACCTGTTGAAATATAGACTCTAAATGTATGGGTGAATTATCCACCTTTCAACACAGACACGCTTGGAATGAGCATCCCTAACTCTCCAGTGTGCCCACTGGCAAAACTGGCACAAACAACCAGGAACACGCCAGCTCAATTATGTCATCCAAAGGCAATAAAAATGAGACGTTTCATGTGGCAAAAAACAACAAACTGCAGTCGATACAGACAGAGACAAAGGACGAGACTTCAGTCAGAGCCAAAACAAACTGCCAGCCGCTGTCCGGACGAGAGTGCAGACACAGAGGGGGAGGAACGCGGCGGGATCAGTGGAGCAGATGAGATGTGTGTTTAGGTGTAAATCAGTCAGAAATGACCCGCCGGCAAGCCAGCAACAGAAAAGATGGGAAGGGAAGGATTGGCACAAAGCAACGATGAGTAACGAGCAGTTGTCACCAACGTTTTCATGGAATGGTAACAGAACGTATGCTTGGGCTGCATGATTTATTCTTATCAAAATCGCAATATGGACTAGTGCAATACCCAAATCGCCGCAAGGGATCGGCACAATGTTTGTTAAAGGCAAAATATGTGTCAAACCATTCTGAATGAAGTATTGTAGTACTGCAAAGACGTCCCGCCTACACATCGTATCCTATGGACTAAAGAACAAAATTGGTTTGGTACGGGTCAGTTTTGTACAAAATCACAATATAATCACTTCACATTTATATGTATATATATATACACTACCGGTCAAAAGTTTGGGGTCACATAGAAATTCCCATTGCACTCCATTGTAGACAGAATGCCAGCTGAGATCAGTTGCATTGTTTTTTTAACCAGGGCAGTAATCAGATTACATTATGTGCTTACATAATAGTAAAACGGTTCTCCAATGTTTTTCTAGTTTTTTATTTTTAAATGATAGATTAGTACACAGAATGTGCCTTTGGAACATTGGATGAATGGTTGCTGATAATGGGCAATGTAGATATTGCATTAAAGATCAGCCCCCCCACCCAAATTAGCAGGTATTCTGTCTATAATGGAGTGGTATGGAAATGTAGAAGTGACCCCAAACTTTTGACCGGTAGTGTATATATATATTGCTCAATGAAAATGAGAATAATGACATAAAAATGTTGCATGTCTTTCCCCTCTCTCTCCCCTTTCATGTCTGCATCTGTCCTCTCAAAACTAAATGCCCAAAAAATAATCTTTAAAAAACAATAACATTTGAGGAAGATCATGTCTACACTGCCCAAACAGGTGAGCATTAATTGCAGGTCCGGGACGTGAATGGCGAGCCCTTTCCCACATGAACCGAACCCTGAACTTCCCGTCATTCCTCAAATAACTTGTTCAACGCTCCTCTCTCCATTTAACGCCTCAACTCTTGGATTTAGCAAGCCGGTTTGCAACCTGCAACCATTTGTGTGGCGTGTGATGAAACTACGCTTTGTATAGGGTGGTTTATTCACTCTGAACCAGTTGATGGAAACACTTCTAAAAAAATTCACTTTTTTCCCCCCCGACATTTAAATTTCTTTCTTAAAATTCACTTGACAATTAAATGGAAACTTAAAGTCTCATTTGGTCTCGGCAGTCACACTGACACGAAGACAATAAACTACTGGACTACTTTATGCTAAGCAGGGGGAGTTGAAGGTCTGCATGTTAAGATCCTGCAATAATTCTCACTGTGACACATGAAGAGATCATTACGCTGATAAATCACTTCCAAGTGTTGATGGAACTTAACTCGATAGCTGACCACAAAAACAATATTTAGACAGCGTCTGACAAATGATCCATCTCGAGACAAAGACGACTAACAAGACAGTTTTATTGACTGAAGAAAAATTAGACCACAAAGAGTTTTTTTTTTAAAGATTTGAGTTCAACGAGCAAAGCCGAGCCAGCCAGACACACGATGCTAAAGATAATATTTACAGTGCACCATCAGATTGTAATACTGAAGGCTCCATTAGCGTAGCATGACGTTTACATTAGCTGGCTGAGTAAGAACAGAGCTGATAGTAAACAAGGAATTTACTTGTCAAATACTCCAAAACAAGCGGAACCGGAGCTGCAAGAGTCGAAAATATAATATACCATTCTTCCACACCCGGAAGCCCTTAGCCCTTGTGTTATGAATACAATATATTATGAAGTGGAGCGTTTTCTATTTTGAAAATACATTTTCTATTAATCATGCAGTGTTTCCCACACATAGACTAATGTGTGCCGGCCGCTACACAATCAACCCCGGCCGCTACACATTGCGTTTCATTATTCATTTCTTTAACGCTATTTAAAACACAAAGCGCATTCGTTCTGCTGCATTTCCTTGTGTAAGATGTAATGGTATCCAACAGGTACAGATGGAGACAGAGCTGGGATAAAAAGAGGGTGTGACGGAGGGACTGCTGGTGTGAAAATAATCTTCTAAAGAGGTGGAGGGAAAGATGATCTGGTTACACCTGTGTGATTTCTGTTTACCTTGGAGCGACATGTGCAAAAAGGAATCAGGGAAAAGGTACACATATATGTGGAGAACGTATGCATGTGTGTGTGTGTGTGTGTGTGTGTGTGCATGCGTGTTTTGTCTATAGTCACAATAGGACAGCAATTACAGGTCATATATCAGAAATCTGAGATTGAGCTAATGTGCCTCAGAAGAGCTAAGGAATTTACATAGCTATGCCCTTAAAGGTCTACACACACACACACATATACACACACACACATACACACACACACACACACACACACACACACACCTTCACCCGCGTAGTTTAAGGTTTCGTCCGAACAACAAGTGTAAACCGATCGGTGCGTCCCTATGGAACGTCAAAGGATAAATGCCCCCTAACACTGGCGCGTGTGTGTGTGTGTGTGTGTGTGTGTGTGTGTGTGTGTGTGTGTGTGTGTGTGTGTGTGTGTGTGACAGCCTGGTAAAGATCATTTTGGTCCCACAAGGCCAACTTTTTGCTCTTTGAACTGTTAAATACGTGACAGTATATCAGCAATAAAAGACCTCAGACAGAGACATCATGAGGTGTAGAGTACAATAAGCTGTGACATTATCAGATAGGATCGATCAAACACTATCTGACATTTATCATTCGGTTAATATGACTCAATCAATGGTAAAACAACACATACTGTACATGGATGAAATCAACAAGATACAACATGTTAATGAGCTAGGAGCCAGAGCCAGGCTAGCGGTTTCTTCTTGTTTCCAGTCTTTATGCTAAGCTAGCTAATCACCCCTTGGCTTCATGTTTCAGTTAACATACAATTACAAGAGTAGTAATTCTCAGCGAGATAGCAAATAAGCATATGCAAGGCATTTACAAACACAATTTCACTTTCTTCCACTTTAAAACTGAGAAACTGAGACTAAAAAACAGCCAAAACACATGAGCAAGCAATAAAGAAATCCAAATAATGACTAGCACAAAGAGCTAAAAGATCCCCCCCCCCAAAAACAACCTACCTTAAAACAGACAAACCTGATTTTTTAAACCATCAGTAGCTCTGCAAACAAGTGCATCCTCTTTAAAAAGCCACAGAGCCATGGAGCCAGCGTGCACCTCAGGTTGCCTCCACGTATCCCGCCGCCCTGCCTAACAACCACCGCTGCCAACCAGGATCTATTTTTAGCAACGGAAGTTTCACTGACAGAGCCCTTGTGATGTTTTTATTCCCTCGTCGAGGTGGTGTGAATAGAGCGTTAGTGGTCCTGACAGATTTCACTCGAAGTGTGTGTGTGTGTGTGTGTGGATAGACTAATTCATGGTGTGTATTCAGGTTTGTGGAGCAAAATCAAAGTCCAATCAAAGTTTCTTCAGTGTCTCTATTTCAGCGATAACACAGAGCAGTAGTTTAGAAATATAGATATCTGCACAGATGTATGTAGATATTGTGGATTTTTTTTGTTAGTTGGAAAAAGAAGAAGAATTTCCCTTCAGCTGTAGGACCAGATTATCTCTTGACACATTGCACTAGAACAAATTTGAGCCCCACGACACAGAAAGCTGAGTTTGTTCTGAACACTTTGATATCAAACACATGACATCAGGGCATAGGCAAACACCCTTCAAAGACGAATATAAGAAGAACTGCCCTAAAGCCCCAGAGCAGTGGTCCTCACTAGTTGTTTTATGGGACAGAGACAACAGGAGAGCCACTTTAACCCTTGTGTTGTCCTCGGGTCAAATTTGACCCATTTTGAAAAAAAAATCTTTATCAGAAAAGTGTCTTTCAACCAAATTATCAGAAAAAAAAATGCAGATTGTTCCACACAACGCTCTTCACAAGTAAAATAAATGACCAGCCCATTGCTTTCTTTAAATTTGGATGTTTTAATCAATTTTATAGCATTAAAAAAAACTTTTTTTTTAGGAAGGGGAACCCACAAAAACGTCAAAAGGTTTTGAAAAAGAAGACCAAAACGTTGAAAAAAAGGTTTCAATTTTGACCCAGAAAAACAAAAAGACAACACCAGGGTTAGGCGTACATCCGGTCTTCATCTTGTAGCACGTCTGCTTATCACCCTGTCATCCCTGAACATGCAACATGCAACCTGTTCTACATCAGCCCGTTATGTATCTAACCACCAGGAGCACATTCAGGGTTGAAAGCTGGAAAGATCGTCCCAAACTGCTGATTAATGTAATTCGACAGACTAAAGAGCCCCTGTCTTTCCCACATGAACCGAACCCTGAACTTACCGTCATTCCTCAAATAACTCTCTCCATTTAACTTCTCAACTCTTGGATTTAGCAAGCCGGTTTGCAACCTACAACCATTTGTGTGGCGTGTGAAATAAATATATATATATATATATATATATATATATATATATGTATATATGAGAGAGAGAGATTTCTCAATGAAAATGAGAATAATGACATAAAAATGTTGCATGTCTTTCCCCTCTCTCTCCCCTTTCATGTCTGCATCTGTCCTCTCAAAACTAAATGCCCAAAAAATAATCTTTAAAAAACAATAACATTAGAGGAAGATCATGTCTACGCTGCCTAAACAGGTGAGCATTAATTGCAGGTCCGGGACGTGAATGGCGAGCCCTTTCCCACATGAACCGAACCCTGAACTTCCCGTCATTCCTCAAATAACTTGTTCAACGCTCCTCTCTCCATTTAACGCCTCAACTCTTGGATTTAGCAAGCCGGTTTGCAACCTGCAACCATTTGTGTGGCGTGTGATGAAACTACGCTTTGTATAGGGTGGTTTATTCACTCTGAACCAGTTGATGGAAACACTTCTAAAAAAATTCACTTTTTTCCCCCCCGACATTTAAATTTTTTCCTTAAAATTCACTTGACAATTAAATGGAAACATAAAGTCTCATTTGGTCTCGGCAGTCACACTGAGCCGTTATGTATCTAACCACCAGGAGCACATTCAGGGTTGAAAGCTGGAAAGATCGTCCCAAACTGCTGATTAATGTAATTTGACAGACTAAAGAGCCCCTGTTTCTGAGTCACTCTCCATCAGCTGTCTCTGCTTTCTGTGTCGTCTGGGTTTTTGCCCGGGCAAAACACTTCAATAATAGAGTAATCTGCATTTCACTGTGAACTATTATATCAAAACCACAAGGGTCAAATACAGAGCTGTGACTCATCACGGGGCGGGAGTCTATGTCCTGCCAGGAGAAGGAGTGTGCTATGGAGGATAAATTAATAATAAGATTAAAAATAAATAAATAACTCGAATAATATAATGTACCAAACATCATTAATAGTTAATTATTTAATTGATAAAATTAAGCATACTGATTTGTCTGTTTCAACTTTCTTCGTTTTATTTACCTTTTGTAATAATTCCCTTATTTATTTACTTACCCTTTTATTTATTTATTTATTTTTTATCTTTTTTTTAATTAAATTTTTGATTGTTTTTTATACATATATTTTCTAAATATATTTCATTTATGTATTAATTTCTTTTTGTGTTATTTTCCCTCTGCATATTCTCCATATTTATTACCCCCAAACTCATTTATTTCTGTATTATTTCCTTTAAAAAAAAAAAAATCTTAGCAAGTAAATAAATAGGAATATGAATTTAAGTCACATTTGATCAATTAATTAATGCCTACATGTATTGTTAATGTTATTCTAGGTACATTTAATGGCATATTAATTCATTTATCGAGTCATTTATTTCCAACCGACGGGTGTCGGCACAAAAAAGTCTAATAAAGCGATTTTAACAGCCAACAGCAGGGGGCGCTATTACGATCACTTATATGCTACATATTAAAAAAATTAAAAAACTGAGGAAGAAGAGTACAGACAGCAGAGTTATTGTCACATCAGGAAGAGGTGGTACGTGCCAGGAGCAGGAGCCTTTATAATAGGCTGCCTTTATCCCTATTTTAGCAAACTGCATAGTCAGCAATCAACATGGGTGTGCGTCATGATTATGAAAATGATCATGCCATGTAGTGCTGTCAAACTAAACGTGTTTAATCATTTCTGGTTAATCTGAAACATTAAACGCGTCCACTTGGTTGTGGATGAGAGGTGGTAGCGAGCTCCCTTTTGCTGCTAGGATGGAGGTTGTGGTATTGAGTTAAACAGGAAAACATCAGACATGCACTGGTACACATAACAGGAAGGAGGGGCTGAAAAATTCCCAAAATTTAACCAGGTTTAACCAAAAAAATCCATCCAGTTTTCCATCAGAGACCAGTTTGTCCTTGTCTTTCATATTGATAGGGCCTAGTCATTTTCATCATTTCACAGCCTTAATATGAATCACAAGTGTAATATGACATTAGGAAATTATATTATATATACGCTATTCAATGCTAATTCTTTAACACAAAGCAACAAATATTATGCCATCAATAAAAGCTAATAACCTATCTTAAAAATCATTAGTTTTTTCAGGTTGAAGATAGTTAGGGTAGTAACTACCACTCTGTGTAGTGGTGGTGTAGGCCTACAGATATATCTAATCCCCATGTCCAGGTACAGCTAGCCTTCTTTATCTCAGTGTAGTGGTGGTGTAGGCCTACAGATATATCTAATCCCCATGTCCAGGTACAGCTAGCCTACTTTATCTCTGTGTAGTGTTGGTGTAGGCCTACAGATATATCTAATCCCCATGTCCAGGTACAGCTAGCCTACTTTATCTCTGTGTAGTGTTGGTGTAGGCCTACAGATATATCTAATCCCCATGTCCAGGTACAGCTAGCCTACTTTATCTCTGTGTAGTGTTGGTGTAGGCCTACAGATATATCTAATCCCCATGTCCAGGTACAGCTAGCCTACTTTATCTCAGTGTAGTGTTGGTGTAGGCCTACAGATATATCTAATCCCCATGTCCAGGTACAGCTAGCCTACTTTATCTCAGTGTAGTGTTGGTGTAGGCCTACAGAATATATCTAATCCCCATGTCCAGGTACAGCTAGCCTACTTTATCTCAGTGTAGTGTTGGTGTAGGCCTACAGAATATATCTAATCCCCATGTCCAGGTACAGCTAGCCTACTTTATCTCAGTGTAGTGGTGGTGTAGGCCTACAGAATATATCTAATCCCCATGTCCAGGTACAGCTAGCCTACTTTATCTCAGTGTAGTGGTGGTGTAGGCCTACAGAATATATCTAATCCCCATGTCCAGGTACAGCTAGCCTACTTTATCTCAGTGTAGTGGTGGTGTAGGCCTACAGAATAGATCTAATCCCCATGTCCAGGTACAGCTAGCCTACTTTATCTCAGTGTAGTGGTGGTGTAGGCCTACAGAATAGATCTAATCCCCATGTCCAGGTACAGCTAGCCTTCTTTATCTCAGTGTAGTGGTGGTGTAGGCCTACAGAATATATCTAATCCCCATGTCCAGGTACAGCTAGCCTTCTTTATCTCAGTGTAGTGGTGGTGTAGGCCTACAGATATATCTAATCCCCATGTCCAGGTACAGCTAGCCTACTTTATCTCTGACAGTGTTGGTGTAGGCCTACAGAATAGATCTAATCCCCATGTCCAGGTACAGCTAGCCTACTTTATCTCAGTGTAGTGGTGGTGTAGGCCTACAGAATAGATCTAATCCCCATGTCCAGGTAAAGCTAGCCTACTTTATCTCTGAAAGTGTTGGTGTAGGCCTACAGAATAGATCTAATCCCCATGTCCAGGTACAGCTAGCCTACTTTATCTCTGACAGTGATGGCAGTAATACTCTGTACTGCTTTAGAATGACAAGTTTGTGTAGTTTGGGGTTTCTGTGGCCAGTGACATTTCATTTTATTTTCAATGCAGATGTAAAGGCAGTGTACATTTTAGTTTTTATTTGACGGCTGAGGCTTCATTAATAAACACAACCTCAATCATTGTCATCGGCATTGGTTTTGAGATGTTACTTGCTGTGAATACCTTGTCTGATGGGCTATAGTATTGTGGCGTAGTACCACGACATCCTGGCTAGTGTCTGGGGTAGATGGCCGGAGGATGGGCCTATGTGGGAGAAAGTCCAGGGCTGTTTTTTAGCCCCAGTCCGTCCCTGTTCATAGGGGTGAAGAGAGAAACACTGGAGCTTTGAGTTCCCCTTTTTCACCACAGGGGGCGATGTAAGGAAGCAGACAGACAGACATCGTCCCCCCCCCACCCCAAAGTCTGATCACAAACAGAGGGAAAATTCCACTCGCTGACCCCAAACACACACACCAACACACACCAACACACACCTGGGCGAGCCTGAGGTGCTGTAACAAGACCACAGGAATTGTTCAGTCCATTAAATTTCACTTTTACCCCCTGACTAACTAACGGCAGCAGCTTTAGTCTTTTAAATCTCAGTTATTATGGTATTATGACTAACTAACTAACTTGGCTGCAGGGTGCAACAGTCTGTTAAAGTCTGGGCCACATTTAAATAATCTTTGATGCTTGTTTTAACCTGCGTGGAGGACCAGACGGGCAGGGACAGTCAGGATCATAGAGTATGTTGATGATGTTGATGTTTTTTAAAAGTCTTTTATCTTTCCCCCCCTCTGCAGGGAGGTCAGGGTCAGATTCAGAGCAGCATCCTGGCACTACAGACACTACAGCAGCATGGAGGCCCAACAACAACTGCTTTGATTCTGAAGGAAAAACTCATAACACCCGGTTGCTTCTTCCCGGAGCCGGACGCTGATTGGATTGGGTAAGCTAGTTCAGACACAAACACGTCGTTTGCCAAAGCCTAGTCTCGCTTTGCCAGACCTTCCTTCCGCGCTGCGAAGAGGGTCTGGCGAGTCCATCCTCCTCTGGAATGGGAGAAAAAGTGCTCTGGTTTATTGGTATTTCTCTAAACCAATCATAATCGTCTTGGCACCAAGCATGAAACCACTGTAAAACAGCCTCGGGAAGGACCTTGTCTTGGTGGAACATGGTGTTCCTTCAAAAGTTTTTGGCGTGCAACAGAAAACTCAGATTGGACAGACAGTCTAGCTAGCTGAAATTAAATTTAAATTCTCTTGTGATCTCGTAACATTGCGTGAATCCAGCTGCGGTGCGGGTATTTCTCCTTTTATTTCCCCTTGCTTGGTGTAAATAACTTTCTCTATCAGGGAAACATTTGCTGTGTTTTCTGCAGAGTTATCAAGGACAGTTTCTTCTAAATGTTTTACTCAGTTTCTTATCAGCTTCCTGCATCGTAGTCTGGCCTCTTTTGGACTCTGTTTTGCCTAGTTTGTATGCTCTTTTCAAGGCTTTAACATCATCTTTGAATATGATATTTAAAAAAAGACTAAAAAAAGAAACTTTAAGCCATTTCTTGGACTGATTTTGAGCAGCTGAGCGTTTACAAATTTGACCTTCTCTCCCATAAAATCCCCGGTCCAGTGAATCAGAGGATTCACTGGACCACAGTGTCATGTCCTTAAATGGAAAAGACACAGAAGGGCCGGCGGGACACCTTCTGTACACTGACGTTTTATGGACTGGTCCTAAAAAATGCTATAAAACAGATTCAATTTGTTAAAATGGTAGCTCTGAGTGACTGGCTGTCTTACTGCACACTGAGATCTGTCCATAAATGGCAAGAGCTCCTAAAACTCAGGGTAAAGTCTCAGAAGCTGCGGCTGTTGCTTCAATTTGGACAGCGCTCTCAAAAGAACCAAAAGAGAGACCTTGAGATTTTAGCATAACCTACACGGCCAGTTTTTAATGCATGAGTTTGTCTCTCCTTTAGCAGCATTTCTTGATTTTCAGTAATTATCGTAAGTCTCAAAAACACACACGTTAGGCCAGAGAAAAATAAGTTGTAGAGTAGTTGTCCCCTTTAAAACAGTAGCAAGAGGGCAAAGATACAGGCTTCGCATGTAATTTGCAGCTAGGGTGAGTCTAGCAACTCTCCGTTAGCCAATCACATCGTGTATAGAGTTAGTGGGCGGGCTTAAGGACGGCAGAGTTGCGATGGTTTTGCCTGAATTCCCTGCTACTTGAAACCAAAGAAAATGGCTTTGGCCGTGACTCTGGAAGACTTGGAGTTAAGCACTGAAGTCATTCTTAACCCTCATGTTGTCCTCGGGTCAAATTGACCCGTTTTCCTACATCAATGTACTTTTTAACAACCCAAAATAACATGATTGATTCCACACAACGCACAATTGAAGTGTTTTTGAAATAGTATTGAGTAAAAGTTGACATATTCCAGTTTGTGATTATCATCAACATCCATTCCTTTCATTTTAGTCTAAATAATTCATAATTTCTTATTTTCTAACACCAACATTAGGTATAATTTCCTACAAATGAGGTTTATTGACCATAAATTAAAAAAGAATGTAAACTAAAGTTAATAAGTTAGTGTTACGTAGTGTTGAAAACGTCAAAAAAGTGACAGACATTGAAAAACATCGTTGACAAAGAGGGACAAACACGTAAGAAAAAGATCATAAAAAGCATCAACAAAAATGTTGATTTTCAAGACAACACGAGGGTTAAAAAAGGAGGATGTGCTCGGAGTTGAATCTATCAACCAGCGTTGCTCTGGTTGGTTGGAGCGCTGTCCTATTGCGTGAGAGGGAATTCGAAAAACAACCATTTATCCCGCCCCTCAGATTGAGCCCAGCCAATGGTGAGCTTGTCAGGTTAGTCTTTTGTTGCTATAACAACAGCTACAGTCTCCTATAGCTAGAGCGCTATGTGGAGCGGTGCTAATGTTAGATAAAACAAAGCGGGTTCAGGGAGCCCCCGGTCATATTTTAGGACTCTCTGTGCTCCGACTCCATGTTTTCTTGTTGTTATGGAAACGACAGGTCTGGCTACTCCGCTAGTCATTGGTCAGCTGTCAAAAAAGCGCTTGATGTTGGGCGTTTTGTTCAGAAAAGCGGAACTTTTTCAACTTCAAAAAGACGTTCTGGACTGCAAAAAAGAAGTCGGCGATGGCGTTTAAAAAAAGCGCTCAGGACTTTTTTGAAAACACGGTTTACTCCACAAGATTATAATGTAAAACAAGAACATAGCCTTAGGCCTGACTCCAGATCTGTGAAAACTGTTACAAAGGGACAATTACCTGTTGAACTATAGGAAGTTATTTTCAGTTTTGCAAATAAACTTCTGCAAAACTGCAAATGCAAAACATTTTTGTGCCTTAGAAGTTGAAAATGTCATGAAAAAGAACAAGGTATGTGTGGAACTCTCTAGAAAAACATTCAAACAAATGCAAAGATACAAGAACACAAAAACACAGTGTAACCAGGGTCGAAGTATTTCTACATATAAGTAGCCTGCAGGCAGAAAGAAACCTCCCAGCTACGCTACGCTATGCTATGCTATACATACCCTCCCCCCTCGCCCTAGTCCATCAGCTATTCAGCAGCATGGGGAGGTTAAAATATCACCCTGACGCGCCTTCTTTTGTGATCTGATCCACCTCTTTCTCTTCCTCCTAAACACACAAGTCAGGCATGTATTTCTGCATGTGGGAGAGAAGACAGAGAGACAGAAGAGAGGCCAGGGTGGGTAAGAGAACAACAGAGTTACCTACAGGCCATTAGACTTTGATGGGAACCGGTAAAATACAGCCTGAAGCTGTGAATGGGACAGGCAGAAAGGAGTGGGAAGGGCAGGGAGAGAAGAACTCTCGTTCTCAGCTCCAGGACGAGCCAGAAAAAAGAGGGAGAATAACTCTTTGTAGATGGTATGATCAATTATGTCATCTTAGTTCAGACCAGTAGTCCATAAAACACAAAGATCAAATAGATAGAAAAAAAGTTGGCTTGTGTCAGAGAAATACGGAGGCCCAGGGGGACAATATGCTATCTGAGAGAATAGACCAGGGGAAGAAATAAAAAATGAAGTTTCTGCAAGATGATAGGTTATTAATACCATGTTACTTGCTTCTGGGACACAATTAAATGATCTCTTTTCACATTATTTCAAATTCTGTATTGAATCCGCATGTTTAACTTGAAAAAAGACTATCCCAGGTTGGACTATTTCTTTAGAAATGGGTCGTTGTGCGTGTGCATAAGCGCTGTGCGTGTTTCTACTTTCTACTCAACTTGAATTACAGAAAGATTTGTAGCAATAATGTATTTTATTCCTCATCTCCTGTCCAACTTTTTCTTTTATTCCATCTATGTTGGCTACTTATGGGTAGCATGTAATAACAGTGACAGTGACGACAGGAAACAGGAGGGAGAGAGAAGAGCAAAAAAAAAAAGACAGACAAGTTTGCCCTCGGGTCGCTGCTCGAAATGAAATGAAATGACAATCAACCGAGAAAGAAAGTAAGAGAACCTTATACATGATGGACAGTTAGGGACGGGAGGAGGAGTCATAAAGGTGCTACACCTGAGAGACTGTCTCGAGATAAGACACACACACACGACACACACACACACACACACATGCAATTACCAACACACACACACGCACACACATGCACACACATACACACACACACACACACACACATGCAATTACCAACACACACACGCACGCACGCACACACACACACACACACACACACACACATGCAATTACCAACACACACACACACACACACATGCAATTACCAACACACACACACACACACACACACGCACATGCACACACGCAGACACAGACACACACACAGACACACACCCAAGCATGCAGACACACACACACAGGCACAGACACACACACACACACACATGCAGGTACCGATGCACACACACATGCACACACACAAACATACACGTGCACAATTACAAACACAAACCTACACACACACACACACACACACACACACACAAACAGATACACAGACACACAAACGCACACATATATAATCACGCGCGTGCGCACACACAACCACACACACACACACTGCCAAACACACACACACACACACACACACACACACACACACACACACACACAACTAATGAGAGAGAAGCGTAACTAAATGACTTTCTGTAGTGTTTGGGGGGGGGGGGGGCCTCAGGCGATGTATGTGCATGTCAGAGTGAGTCACCCTGTGTGAAGAAGCAGCTCTAAAGACGAGTCTCTACGGAAACGGTGGATGTGGTTAACAATGATGGATGTAAAGCACTGTAGGTGACATCGTTTAAGGTGATTTAAAGAGCCGGTGCAGCTCCTTCCTGTGGATTCACTTTAAGGTGGTGAGACCCGCGATGGGAGAGGAAGCCACGGATTAAAAAGCTAGCACAAAGAAAAGGAGAGCTTAGCCAAACACTGCTATTCATTTATTTTTTACCTGAACATCTGTCATCTCGGGTTTACAGCTCAGTGAATCAAGCAAGTCGCGGGTTATGGGTTTGACTACTAGGCCCATAAACACGGCTAATGGAATCACTCAGGATACTGAACGCTCCTTTAACTCAGATGATTTAAGCACACTTCTCCTTCCTGTGGCTTATTTTACCGAGCGACAATCTTATTTTTTTTTTTTAGGGTGTCTTATTTTGACACAAAACTGCTTTGTGCACATCGTCTTGGAAGGAAACATATCTTCACCTGTTTTAAGGGTCGTATTTCGAAGCAAAACTCTTCTTTATTTCTAAATAAAACTTTGTTTTTGCGTCTCCTATTTTGAAAATCTCAAACAGCAATCCTAGTTCATGACAAAAAACTGCTCTGCATCCATTAAGTTTGAAGGATTCTGTTCTTCGTGTATCTTCAGAACAAAAACTGTTTGTTGCATATGTTGTCGTTTGTTTTGTTGTGTCTGCTTTTGAACGTAACCTTTTTCTTCGCACATAAAATTTTGGAATTTGCTTTAACTTTGTTTAAGGTGCCCCGCCACACAAAAGCGTTTTTACTTGCTTTTTTAAATTTTTTTAAAATATGTTAGGTCCATATGTGTGTGTGTGTGTTACGTCGTGAATGTGACAATGAACTGCTGCCTCCTCTGTCAGCTCTTTCATGGTTTTTGTTGATTATTCTATGATGTCTAAGGATCTTTGTTGTCGACTTTTTGGAGCTTTATGAGAGGCCCCATCTGAAATGAGACAATGTAACAATGCAGTCAAAATATTAGACTTTTTTAGACTCCTAAATAAAAACATGTCCATAAACTGTACATGTCTGGCTCTTGATGTGATTCTCATGTTTTTCAAGTTGAGTTTAACACGCCTATTCTAGATGAAACAAAGTCAAGAATCACTTTGCATCAAATACCTTTTAATCCAAGCAATGCAACAAAAAAAAAAGAGACATGTATGCAAACCACAGTGTGCATGCGTGTTTTAGCACGCTACAGCTGAGCTGGAGTAAACCCAGCAGCCTCCGACACAGACGGGAGGGAAATGTTTCTAGTACCTGGAGGCGAGACTGTGTTGACATCCTTATATTATTTAAAAAAAAAAAACATCAATCTGGATACCACGACAACGGCTCGCCCGCAGTCATGTTCACAATAAAAAGGAATCACAGCAGCGTTTTGGACTTGGGGGCTGATTTAGTTTTTCATCTGGAAAAGGTTAGAAGGTTTGGCATGTTGATGCAAAGTGAGAGTTTGAAATACGTCCTCGTCCAGGCAGACGAAGTGCTCGCACGCGACGTGAACATGAAGAAGATACAACAACGCTGAGGTTAGATTGGTGAATGGAGCGCGTTCACGGAAGGCTTGCATCACGTGGACGTGCCGAGAGTTTTGTTGTCATTACTTAGAAATCCTCATTGGATTAGATTAGATAATACTTTATTCAATTCCCTTGTTACAGCAGCAGCGGTTTCCTACAGTAAAAGCAAAAAAACAAAAAGAAACAAGATAACACACAAACTAACAGGTAAACAACCGACAATGAGCAGAAGGTTAGACTGAATGTAAAGTGGCGTCAAATAAAAGGTATTGGAAAGTGTGGTTGCCAAAACAATATTGCAGTGTAAGTAAGTAAGTGACTTTAAAATCAAATTGAATATGTAATGAAATAATAATGCAAAAGTAGGTAACCATAATATAAATGATATAGACCTGTGAGCATAAATAATATTGAAAAAGTAAGTAATTGTAATGGAAAAATATAAATACAGATAATAAAGATATACAGAGAGTGTGTGTGTGTGTTTAAATTCCGTGCTGTTGTAGTTTTTTCTTTATCTTGTCCAGATATAATTTCACTGTGTTACGACTACCAATGAGAACAACCTGCAGCGTGTATTGCAGCCAATCAGCTTTCGTGTTATTGGCAAGTCTCTTTCAGATTGTACCAAAGATAATAAAACCGATTTTATTCTTATCCTATGGGGAAGTACAAGTTTAGCGATACTTGGCTTAAAAAAAGTTGATATTATGTTAAAGGTCTTAAATTTAATTCATAATCATCTTTAAAAAGGCTTCTGACTGGCTAGTAGTCCTTACCTAGCTACTGAGCATGTGCGACTCCCAACAAAGATGGAACAGTAGTGAGATGTCTCACTCTGTAGCTAAAACAGGGAGCTCAACACACAGGGTGACAAGAGGAGCTGCAGCAATGTGCAGTACAACAAATACATGATGTTTTTTGAAAATTAAACCTGCAGAAACTCAGAAGAAATACCCACTAATGCGGACGTACAGGTGAAGAAAAGCCCACTGACTTACAGTATTTAGTGACCTAATAAATAAATGTGATTGATTTCTAGCTGTCAGGCCTTCCTTTAAACGACCAGGATTTACCATTGTCCCCTTTTGGTATCTAGGTGCATTGCATCCAAGTATTTCTTTCACACATGTGAAATTGAAGAGTCGCCTCTCTCATGAGAGCACGGAGCAAGAGGAGGCCATGTATCGTGCTAAACATCCCGCCACATGCCGCATCTCAGTCTGTGGTATCCATGTGAGGAGCACAGGAATCTGCCTAGGGATACTTTGGGTTATTTGGCAAAAGTCAGTGCTCTTGGAGACCGAATGAGCTCCTTATACATGTGATGTGTGGAGTCAAATCAAGGCTGAATCACCGGATCCATAAACAATGTAAATGCTTCATGCAGAGCTCGATATGCAAACTAGACCCAGCTTAATGTGTTACAACATTGTACACACATTACAAGTTTCCTGGAGCTGTAATTACATGTTGTTAACAGATGAATGTTGTTGTTATTATTATAATTACACAGATTGGGTTTTAAGATTGGGATTAATGTGGCTTTGATGATGAAAGATAAGATGAAGCAAAAGCAAACACAAATATCACATAAGTAGCAATTGTCAGTTTAGGGGTCACAGTTCTGAGTGTTTTTTACTGTTTTTATGTAAGTTTTTTTTTTACTTGATTAATCAAGTTTTGTGTTTCAGTACGATTACTTAGATCAACACAAATGATCAATTTGCCAAATTTAATGTGCTGGTCTTGTTGTCGTTACACATAAGACTCCATCGTTTAACAATGGCATTCAGGTTTTGGAGAATCGTAATTCCCGTATTAAGTCTTTTTACAGTCGGACTGCTACTTTTAGACAAATAATCTGAATATAGGCCGAATGATAGAAATATCTTCTGCACAGCTGGCAAGCAAAATTCATGAATCTAGTAACAGAAAAGTGGCAACAAGCATGGATGCCATTCCTACATAAAGCTATGAAAAGTAAAGCTATGTAATTCATATGTGTTCAATAATAGAATATATAGCTGTATGCACCACATTGAGTGCTGCTGTATAAGAATGCTGTGTACAGTGATGACAAGCTTAAAAAGACAAAATCAATCACATGGATCACAGGCCTAAACGATTCCTCTCCAGATGTTTCCTCCTGTGAGGAGGTTAAAGGTGAGAAAGAGGGAAGAGGCTCCGCCTCCACCACCACCCCCAGTAAAGACGGAGACAAATGGATGATGGGACCCAGGAAGTGGAGGACAGCTCCGAAACCAGGTGTGTTATCCTGTCAGGTCCAGCACTGTGTTTAAAATGACTGATTGGTTGAACTGCGAGCGCTCAGACATATTTGTCTTTCTGCTGTTTCATCCAGCATTGTGTCTCGCTCACAGCCCAGCATTAGCATGTCTGGACACTAACAGCCAAATATTAGACCATAAAAACTGGAATAAAACAAGAAAGAAAGGTGTCTCACTGTGAAATATGACTTTGGAAACCCCATGAAAATGTACAGCTGTCAAGTTAAAATATGATTAACAGCCTGTGTTACAATGTCTAATATATAGATCCGTGTACATAGAGAAGCAGCCATTCATGCCCTCAAACTCAACGCGGTGTCATCACTTCACCTGCTGCCAAGTGTGTGTGTGTGTGTGTGTGTGTGTGTGTGTGTGTGTGATGAGAGACAAACATTCCTCTGGCTTGCATGTCTTTTCTGTCTGCTCAACCGTTACATGACAGGACAAGAGACGTACATAGCTGTCCCTCACCACTGCACGAGTTTATCGAAGGAGTGTGCCCAGTCCCCTTAGTGTGTGTGTGTGTGTGTGTGTGTGTGTGTGTGTGTGTGTGTGTGTGTGTGTGTGTGTGTGTGTCAGCCAGCAGGGTTGACCCGAACCCACAGCTGCTTCTCCTGACCCGCTTTCCCTTTAAAAGAAACTAGATGCTTACTTTCTTTCCCTTCCTTTCCTCACTCCATCAATCTCTTGCTTTCTTTACGTCTCTAACATCCTTCCCGGGTTTGAACTGGCCTTGAAATACCTTCAGTTACGGCCCTGAAACAGTTTTGAAACAGAAAAGCTGTTCTAAAAAGTACTTCAATTTGTTTTTCCTCTTTGAATCTTGCACCAACCCATTGCCATTTTAAAGTACTAAACACCAGCTCGTTGTAATGGAAAGGACTTGGACTTCAAAGTCTCTTTGTCCACCCGCTTTCTACGTTTTAGACTCAAGACTCAGATTCAAGATTCCTCATTGTCATTATCGCAAGGACAATGAAACCACACCTGCGTCAGCCTCAGATGGTGCATAGTATTAAGCGCTTCACACATAGTTACGAAGAATAAAACAAGGGACAAAGGAGAGAAGAGATAATAAATACAAGCGATAAAATATACAGGTGTGGGTTTGTGTGTACGTATGTATACATATGGCAGTGTGTATGTGCAGTTTTCTCTTTTAGGGTATTCAAAGTTTCAGGTGGTCTGGTTTATTGTGTTGCATTTATTTTGAAATATTGTACATGTGGCATCAGTATTTCAGCTATTGATTTCATTGCTCTTGGCTCAGGGAATGTTCTTTTGTTGTGAAAATTCTTGAAAATAAAAAGTTCCAAAAAATATATATATATATATACAGAATCTAAGCAAAAATATTAGCAAGATGTCAGAGGTATGAGAAGAGGTAGATGATGTAGCAAAAGTCTGAACGCAAACAATATTAACACTACTGTCATACGTCTGCAAAAGATCAAATTCAGTATTGACGTTATTTACCAAGTAACTGATCAATCATTTTACCCATTAAAGGGGCGCTATGCAGTTCTGGCCATTTCTTCGCTGTTTTCTCACTTTTTGCTCGCAGGTTTCTCTATAGAGCCCCCCCCCCTACAGCTTGGGAATAGATATTTGGCAGCTCCTATGTTTAGCTTTCTGCTTCTTTTTCGGCTACAGCCATGACGATAGTGTGAAAAACTCCATCGCTACCTTGTTAGCCGGTTCCTGAATGGGCGTATGCGTGCAGTGCCGTGAAGCTAGACGAGCAGCATTCAACCCAAAAACAGTCATATGACCATTCCAATGACTCCGAAGCTGTTCAGTTAAGGTCCATTAAGCTAAAATAAAACTGTACAGTTCCCCTTTAAAATGTTAGGAATAACCACGAATGAACATCACAAATTCCAACGCAATGTCTTCAAACAGCTAATTTGGTTAAAAAACAGCCAGAAAATTCCAAAAGAATTTAAACAACAATAACTTGAAATGAAATCATCTTTTGAGAGCTCTGAGAAGCATTGAGAATTAAATGTAGACAGTAGATACCGAATATTACTTTAAAGAAATAAAAAAAACACTTGAAAACATTCCAAATTGTGAAACAGTCCATCACACCTTGAACTAACTTTGAGTCCTAATAAATTGTTTCAAAAACTGAAATGTGATTAAAAAACCAACTCTGGCTGTTACCTTTCATCCCTTCCTCTAAATCCCTGACCCTGAAACAAAAGCCGGACCTCCGCAGGGAGGGAGGGCGGCGGCACGGGAGGAATGGAAGCAGGTAGAAGTGTGTTTCCATTGGAGTGGATCAAGAGGGCCGCGGAGGGCAGGAATGCCATGTCGTCGGCTGCGGGGGGGTCAGGATCACTGGGCTTATTGGTCTTCTGAGAACTCATATAGGAACCCAACATATCCAAATCTGGGAATTTGAGGAATTCAAAGGAACAGTGGAGGACGATCAGTAATTTCACCCATCTGGAGAAAGGCTTGGGAGATCTGAGAATCGCAGAATTCCTGGGATGCTGCTGCTGTTTGATGAGTCATTCGTGGAAGTGAGGCAATTCAGTCGGTGGCTAGAAAATATTGAATTTGGTACCCAGCACTACAAACAGGTGTGCATAAGTCTTCTTACGATATACAAATTGTGTATGAGAATGCATGGAGCCCTGCAGTGTCCATAAACACATGGCAACATTTGACCTATTCACCAACCAAGACTCTACATTTCTTTGGAATTTACCAGGAGGAGCGAACAACAACAACAACAACAACAACAACAACAACAACTCAGGTATGGCCGAGAGACGGTTGGGTCATATCCTGTCTGGATGTTCACCTGGACATTTCTTTATGCAGGTGCATCTGTGTGTGTGTCTTTGCCCTGTACCTATAAAAATAGGAATTTCAGATGCATGCAGTAAATTTCCTGTCTGTGCACACTGTAGCTGTTTCAGACGCCGTGCTATCAAAGTGGGAATGTAATGCATTAGTCTCGCATTGCCAGCGTTGCGCTGGTTTATTGGCATTTCTTTCAAACCAATCACAATGGTCTCGGGGCGGTTCATTGAATCAGAGCCCTGTCTGAATATGCTGGTGACACAGACGCATGCACGCACAGTTAGCGGCAATATTTTGATGCTATTTGCAAGCTAATGTAGCATGTAGCGATCCCCACGGGTTCTGCTTGTATTTCCTTGTTTCCACGCACGCTTTGCTAGAGCACTGGTCAGGCAAATGTGTCGTCACATTACACAAAGGACTACAACAAACGCACATTAATAATCACCATTTCACACAATCACACATCGGATCTGCAAGGACAAGGAATGGAAGCCCATTTCTGTGATTTCTGTCATTTATGATGATGAAAAAAAAGGGATTTTGGACTAACCCCTGTAAATTAACACTTAGTCTAATACACACCCTTTCATTCCCCTTCACTTTCTTTGATGTGAAATTCCTCCACCGTCTCGTTTCCCCCCCGTCCGTCCCCCGTCCCCCCAACTTGTTCCTCACTTTAATTTTGACCCTTTCATTCTCCTGTCATGAGCGCTCTGCCCCGGTGCCCTCCGAATGAGCCTCGACACACACATGTGAAGAAAGAAAGAAAGACAGACAGAGACAGACAGAATAGCGAGACAAAAAGACAGCAGGAGGAAGGGGGGAGGGGGGGGTGTTTAGGGTGAAAGCGGGAGGGCAGCCGATCAGGATCGCCCTGGTAATTTACGGCTTTTCATAGTGATGCAAAAGAGTCACTAAATTGAGTTGATGTGAGGCTTTTGACTCACTCGCCCATGAACACATGAACACATGAACACACACACACACACACACACACAAATTTGCAGCCTTTTTGAAGACTAATAAAAGTAACTCAGCCCACTAATGTCCGCTGTGTGTGTGTGTGTATGTGTGTGTGTTTGAGTGTGTGTGTTCGTGCGCGTGTCAGTCTATGACCTTTGCGGATAAAGACACCGAACAGTCCTTGACACAAACACTGACATGTTTACGACTGTCTCTTTATATCTTCTTTTGTCTCTGCGCTCACAATAACTCCCTCTCTTTCTGCACTGACTCTTCCTTCGTTTCAGTCGATTTTCCTTCTCCACTGTTTTTGTTTTTCCACTCATTCATTTCTGCTCCGATCGAGTCCACAGCACGGCGATGAGCCTTTTAAATATAAGTGTTTTCTGTGTATGTGTGAAGCAGAGAGAGAGAGAGAGAGAGAGAGAACGACCACAAAGCAGGGTCAGCCGAGGGTGACCTTTGACCCCAGTGGGCAGCTGTGCTACGGACACTTCTCCATCCTCTAGTGAAAGACATGTTAACACACAGACATACAGTATCTCTTAGCATCTCTTCTAACACGTATTGTGTGTGTGTGTGTTAATTTTTGACTTTATTTAGGCACTGTTTTTGCTTCTTGTTTTAACATTTGGCTTCTTTTGTTAAATTGAACAGATTTTGCAGATTCTTCTTTTAATTTGTCAAAGTAAAGTATCGAAAAGAGTGCATACAGGAGATATGTTACAGAGAGATAAAAGGCCTTCCAACAACAGTGTGTGTGTGCGTGTGTGTGCGTGTGTGTATGTGTGTGTGTGTGTGTAGGGGCGTCAGACTTGGGGTGGAAAGGGGACTGAGTACCCAGGGCCCTCGTGTGAGGAGGGCCCCAAAAGATGCTAGAATGAATAGCTGTAGGTATGGGGAGGGGCCCATAGAGAATGCCTTTCTACAGGGCCAAGAATTGTGTGTGTGTGTGTGTGTGTGTGTGTGTGTGTGTGTGTGTGTGTGTGTGTGTGTGTGGAGCACCTTTAAGTGATGTTGCACTATAAACAAACTGAAATTAAAGTTAAAGGCGGATCAATAACAAGTCAAATTTCAAGTGTTAGACACGATTTCCAGTCAACAGACAGACAGACGAACTATACCAACATATAGATTTTATATTTTCATATTTGTTATCAAATATAGAACGCAACACACAAACTGCAGGTTTCTGCAGGTTTCACCAATTCAAATTACAGACTTTTCAAGAGCATTTCATGACCATTATAAATTAAATTTAAGACCTATATCACAACATCAGAAAAAAAACTTAAAAGGAAATGCAGTCACAAAATGTATAAGAAACAGTCGGCATCAACAACGTTGTTAGGAACTGGCTTTAACCAAGAGGTGGCATTATAGGGATGAAGAAAGATGAGGATCTGTTAAATATGATTTAGGACCTAGAACACAACACTTTGTAGACCGTTTTAGACTTTTTAACTGAAAATGAACACTTTTTGACACTTTTTTGACTCTTTAGAGATATTTTTATCACTTTTTGATGCTTTTTTTTTCAACATTTCCTTCATTTTTGTAACACTACCATCAGTAAACTGTACTCATCACTCACACACAGTATATCACCACTAGTTTTACACTATTTTCTTTTTCAAATTCATGGTCAAGAAACCTCATTTATATGAAATTATATCATTTTTTGGGGGGGGACTAAAACACCCAAGCGTTATATGGAACCATCCATGTAATATTTGGATCATTTTGATGAAAGAATCCCAAATTTCTGATGTAAAAACTAACCCTAAAAACGGGTCAAATTTGACCCGAGGACAACAGGAGGGATAAAACCATGCTGAAACCCGGGTGTCGAAGCAGCTGGGACTCAGCTCCTCACAGAGGAGCAGAAAACCCCGTTAAACCTCCTCTGACCGCGACAGCAGGCCTTTTGAATGGTAATGCTATTCTCTCCTTAGCTACGGTAAAAACACCACAACACAATGCACTGCTCATCTTCTCCACCACAGTCCACTCTACAGGGGGTCACCACACACACACACATACACACACACACAAAAGGACGGGTGGGTTTCTAGCTTCAGGAGCTGCATGTCGACACTAACCAAGTGAGATGGATTGTAACCTGTTGCAGATTTTTATTGGACCAGAGGCCACACACACACACACACACACACACACACACACACACACACACACACAGACGATGGTGGTGCCCTTTGAGGTTTTAAACAGAACAGTCCCCAGACACCACTTTGCTCCATGTGAGGGGCTTAAGGGGCCCCTGGGGAACAGTTCAGACCTGGTGACTTTGTAGGTCAGAGACCTGCAGGCTGGCTGGAGAGGGAGCACACTACTCTTAACACTTCTTTTCCAAAGAGGACACTAAACACCAAAAAACGGGGGGAAACTACAGTATATAAACTGAATAGGAGAATAAGATCAGGATAGAACAGGAATGTGAAAACATGGTCAACATGAATCTTCTCGTTTTCAGTTGGAAAAGTACAAACTGCAAGATTGAGACAAAAGACAGCAAGAGAAGAGGACAACAATATTTTGGCCTGTTGGTTATTTTATTAAAAGGTGGCCAGTAGTACGTGAGAAGGAGAAAGAGCCCAATATGTTGCATTAGCCTAGCAAGCTAATGGTCAGTAACATATCAATGTTACTAGATGTAGTTTCAGGGTCTCGGTTTGGGTCTCTACACACTACTGGTCAGGGTCAGTCGGGTCGGGTCTATGTTAAGGTTGGATTTCTGCAGGACTGTAGTATTAGATAGCATTATTTTAGCTAGGTGTAGCTCATAAAATCCCAGAAGCGTGCGTGAAGCAGCTTTCCGCTCGACTAAAGATACACGTGTGTGTGGGGAAGTGAAAAACAACGAGACTATCCAGTCAGCTTTCAGCGGCGCGTCTGTTGTTTTGTTTCCGCTCTTGCTAGATCCGGTGTGGTGTTGTAGTTTTTCTAACGTTAGTAGTTGTTGCCACAGCAAGTGAAAAAAAACTACAAAGAACTACAAAGTTTGCTAGACTAAAAAGAATGTTAATCTCGCGAAAAAAAAAAAAAATTGACGTCGTTAAAATGGGTTTGCATGAACGCCGTTGATAACGCATTTAACTGACAGCACTAGCCATAACTAATCGCTAATGTTTGGGCGTGAGATTAGCTTAGCATCGCTAGCATTCGCCATCAGACACTCGAGAAGAGCACACGTGTCTTGGTGGTATTTGTGGTAGAGAAGAAGAGATGTTGCAGGATTACACAGTGCAAGACAGATGATGGACAGCAGACAACACACACGCAGCATGCTGCACGCCCCAATCACCACGTGAGGTGCAAGGAGTCATCGGGGGAGGGCGGAGAAACTGGACACACACACAACTCCTTCACCGCTAACGGAGCGAGCTGGAAAACTGTTCCCGAGCCCCGTGGGGAGGAGGAGCCACAACATCATGGCCACCAACAGAACTCAGCAAAGATGGTTCTTGCTCGGGCTTTAACTTCTAGATTCAGCAGCGTCGCCACAACGGACTGAATGCTTCGCATGCATCTTTCTCCGCCGCCGTTACTGAACTACAACTCAAACTAGCGCACAATGTCAACGTCATCGTTCTCAGCCACTCCCTCTGCTCACTGAGGGAGAAAACCCTTCAATATACCACAAACCCAGATGCAGTACTGAAGGAGATTGAAAATTAAGAAGAAGTACGTAGGAGGGCGGAGCCATGCTAGTGGTATGGATGTCGTTACCAAACCGCAACGCAGCAGAGACGCGCCCGGTGGAGAATGGGGGTAAAGGTTGATACTAGTGTAGTGGATTAGAGTGCGGATCGGGCCGGATTTTTCTGTCCGAGCCCGGCCCGCGTCCGACAGAGCAGTAACCGAACCCGACCCGAGCCCGACAGGCATTAAGATATTTCTGTCCGAGCCCGACCAGTTAAAATCGCATTTGTTTCTCATACTAATGACACATGTACGTTTGTTTGTGTGGAAAGCCGCTTTTATTAAGCAGTTGTAGGAAGGCATTGGGAAATGTCAACAGATGAGCGCATCAATGCACAGCTGACTTTCCTTCGTCTTCAATAGTTTTAAAATCTCCTGCGGCCAACTTCTTTTTAACATCTTCCATCGTTGCGCTGCCACATGTAGCTTAATACGTCTTTCGTTGTCACAGCTAGTTTAACACATGTCCGCACACAGGAAGACGGATGTTAGGGTAATATTTGACATTTATTTTAATCCAAAAACGAACATTTGCATCAGGTGAAACAGGCCCATTGGTTACCTACATAATAAGCTGTTTTAAATTCAAAATGTTCAATGCCTTATCGCGCTGATGTGACCGAGCCCGACCCGAACCCGAGCATCCTTTCTAAAAATCTGTTCGAACCCGGGCCGGCCCGTCGGGTACCGTCGGGTCCCGTCGGGCTCGGGTCGGGTATCCATCCTCTATAGTGGATATACAGTTTCAACGCAATTCATTAAGAGGCAGAGGAGTTTGCGCTCGCTACAGACACCAGGCCAGGAAAAAATAAGATTTCCATTATCCATTTTTCCATTTTCAATTTCTTGACACTAATTTCATTTCTAGCTTCCAGTCATTCATTAAGCTGAGCTCTTTTCTAGCCCAAATCTTCAGTTAAGCAAAGTGAGATCAACTTGCAGCCTAATATTGGCTTTGCTTCTGACAGCCATAACGTTAGCTTAACAGATCAGTAGCGAGGCTGCTTTAGCATTAGCTGCACAGGTTGGGTTACAGGTAGCTCCACTTCCAAATTGAGTCGCTGCGTGAATGGTGGTATTGTAGATGCAAAGTAGACTGGGCCATTGTGAGGGCCTTGGTGAATCAGACAGAAAAGAGTTCATTTGACCCTTTCTTCACAAAGCGTGATACCTATAACCCAGGAGGTGTCAGGTTGCTGTAAATCTTTTTTCTAATCTGGACTCCCCTTAAAGAGCGTTGTGAGAACCATACTCCAATATGATTTTCATACAGTAGGCTCTTAAATGGGTCCCTGGCTCACATTCCTTTTTTCAAAGTTTGCACCCTTACTCTTCAACAACTAAAAAGACTTGTAAGTGTATTATGTGTTGTTATATCCACACCTTACACTGCTGCCATCTGGCCGCTTTGGCAGGAGTTTTGTCGCTTCTGCCATAGCACTGCTGAACAAACTCATTGGCTTTGTATCTGGTGTCTCTGTTGTAAATGTGGTTGTTTCTGTGTATCTATATACTAGTGATAGACCGATTTTATCGGCCGGCTGAGATACCGGGCCGATATTTGCGTTTTCATCAGCCAAAACAAATAATAAACAATTAATACCTACAGAATCTATCTTGTAGAGCAGTGCAGTACACTACTGCAGTGTAATGTCTGCGTTTTTGGGATCTGCAAATGCTAATGCTTAGAATAACCTAAGAGCACAGCTCACACACACGGATGAAATAAATTGGTACTTTGAGTGATTTACAAGCAAAGGTGTGCGTCTGAGAGTGTGAATGCGTGTGTACATTGATGCTGCTGTTGCGAGGACACCCAGGAAGACAGAGGACAACTGCCAGATGCTGTGTGTGTGCGTGTGTGTGAGGACTGAAATTAGCAATATATCACTTCTCAAAGGGATGCATCACTCCAAATCCTACAACATGTTTCTATATCGTCAAAATTCCCAGAAACATTTGTCTTGCCTAAACATGTGCAACCCGATCTGTACACAAACACACATACACAAACAGACCTTTAAACTGATCTAATCCTTCATTTTACAACACATTTCACCCTGAATATATGTCTGCCAGATAGCACTTGGTTTGTCCTGAAATGTAAACACAAATCACCAACATCTGTCAGCTGAAGAGTTACGATCCCCAGTGGAGAAATTACAATGTACACTCTGTTTTTGTTAGAAATCACTACACACAGGCCTGAAATACACACACACATGCTCAGGACCTGTTCATGCACAAATGGAGAGATGTCAGAGTGAGTGGGCTGCCAGCTGGACCAGAGGTTTGAGCGGTTGGGGGTGTACCAGCCCTGCTCAAGAGCACCTGGCAGTGCCCAGGAGGCGAGCTGGCAACTCTCCAGCTACCAATACACACTCCATTCGAGGACTTGAACCAGCGACCCTCCAGTTCCCAACCCAACTCCCTACGGACTGAGCTACTGCCACCCAAGTTGCACGCTCCGCAGCGATTTCTCTGCAGCATGTTTGAAAGACAGGCCGTCAGCAGTCGCATACTGATGGCTCGCTCTAGCGTGATAAATCCACAGATCAAACTCTTGAAGGCTGAATTTAAATCCCAGGGCCTAAGTGATAATATTCAGACATGATGATTAAATCATTACCAGATGCCTTCAGCAAAATAGGCAATAAATCAGTTGGATGTTTTGAGTTTCTGCCAAGCAAACGTATTCCTCCCTACTGGCTTTATTTAAATAAATAGATTAAATAAAAATAAGTCAGGTTTATACTTTCTGGCTTATATTTATACTTTTCACAAAGCAGTCTCAGTCCAAAACTCAAGTGAAAATGCCAAACTAGAGATTTATTCTTTTTACACAACATACTGCTCATCATTAGAAACACACACACACACACACACACACACACACACACACACACAACTGTTTTCTCACAGCGTTTCTCAACAGTGTGTGAGAAGTGCCACCCACACTAGATGCATCCAAAACAGATTGTGGGTGACTTGTATGAATCAGTCACCTAAACACTGCAGCGAAACAAACCCCATTTATCTCCCAAAATACAAGCCATCTGTGACAGATAGCTGAACTTAACCTTTTTACAGCGTGTCGCAACGGAAGACTTGGCAAAAAAGTGAGATATGCTGATGGTGAAATATGTCTTTACAGAAGGAAAACACCGGCCCATATGCTGTCTTAGAGAGACAAACACAGTATTGCACAATGATTGATGGCTTTCTGTTTTTCTGGGCTGGTTTGGAAAAAACTAATTTTATGCGTATGATGGGAAAATTTCACTATTTTCTAACACCAGTGCAGCGGCCGTGTGGAGCGCTGAAGTTGAAATACTGTATTTATCAGCTTGTGGAACGACATTTCATTTGTATGTACAGTTGAATGACAATAAAAGCTATCCATGTATCTATGTACTGTATCTAAAAACAATTGACAATCTGTCAATTAATGATGATATGAGAATAACCAGTATGTGTAGCACTGTATTTAAGTGTATAGAGCCCTTTTCGGTTGCATATGTAGTCTAAAATGGCATTTTTATGTTATATTCTCAGTGCCACTATACTGTAAAACTAGTGCAACGATGCAAAACCCAAACACGAGGACGCAGACGTCTGAAAAAGTCGGGCGTGACGAAATACAGCTGCCAAACGCTAGATGGGCAAAATACAAATTCCCTAAAACCAAAGCAGACTATCAATTAATTTGTATTTGTCTTCACGAAATCCTACAAGGGACAATTCCAGTGAAATCCAATCAAACAAAGTGATGGCATGCAAATGAGTGCTTGATTTCTAAAATCTAATAAATAAATACATCTAAAAACCTACAGTGAATTTAGGGGGTTCATCAGGGGAATCATCACCCACCCATGTGTGCATTGAAAAGCACACATGGGTGGGTGATAATGCAGCAGCACGTTTCGACCTGCTCGACTTTTTCTCGAATCACACATTTTACCCAACGAGGCTCTTTTGCATGCTCCATATGTTCAAAGAGATCAGGAAGATAGAGAGACGTGGATGTTAATCTCCATGTGGTGTTGTAGGGCTTGTAAAAACCTGCAGTTAACAGTACTTGGGGCCGTGCTGACTGAGATGTATTGACAAGTAAATACCGCCGCATGTCAAAGTGGGGTAAGCAGCTACAGAATGTACAGAAATTCCTGTCTAGGCTGGTCATTATGTATCTGGAGGCTAATCCTCTGCAAAACAGAGCTTATCATCACAAATCAGCGGATTCTAGGAATGAAGAGGACGAGGGAGAGGAAACAAGGAGAGAAGGCATAAGGGGGAAAAGGAGCGAGGACGAATGTAAAGGATAGGGTTCAACACTTGGCTTTCCTCTGTAAGGATTCATTCTGGTTTATTACAACTTTAGGTTATTTTTTTAGCCGTTATTCTTTGCTAAAAGGAGTTCAGACAGGGAAGGAAACCCAAACAGTCAGATGCTTTTTCAGGGTTTTAAATAAACTTTTTCAGGAGAGAACATAAAGTTAAGGGGTTGAATTGTTTGCCAAAGTGTCCGTTGTAAACATTCATCAGGGTTTACAGACCGACCTACCGTAGCGGTGTGCACGTACAGTTTACATGTGCAACAAGTGATTATTGCAGTAAAAGACATTTCCTCTTCAAATGAAGTTGTTTCAGAAAAGTGTCAGCGAAGTCTCTGCATTCCCAGATCTTGGCAATCACTTTGGTGTGGACAATGGTATCGTAACCGATGGAAATGAAGATTTAAACTTTTAGAAAATAAGGTCCAACTTGTAAAAAACCCCTGAATATTCTTTGCATTTTTTATCCTCCTCTTGACTGCAAAGGAATAACAGGATTATAAATGATAATTTTCATTGATGATGAATCTGCCATTGCATTTTTAATCAATTTTTTTTTCTTTATACAGCAGGAAAATAGTTTACCAGAACTGAAATGATGTCTTTAAACCCAAAGATGTTCAGTTTAGTGTAATGTAAGGCCAATACAGGTGTGGGTGTTGAGGAAAAGACTAAGTGGGGGAAAAAGAAAGAGAGAGGAGTTGTGCTGTTGAAAGCAGCGAGAGGCTAATGGAGGCAGATGGATGGAAGATGGATGGATGGATGGATGGTGTGAAAGGCATTTGTTTCTCAGCCTTTATCATCACAGCAGCTGCTTGTTTTGACAGTACACCCCCCCCCCCCCACCACCACCACCATCCCTATGCTGTCTTCTTATTTTTCTTGCTGTAAACCTTTGGATATCCCAACTCTTTCCTCTAAGCCCTTTAATTGTGCTCCCTCTATCACTGATGACTGGCAGTATGAATGAGTGTATAATGAGAGTATATACTGTATGTTTTCAGTGGACTGGAGAAACATACAGCTATCTTTATCTGTATCCATCTTCTCTCACCCCGGCCCACCTTAGACGGCGTATTCAACAACCTCAACATCACCGAAACGTCGTCCATCACTCAGCTGGGTGTCGGTTCCATCGAGGCCGACAAACAATCCCACCTGCCAATCGCAATCTATCAAACAAGCCTGGACGGGTCGATAGTAGCGCCGCAGGGGGATTGTGGGTATTTAAACACCGACTGACAAGTGGGGATCAGTGCGTCGTGTAGATTATCATCCGGCACACGGGCGTTCCCCGAGCCGTAGCTTGATCCACAATGGTCGGAACATGACAGCGGACCCAAACACCAGTAACTGTGTCTTCAAGCAGACCTTATCCAAGAGCTCCACCGTGAAATGCGCTTCAAATTAACCAATTATTGGTGTTTTGGAGTGGAAAACGAAATGTGAATGGGTTTTTACATTTTTCTTTACAAATCCTTAAACAAATCCAACTTATTACTAGTTAAAATGACGGATTTCTGCATCAAATCTGGTATAACAAAGTCACTTCTAGAAGTCTACAATTGTGACGACAGAAGAAAAAAAGCTACATTCACACCTCGTTTATCAGTCTTCTTATAAAACAAATGTGTTATATTTGGGACAAAATCCTTAAGTGTCTACCTTTTGGACTGTCCCTTTCAAAGAGAGACAATACAGCAACGTTTGAGTGACACCTTTTCTCCCCAAAGCGATGAAGAGGAGGAGGACTTTTCTCTATTTTGTTTTCCAGGCCTGTGAACTGCAGAAACCCTCCAGTGCTTTTCCAAACACACTGTAATGTAATCTGTACAGCTGGCCGAGGGAGACAAGCTGAGACACAAACACACACACACACACGCAAACACAGTCGTACACATGCACATGCAAGCGTACTGTCCGTGGACTCGCAACCGCACACCAAGTTCCTGTGGTTGTGTGTCAAGTGTAACAGGAGGACAGAGGAACCAAATGCTCCGTTTCAAACCCAAACTTCCTTCGCTACATGTGAGTGACGAGCGGGTGTGGAATGTGTGAACGGCTTTGAAGACTGTGAACATGACTATAAAACAAGAGATCTGCAACGTGCAAGAACACAGCTTCTGGAAAAGTTTGGACATCGTGCTGTTTCTCAGAGATTGTGAACATACAGTAACACGTTTTAGCAGCCAAACGTTGGGATTATCAGTGAATGGGTCGCTCCAAAGTGAGAGTTCCCGCCAGATCTGCTGTCGATTGGTCAGTTTGAGACATTAGTGACAGCGGGCTGTGTATCTGCAAACCCTCGCACGTCGTCACACATCAACATCACATTTTCTAGTTTCTTCTCTCCTCTGTGACCGAATATCTTTGAGACATTTAAGGACGTCATCTTGGGCTTTTGGGAAACACTGATCCACACGTTTCACCATTTTATACACCTGATCCATTCATCCAGAAACTAATCCACTGATTAATCCACTAGGAAAATATCCGGCAGCTGCCGCTCTAATTGAGGATTATAAATCCGATTCGTCTGAGAGTTTGAAGGGTTTTACATTGCAAATATAGAGCTGCCGTGAAAATGTTTCCAATCATGAGCGCGACAGTTTGATCAAATCGATCCCATCACTGCAGTCAAACACAGAAAGTGAGCCGGGTCAGAAGAAACGGGCCTCATAACATCCCATAACAGGACATTCAGGGCTGTTTTTGTGGCAGTATGCAGATTATCTGTATCGGCGTTTTATTTGCCTGATAACCCATAAAGCTATATTAAGCCGATTAAGAGGCACGTTACTTTGTCTCGGCTACAGCTCTGTGTCTGTCCTATCCGTCTGAGTCATCCCAAGGCCGAGGCACAGTGGAGAAGGAGGAGGGGCGAGGGAGCCAAAATATAGATTTAAGGTATATATTCATCTCAGGAGAAGGTGACATGGCTGCAACACGGATAGCACATTGCCTGTCTTTTTAAGACCTGCAAAACTTCCATATGAAGTGGTTTTTTTTGGGGGAGGAGAGGAGTATGCGAGGTGTGTTTCTTACATTACAGCTTGGCACCGAGAGCAGAGTCACAAGGCTTACGTCAGCCCCCGAGATCCTGCATGACAAGATTATCAAAACATCTTTTAATGAGTCGGGCTTGCAGCCGGCTACTCCTTCCCTCCCCGAGAGCAGAGAGTGGAACAGTAGGCCAACATGTACCGAAGCAGGATGGTGCGTCTCAGCCCTCTGCGTGTGGACAGGTGTGTTTCTGTCCATGAAGAAGAGTCCCGGGTCTAAAATCAGACAGGGGTCAAGGGCCAAAGCAGCAGGCTGCTCACCGTGCACCGGCTGACATTGTTCCAGGCTTCACCGAGTTGTTTAGGGATAGACCATGTATCGGCCCTGGCTGATTATGGGGCCTTTATGTTGGCAGTTTGCAGATTATCTGTATCGGCGTTTTATTTGCCTGATAAACGATAAAGTTAATGAATTTAAAAAGTGTGATACTCTGGCTCGGCTACAGCTCTGTTTTGGTTATATTGACTACTAATAATCATTATCAGCCTTTAAAAAACAGTATCGGTCGACCCCTAGTGTTGTTTACTACTTTTATGGCCTATAAAATGTCAGACGACAAGGAATATAGGTGAAATAGGTGAAATGGCTGAGACATAAGCCTCCTTCTGCTTCTTGTAACCTTGTTCATTTTCTCTCCCTTCTCCTCTCTTTCCCACCTCCTCCTCTTCTAACTCCAGTGTTCCTAATCTTTATCTCCCTCCCTGAATTGTCTCTTCTTCATCCTTACATTCCCTTCTCTACTCCTCATCCTTCTGTTTTCTTCTCCTCCTTGCCTCTAATCATGTCTTCTTATCTTTCTCCTTCTTTTCCACCTCTCTCCTCCTTTCCAGGTCCAAGTCCACTTCCATCCTTCATTTTTCTTCTTCCAAACCTTTCCGTCTCCACCTTTTCTCAGCTATCCACTCCTCGTTGCCATGTCTTTCCTCCTCTTATTTCTCTTCATTCACTTCTTCCTCGCCCTTCTTTCCCAACCTTCCTCCTCCCTCCTCCTCCTCCTCCTCTTCCTCCTCCTCCGCATGCTCCTCCCGAGAAATTCCTCTCTCGGGTCATATGCAGCCTTTTGAATGCACTTACAAGGAACTGTAAAAGCAGCCATGTTTACCTCCGAAAAAGAAGGGGCGAAATTCATTAAACATCTTTTGTTGACTGTAAAAAAGCCCCGGCTACGCTCGAGGGAGCGTACACTGCCAATGGCCAGGTTAGGGCATAGTGTGTGTGTGCGTGTGTGTGTAAAAGCTGAGGAATGCGACCAGTGTGTCTGTAGTCTATAGGGCACGTCAATCCACAACTTCTTCTTCTCTGCTTAACCCTTGTATGGTATTCGGTCAATTTGACCCATTTCAATTTTTTTGAAGAAGAAAAATGGTACAAGTTACCTTTGTTCTACCTGAAAATCAACGGCCATACCTTATTTCCTGTGATAAACATGTATTCCTGACTCAATTCAGAAAGTCATTCTGGATATGACCACTTTTTCCAAGATAGTAATGATCACATAGTGGATTTCTAACATGAATTATGACAAAAAACTAACCCCACTTCCATGTTTAATTGTGTGCTAGTAGAGACTGATGCATTCCCTAAACATATATGTTATCTCAGCTGTTTGAAATTGAGATAAAGACAATATTTGTTAATAGATTATGAAGTAAAATCTTATTTCAGAATTGTTTTTAAATCCCCAAATAAGTCCCGGGTCAGTTTGACCCGAGGGACACAAGAGGGTCCCGAAGGTGAAGACAACACAAGGGTTAAAAATGACAAGCTGGGAAGGACGGCGGGAGGAGGTGAAGTGACAGAAACCAGGGGAGAAAAGATGGCTCACATCCAGTGGATATATATCGGATCTGAGGAATGAAGTGTGAGACAGCGATGTGGACTTGAGACTCGGTCGACTCCAGTCACCGTTTTGATGCCTTGCGACTTGACAAAAGATAACAGACTTGAGACTCGACTTGTAAGTTAATGACTTGACTTGAGGCGTGATGACTCAGATGATTTGCATGTATTCATAAGATTGAATGTTAGCTGTTAGATATAAAATAATATAATTTAATGTTGTCACATTTCTGTCTGACTACAAAGAATGCGATGCAGCAGCAGCAGCAAAAACTGTGAATTAATGATTGGACGATTAAAAAAGCTCGCCGGTCTGCGATTGTTATGATTGGATGACCGGCTGTCAGTCAAACTCCTCACTACGGCAACACGTAACATCAAAGCCCCCCGATGAAGCCTCATAAGTCGGACCAGATCATGAGTTATCACTTTTAGATTTTTTAAAAACATTTCACGCAAGAAAAAGACAAACTGTTGCAAAAAACTTGATTTGGGACTCAAATTTAAAGGGTAACTTCCGTTTTTTTTACAACCTGGACCCTATTTTCCTGTTTTGGTGTCTTAGTGACTGATGGGAACAACCATCTTGGACAGTGGTCCAGTATTAAGCATGAACGCTGTAACCGGCAGCCATAGGCAGGGCTGCTATGTGACCATATGGGGCAAATGTTCAGCGTCACTTTGGTCCACTATGAGTGCTCGTTTTGTCACTGAAAGGCTCTGATTATTATTACAAGTGTCTGACAACATTATGGAAAGGATCCCTACAGAGATAGACCTTTAAACCCTCTTTGAGACCTTTGTGTTTAACCAGAAACAGCTCTGAAGTCGCTAGCGCTAAACCCACCAGACTCCATTTAAAAAAACACTACTTTTAGCGTGTGTAGAGCCAACATACATATTTTCACATGTAAACCTGTAAACTACGTGTTTATTTATAGAGTTGTAATGGTTGGAAAAGTGGAAACGGCTTTTCATGGTTTGAATAAAGTGTATTTTACGACCTGGAACACAGTTCGCTAAACCCAACACCAATATTTGATGCAGGAAAAAGAAAGAAGATACTTCCTTTTCTCTACCTGGAACCCCCTCCCCTCCATCTCTTCCTAAGGCTTTCCCTCTTTTCCTTTTGTCCTCCTCACATTCCTCCCATCATGAGCTGGCTAGAGCTGTCAGTTCGCTGCCCCGAGGCGAGGACAGGGATGAGAACCCTCCCTCCGCCTTCACACGCTTTCACTGCGACAAATGAAGTAAGCCCCAGTGAGCAAAAGAGAAATAATATGTTTTGTGCTTTTTTTACAACTTTACAGCCCTCCTGCTGAAGCAGACGGCACAGTCTTTCCACCATATCATAAGTTCATTGATATGCAAATCCATCAATGTAAACGCAACATAATTCAACATGTTCCAGCGAGTCTGGCAGCAACCGAAGTTAGAAGTTGACATATGTACAGCAGCCGGAGATAATACGGAGTGATATATGGAGATGCGTGAGATATTTGGCGGCCTTTGTGTTCATTTATAAAAGTAATTATGTGCACATCCCACCTTCTGGCAGGTGCAAGACAAATGAGAAATGCTAAAGTGAAAAAAAAATGTAATGTCCGCAACACTGCTTTAAGCTCTCATAATTTAATGCAAAGGCATGTTACGGAACATCTGAATTTAAGATGATTTAGAGGGTATAAAACTTGCAAATTTGCTTTTGAATGCACTACATATGCAATTGTACAGTGCTGTACTTAAGAACACGTTTGAGGTACATGTACTCCATTTGAGTCTTTTATTTTCATGCCACTTTCTACTTCAACTCCACTATGTTAACTGGACAGCTTTAGTTTCTAGTTACTACTTTACACATTAAGATTTCTGCACACCAAACACATGTAGTTTATAAAATATGATGTGTTATTAAAAATGAAGCTAGCCAACAATATAACAAACTACAAGTCCAGCTGAGATGATCAGACCATTAAACACACAACTGTTTGGGTCCTTTACACTTTCTAAAATGGGAGGATTTTCCTTAAAATGCTTTAAGTACATTTTCCTGATGATACTTGATATATACATTCTTTTCCTTAAGTACTTTTAAATGCAGGACTTTAACTTGTAACAAAGTATTTCTACC